>CM051562.1:824189-1351689 GCA_028022735.1 Gypaetus barbatus | reverse complement strand
GCAGCTCTAACAGTAGAAGAGCATGGTGATACAGATTTAAAGAAAAAAGTAATTCCTGTAATGAGCTTTACCAAGTACTACTAATTTCTTTGAAATCTAGGCCACTCTTCTCTACTCCTTTAGCACCAGAGAGAAGGAAATGCATGCAATGCTGAAAGTAATAAGGTCGCTCTTTTGCCTCGGTGCTTTTTAGCCAGAATTCATGCACCTGTTGTTCGTACCTGTGCCTGCTCTTGCTAGGCATGGGCTCTGTGGCAGTTACTTCTCCAGGTGATGAATGTGCTTGCGCGTGTAAAAAGTAAAGGAATAGGAAATACGTTCACATATTCCACTTCATGGTACTAAATGGGGAAAAGAAAAAGAGCTGCCTGTTCCCCTGAATTCGATGGAGTGTGCTATATCTTCCATTGCCCTGTGTGAGCCCAAAATGCAGCTATGGACCATAGCATCGTGTCTCCTCTGCTGGGAGCAGAACCGGTCCCCTGTTCTCTTGGAAGGACTGGCAGGTTCTCCTGGAGCACGCCTGCTTCTGGGCACTGCTGGTGGAAGCGGGTGTAGGCTTGGGAATGCAGTGGGTGAAGGCCCCATATCTCCGTCAGATCTTTGCCATATTGCTTTAAGCAAAACTAGTTCAGCAATACACAAATGTGCCTATCCAGCTGGTGGATGCAATATCTGATGGCCCTGTCTGTCCCAGGGGATGGTGGGGCATCTGTGAGAGGGGAAGGGGGCTGGGAGACGAGGAGGAGGGGAGAGAGATAAATCAGCAGCCTATTTTCTTGTATTCAGAGCTGAAATAACATGGCCAGGTGGAACAGATACTGGGAATGCCTCTTCCCACCTCATTTGTGATGCTCAGGCTGAACCTTGCTCTGCAAAATTACAGTAATATGAGCCACTTGCTTCTTTTTCAAACTTAATATTCCAACAGCAAGCAGGAATGTATTGATTTAAGCATAATAAAATTATATTTATGTAGTTTTAATTTATTTTTAATTCAGCACTCAGAATACTGCCAGACCTAATTCTTGCCTATTTCCATCTTTTAGACAAAGCCAGGACCAATCAAGGCTGCCGGTTCTCACCCTGAGCGCTCTGCTTTAGTGTACTGCTGCAACTGCTCCCGGAAAGGACATTTTGGATATGTAAGTCTCAGCAGTCTCTGCCTCAGTGTTGAGTGTATCCTTGGGGTAGAAATTCATCTCTGCCACGGTGCGTGGTTGGAGAAAAGATCTGGAAGAGTCAAGCTAATGCTGTACGAAGGGCCACTCTAATGAAATGTTTGTAACTTTGCCACATTGCTGCCGTCAGTGGAGGCCAATGTATGAAGTGATCTCACCCATCTAATTTAAAGATATGGAAGAAAAGAAAAGTTACTATCTCTCCTTGGCAGGTTTATTGATTTGTTTTTTAAACCCTAAATCAACATGAGACTGCGTGGGAGAGAGAATATTCATTGGAAAATAGACAGTTGCTGAAAAAAGCTTGCTTTATTTTTTTTCTTTCTCTTTTTTCCCGTGGCTCATGGGATGAAATATTAGTCCCTTACTGCTATGTTCAACATCATGTAAGTTTTTTCACCACAATCAGCCCAGCAATTTGGATGCCTGTTTTAGGAATTTTCCGTTTCTGCCTGCTTTTGATGATCCTTATTTGTAATTTCTTAGTTTCATTCAACATCTGAATTAAGTTTGACATCATCCTTCTGTAAGGTACACAGCCTGGTGAAGGAAGACATCGTGAGCCTTATGTGGCTTCAGTAAAAACTGGAGGTGTGCTGCATCTTCTAGGATTGCTTGCTGATGTTTATCACCTTTTTCAGCCCCCTGTCATGACAAGTGCAGCTCTCTACCTGCAAATAGCAACACCAAACAAATGTTAGTTCTTTTCTTTCATGGAGTAAGTCCAGAAGCCACAAGTATTCTGGAAAATGAATGTTACTTGTGCGTTGGATGGGTTAAGTTTATAGTTTCCCACAGCTTAGAGACAGCAAATTGCCAGCAAATTCCTTCCTTCTCTCCTTTGTGCTCTATGTGTCGACTACTACAACTGCTGAAGATGTTATCGTTAAAAGCTTGCTGCAGTTTTCTGTTAAATAGTTAATCCCTGCAGGGAACAGTCGGGCAGGTAGGGCAGGTGTGCTGGAATCTTCTCATGGCAGACCTGAAAGATAAATGGAAGATTTTTAATGCTGAGCTGTGTTTGGAGACAAGTGAAGATTTTCCTCTTCGAGTGGTGTGTTGAGGCCATTGCGTACATCCAGGACACGCTGCTGCCTGCACAGCCAGGTTGGAAGGGACAGGAAATAGGCAGCTGTTGCCATCCAAGCTTGGTAAGAGACAAGCATGTGCCAGCAGCCTAGTGTGACCCCTGGCACAGCAGGAGTACACGCACTGCCTTGGCTTGGTACAGGAGTCAGAATCCTTGGCTTCACCTGCAAGACATCTGCTCAAGGCACAGCTACACATGCGGCAGCAGTGTGAGACCTCAGCAATACAGTCATGCGAACTAACTTGGTCTGCCAGCTGTTTGGGACTAGGGCTGATAAAACCTATGAAAGCAGCACTGAAACTGATCCTGTTAAACAAAACCAGAATAAAGCCGCTGCCAGTAGTACAGACACTAAAGTGAGCACATACAATAAAAACTGGAGTGACAGGATTGAAGAAGAAGTGAGACTGATTACTAGCAATGGATAAGGAACATTTTACTACACTGTCAAAAAATGGCATTCAGGGAAGGCATCCATACATGGATACAAATAAGGCTGCTGTAAAAATAATGAGTAAGTATGTGGGAGGAGCTGATAGTAATTACTTGGATAGAAAATGGTAGAAACTGTATAAAATCAGTACGGGAGTAAAGCAACTCAAGGACAACATTTATGGCTATCAAAGTTAAAGAAGATAAGGTAGTATTTTCACTAGCATATGAGGAGCAGAAATAGCCTGAGGAATGACTGAATGGAAATGGAGAAGTCAGTAACAACACAGAAGGGCAGAGATACCAGATCTTTCTATATGCACACAGAAAAGTGTCCAGGACACACATCGGATTATGTAATGATAACTGAGTATTTGCCCTCAAATGACTAAACCTTCTGTCCAAGAATGGCTGAGGAAATTGGACTGGAGCCTGCATGTGCATCTTTACAGCAACCCAGCTGGACAGACAGTGCATCTGAGATTTGTAGCTCTCACTGGCTAAGAAAACTGACGTTGTTAATCAGTGCCTGAGTTCATGCAGTGAGCAGCTATCAGACCTTGAAAGATCCGCCTATAATTTAAGTGGGGAAAAAAGTTTTTTTGTTTGGTTTTTGTTTTTTTTTAAAATGTAAATATTTTTAAGCAGGTAAAAATTACTTGTGATGACAAGCATCTCTTAACATTTTTCACTTTTCTATACCTCAAGAACCCTGCTCTGTTGCTTTTTTTAGCGGTAAAAGCAGAGGAATAACAAACTGACGAAGAAGAAGAGGGTGGGGTTAGTTCTGTATCGACATACCATAGTCAGTGCTTCTCACTGCAGTCCTTTCCTTTCATGTTACCATTTAATCTAGTTTAGGAACACCTCAAATTCCTTTTCTTTGCTAGAGGTCTAGGGAGACCTTTCCCAAAAACAGACACAAGAGCAAAAAACTTGCTAAATCCCAGAGTTAACTGTGCAGTTCCAGTAGGGAGGTCATTGCAGATCACTTCTTGTTGTTTGTAGAAATGGAAATAATTAAGACATAGAGTGTCAGCGATTCTTACACCTGGCAGTTATGTTTCCTGAATTTGCTGTATTGTTTATTAAGAGAGTCACATTTTTATATAAACCAAGGATTTACTAAGGACAAGAAATCTTATTTTCTTCAGTAGACTTCACATCATAGTTCATTTCATAGCAGTCCATACATCCAAAACATTGTGTCGTGTGGTCCATAACAAAGATGTGGCCATTTTAAGGGGCATCCCCATAGGAAAGTTAAGAGGGAGGGTAAGTTAATGAGGGACAGCCCACTGCATTATTCAGGCTGCAGCAAGTTCTCAAGGCAGCAGGGATAAGGAACTGTACGGTATCTGCAGATGTGCCTTGCATTCACATCCCAGTATGCCAATCACACAGAAAATTCCTTCTGCAGGTTGGTAGCAGGCTCTGCTTTCTGTTCTCTGTACAATACCTCCAGCACTGAAGACTGTCCCAAGAGTATTTAACAGTACACAGTGTATGGCAGCAGTGGCAGCTTACTTGAGAGGGAAGGATATAGCCACGTGCATGTTGGACATTGCTGAGCTGATTTATCAATGCAGTGGAGATAAAGGGGAAAAGAGGAGCCCCGATTTGGGTGGCATGTGCATTTCATTCACTAAGGCTTCTCTGTCAGCGCATTAACAAAACAAAAATAATGAACAGACCACGTGCCTGCAGAGCAAGCCCTAGATTTGATGCAGGATCTCAAGCAGTACATTTCACAGGTATCACAGAAGGATGAATGTGTCTTTGCATACTCCTCCTTAAAGACAATCTATGTTGTTTTCAGTAACCTCTTCGGCAATGTTTAGGGATAATATTTTCTTTCATTTATTCCAGATAGGCAGGCAGCTTTGTGCCCTGCCTAAAGGCCGCTCTTAGGTTTCACTCATGTGAAACACAGGTATTTGAAGTGTCATTTCTCTGTTATGCTTTTATCTCATCTTAAATCTGAGGGAGGTAGATGGAGGACCTGGGAAAGGTGAGAGAGGAGGTTTCTTTGTGGAGTGATAGCTGGCTGTTCAAGGCGTTCAGTGTGAAATCCAGTCGTCTTCCAGGATATGCACATCTCAGATGAATAGCTACTGAGAACGGCCTCAGGTGACAGATGGACTCACATGCCCCCTCCTAGGTCCCTTTCAGCCTGATTTCGCAGTGGGGTAAGGATGAGCCCTCAGACTTGAGTAGGCTCCAGCCACAAGCTGCCATTGCTCGTCTGCACTCCTCCATGCATGTAGAGACAAGCCAGTTGTCACACAACCTAACAATACCCTTTTAGAGGACACCACAGAGAATAACCTGATTCTTCATTTAATTTCAGCCAAGCAAAGGCCAAATACAAGCTGAGAAATATGAAATACACCTGAAATGCATCTTTGATGTACTCTGCCTCTGGAAAAGAGGGGAGGAGGCAGGAGGACACACAGGGAAAGGAGGTGCTAGAAGTGGCACTGAGTGGTAGAAATAGCAAACACAGGAAAGAAAGCTGCTTAGCTTGTGGTGGAGACATCAGGGTGAGTGAAAGCTCCTGACACTTTCTCGAGAATGGCAAGGCCTAGAGTTCACTAGGTTTGGGTAGAATCCAAGAAGTAGAAAGGTGACATTGCAAACCACAACAAGTAACAAGCAATTTACAAGGAGAAGAAAGCATCAGTTAATATCGCATGGTACCCTGAAAAAAAGACGGAACCATAAGAAGCATCCCAGTTAGCCCGGCTTGCAAGACATTGCTAAAACTTTGTGTACAGTGGTGAAAAAATTCACATTCCTGAATCGAGTGTTTGGGAAATAGGCTGCCATGCAAGTGATGCAAGAGCTAGCCCCTTCCTCACCTCAGCCGACTGTTCAGGGCTCTCTTCCTCTTCCCTGCAATCTGATATGCTTGCACAGCATACTCCTGCAGGATTTGGTTTTGGTTTTTATCTGTGAGAAAACTGCATACAGTCAGACACACCATTCTGGCTGCAGGTGGGCTGTGTGGGGAGGATGCTGCCTCTGGCCTCTCATCGCTGCTCGCTCCTTCCCTCAGCCCACCCCACCCTTTCAGTCTGCCACATTTCTGCACATACTTTCACCCCAAATGATCCAGGAGAGATCCCTGGATTAAAAGAGCTCCCCTGCAATCAGAATTATTTGTCTTTTGAGGAGACTGGGCATGTGGTTGTGCTGGGAGACGGGAGGGCCCAGCGAGAAGCAGCAAAAGCAGGTGGCAGGGGGACCGGCCTGGCTGTAGGCAGGACAGCCCTGTTCCACAGATCCAATAGCTCTGTTTGCAGTTTGCCTCATATTTAGCTAGTGCTCACCTGCTTCTAGTCCTCTGCTTCTATCAGTGCTATAGGTGTGAAGTAATTGTAGGAACACATGGGATTCCTTCCGTTTGCTGCGAGAGGACAGCAGCTTGGCTCATGTAATGCTTGTTTTTCTGTGTGCACAGGAAGGATTATTGGATGGTAATAAAATTATCAGTGTTTAAAGAATTGCTGGCCACATCCTCCACAGGTACAGACCAGCACCTGCAGAATCTGACCCATTTCCCTTCCAGGAAAATTGCAACTCAGCCACATATAGTGACTTGAAATGTGTTTTGCAGGAGTGCTCAGAAAAACGGATGCATGGGAGCATGTTCCCTACTTCTCCATTCATCTATTACTATGATGATGAATACGAGATCAAGAGAAGAGAGAACAGATTAAAAAGAAAGATTGCAGGTACCGTTTATTTTGGGAGATCCCTTCTGCCTTTCAGTTAGTTGAAATAGTTTCTTCTGTGCTTGCTGCTTTTAGAAATATTGTGGGATTATTTTCATGTGTTGGGAAAAGCTATAGGGATTTGAACAGGTAGTCTAATGGTAGTGAAAGATTTGTGACTTTATTCATCCGTGTCTATCATGGAAATTTATTGTGTCAAAGTCACTAGGTGGGTGTTGTCAGATGTTTTAATTCTGAAAAATCCACTTACATCAAAAATGCTATAAACTAGCAGGAAGAGGATTAAACTGTAATTTGTTAAGATTCTAGTCTGTTGACAGGAAAAAAACCCACTATGAAAAAATATCTATCAGAGAGAGATTTTTTTCTGACTAACTTCATAACTACATAAGGAAAGCTGTGATGGCTCGGGCACTAGGTTTTAGGTTTTCTGCATGGATATTGAAATAAACTGCTCTGTTTTACAGAACTACAGGAAGCCGGCCTTCTGCCAGAACAGTCAGAGACACCATGGCAGGCAGAAGAACATGGAGAGCACAGCTATAAGGAAAAGAGCAAGCCTTGGAAAGAACATGGGAAACATAAAGGTGGCGAGTGTCACAAAAGGGTGAAGATGTCCCAGGCAGAGAAACCCAGAGAAGGCAAACACAGAAGTGATATTGAAATCAGCCACCATTTGGAGGAGGACTTCCCTAGAGGGTGTAAAAGGCAGGCATTTAAGGGCAGCAAAATTCGTCACAAGTCCATTTTCCAGGCATTCTCAGGCAGCAAGACTGCCTATGTGCAGGAGCCTCTGGAAGGTGCTAAAAGGAAGAAGAAATGGAAAAAGCAGGAAGACGCTAGTCCTGACATCAGTGAGAATTTATTCCTCATAAAACAGAGGAGGACGAAGTCCAAACAGAAATCCTGTTGGTGAGGAAGTAGACAGGTAGCACCAGCATTTACTGGCTCCAGCTCTGCTTTCTCTGTTTATTTCTGTCCCTCTCTTAGCACACTGAATTTGAGTCCGTCCCTGAACCCGGGCGGGCATGCCCAGGCACCAGTCACACACTGAACGTCCATCTCTGTTCCCAAAAGGGAGTGCTCTGTCTGTCATGAACTGTCCACTTGACAGGCAGGACTTAGTGCTCATGCCTGGAATGACTGGACTTTTCAGCAGTCCCAGAATAGGCTGTAAGTTTACTTTCTTTACTTGGGGGATTGGGGGGGGAAAGGGGCCATGCTGGGTTTGTTAGGTTTTGTTTCTTCACCGGTGAGGTGTTGCTTGTCGGAGCAGGATCTGCTGCTAGGGAGCACCATGCCTTTGGAGCTGACACTGGAGAGACTCTCACGTTAGGAAGAGTCAGGATAGAGACCAGGGATGTGGATGTAAAGCATGTTCCCTGCGGCCACTCAATCCTCTCCAGAGTGCAGCTGGGGACTTTTTCCACTCCTGTCCCTCCTGGAAGGTGCTGCGAAGTCGTTGCCTTGCACTTTGGGACGTGACAGTCTCCCACCTCAGGCTCCTATGTGGTGCTGTGGATCCATCACCCTCAGCGCCACGGCTTTTGGTGCCGTCTGCGCAAGCCTGTTCCTTGTCTTTGCCAATTAGTCAGCAGGGCAGGAGAAAGCAGCTGAGAAGGGAACAGAGTTTATGTCTCAAATTAAATATGTCCTTGTTCCCCTTGATGTGGAAGTTGTTTCTGGAGAAAAGATAGCAGAGTATGAAAAATGTAATTGATTCCAGACATACTGTGCTAAAATTTAATAATTTTTTTAAAGACAGTTATTTTTGTACACTGGAATTAAACAGGTGTGTTGTTAAAAACTTGGTAAGAATAAATGCTTCATCAAAGGAACAACCGAAATAAAACTTTACATGAGGGATATAAAAAAATGTACATTTGTTCTACATTTTCTTGCCTTACCAAGCATAATTAAAAACAGTGTCACCTTTGCTTTCCTGAGCTGAAACTACATCACCTCTGGCAAGACATTTTCTGGTTTTGAAAAGGAAATTATCTATACTCTACTGATTCATGACCTACCCTATACTATACCACTCCTTTTGCTAAGCAATTGATAGTAACTAACAGCACAATTTCAAAAAGGTGGATGTCCTCTCTTAATTCTTACTAAGAAACAGGCCTTTGGCTATGGTTGTATTTTAAAATTAGAAAGTATTTGTAACCTGTGCTAATGCAAAGGTTTCTGAGAAGGGGAAATGGGTACACTAGAAAAAATTCAGGACTGTCTTTCTGCCAGTAGTATTCCATGCTAGTACTCCCTAAATTCATCAGCTTTTTGTTTGGCAACATCGTCGGTGATAACACTGGTATTTTAGTGACCGTATCACCTAATCTCAGAGGTCTTTGGAATAGAGCTGCACCTACATAATACTTGGGAACCTAATGCCCAGTTTTGCTTAAGTGTGTCCTTGTTGGCAACGGAAATTTATTTTTGCTGAACTTCATTGATTACTTGATTGAGAAGTTCCTGATGATGCTGAGAAAGTAAGTCACTTATAGCCCTAATAAAAAACTAATTTTTAATTAATTCCGCTCCTGGAAAACCTTGCCTCGAAAATTGAAACTTGTCTTTTCCCATGTGCTGTGTTTTACATCCCTTTTTGTTTTATCAGTACCTGTTTCTATTTGAAAAAAAGTCTCCAGCAGCCTTTAGTTGAACCAGCATGTAGACTGGTAGATAGGGAAGGAGGGTTGTTTTAGATTTAAGTATTGAGATCAACTCCAGCTTTTCTGATGCATTGGTTTGGTCATCTGGCCAGCTAAGTTGTCACGAGGTTAGAAATCTCTTCTCCAGGAGCTGGACCCTTCTTTAAAGAGCTCAGGAGACTGCGTTCTTGCTCGGACAGAAGGGTTACGATGAAGGGGATTCCCAAAGGGACCGGATTCTCCATCTGAAAGAGATGGATGGCTCAGACATCAGGAGTTACCACTGTCCAGGGGTAGGTAATAAGCCCATACCTACTACACACAGACAGCATGTGGGGATGGAGAATCTCTGCCCTCATAAAGGGTGACTGTGTGACTGCTCTCAGGTGATTGCATCCTAGTGGCTGCTCTACCTCCAGGGATAACTAGACATCATGTAAGTACAAAAATAGGGAACGGACAACACCCCTAACCTTTGGTTAGGCAGATTTTAGGGAATCTTGCCTCCCTGTTTTCTCCACTGTTTTTCAAGTTAATATTCAGTAAGTTTTAGGGGTTTTTTTAAGGTAAAAATGACTCTGTGAAATTGTGGCTTCAGCATTCCCTTCCCTGTACAATAGTGTGGTAAGGGCTGGTCCCCACTCTGGAGAGTTTTCAGATCCTCCATGCCTCTCATTTACTGAAGAACATCAAGGGCAGGTACTTTTGTGCTTCACTTCTCCAGAACTGAAGCAGCTGTGTTTTCAACAATGTGCAAGAGGCCAGGGAGAAAACTGAACTGCAATAGCATCTAATGAGAGATCACTCTGAGCCGTCAATCTGTTTGTGAGGTGTTTTATGGGTGCAGTGTGGTGTGCCATAAAAGAAATAAGACGGTTACTCTTGGACCTGAAGGCCAGAAGAACATTATTCTGATGGCCACTGGGGTAGCATGCTCTGGAGAGGTTCCCCACGGAGACCTCTTCTGAGTCTGCCCTCGTTCCACCATTTTCTTCCTCATTTTCAAAGGAACCTGCAAGAAGATAGAAAGTGCAATTTAGTCCTCCTCCAGGCATTATGCAATGGCTTTATGTGATGATGCATTATTTAGCAGCCTAGCCAATGTGAGAAGCCACATTGGTAGTGGAAAAATGACACATGCTGAAATCGCTCAACACAGGAACATCTAACAGTATTAGTACTGTTGTGCTAGTGAGGCTGCTGTAGGAAGACTGATACACTAGCTCAGGGGCAGCAGCATAGCCCCCGTGCATAAGAGGTGCAGGTGCCTTTACGTTGCCCGCGTGCAGTGTCAAATGGTGGTCAGATGTGGAGGGAGTCAGAGTTTTTCCTCACTACTTTAGATCTAAAGATAAGGTGCCTGCCTTATCTTGGGAAGCTAATGGTGGTAAGTTTAGGGAAGGTAACTTACACAAGTGCTTGGGTTAAACCCACAGAAGGCTGGCTGTAGATTGTGGCTTCTGCCTGCTACTGGCAGTTTCTGTTGCAAGCACCAGATGATAGGTTTGTGGTGGAAACGTCTCTGGCTTTCCCTCTGAGTACTGCAGCTGCTCGATCCTCCAGATACCTAACATGGCTTTTGTTCTGATAGATGTCTGTTGCTTGTGGTTGCAAGACAGTGAGTAAAAGCACAGAGAAAGCGGGGTATTTGGGACCACGGGAAGAGAAAAATATAAAATGGCAACACTTGGAAGCAGATGGAAGCTGGAGGAAGGAACTTCCTCTGGCAACCTTGCAGGTGAAGACCAGGATCTGACTGACTGGGGAGCAGTGTTGGAAGTGCAGCTCCCAAGCTGAACATGAGGCAGCAAAGCTGTGGTAAAAAAAACAAGATACTGCAGCAACATACACAAACTGGAGCACTGGAGCATTAACCACAAGTCCACTTAGGTCATGGCAGGTTAAGACACTGTTGTGGTTTAACCCCAGCCAGCAACTAAGCACCGAGCAGCCGCTCACTCACTTCCCCACCACCACCCCAGTGGGATGGGGGAGGGAATCAGAAGGAAAAAGGTAAAACTTGTGGGTTGAGATAAAAACAGTTTAATAGAACAGAAAGGAAGAAACTAATAATGATAATAATAAAAATAATAAAATGACAATACTAATAAAAGGATTGGAATAGACAAAACAAGTGATGCACAATGCAGTTGCTCACCACTCGGTGACCAATGGCCAGTCAGTTCCCAAGCAGCAATCTGCCCCCCAGGCCAACTCCCGCCAGTTTATATACTGGGCAGGACATCACATGGTATGGAATATCCCTTTGGCCAGATTGGGTCAGCTGTCACCCCTCCAGCCTTCTTGCTGGCCGGGCATGAGAAGCTGAAAAATCCTTGACTTAGTATAAACACCACTTAGCAACAACTGAAAACATCGGTGTGTTATTAACATTCTTCTCATGCTAAATCCAAAACATAACACTATACCAGCTACCAGAAAGAAAATTAACTCTATCCCCGCCAAAACCAGGACAGACGCCAGCTCAAATACTGATTTATGTCAGGCTTTGCACAGCAAGACAGAGTGAATCTGCTGTACAGGGCTCACCAGAGAATTTGGAGGAGAATCAGAGGGTCCAGATGATGCAGCTAGCAAGGAAAGGCTGTTTTTTTCTAGAGAAAAGCAGCTGGGTAAATAAGGTGCAAAGGAAAATGTCTGTTCTTAATATGGAGGGTGAGCAGAACAACAAAGCACGCGCTTAAAGAACAGAAAGAAAGGTGTAGCTGAGAAACTAAGAAAAATGACCTTAAAATGGTAGAGATGACAGGGGACTGCAGCAGGTTGTCTGAGGAGGGCGTGCAGTCTTGCTGGCAGGTTTCAGGGAAGAGTTGAACAAACATCTGCTGGAGATGACAAGAGATGGTTGAGCAAGCCGACGAGTGGATGGAGTGCTGACGTCCCTTTCTTCAGCGGTCTCTCAGCAGCCTGGGCCTGCCTTCCCTTCCACATAAGCAGCAGTGCCCTGAGCTGCTGTTGGCCAGAGTGAGGTCAAGCATGCCCATAGCCAGGCACTGCTGGAATGGAGAGCAGAACCAAGACTTAACATCCCACTGGCTGCGTGGGACTGCCTCCTCTGCAGCAATTGCTCCCCAGCCCAGGGTAGTGCTCTTGGTGCCTGAAATTCAGTGCCCCGCATCTCACAACCAGCATACTCCACTCCAGCTTCAAAACTTTCCCTCAGACTGGGTGCTGGAGCCTTCTTGCACATGGGAGTGACAAGGTACGGTGAGACAACAAGGACTTGTCTCTTGCCAGCCAGCAAGGCTGTAGCAGGACCCTCATTTGCAAACATATGTCCAGCCCCGGAGCTGCAGTCCCATCGTGTGCACCCAGTCAGTGAACCTTCTCCCCCCAGATCATTAAACTCTACATGGACCAGTCAGGAAATCATCTCTGCTTACCGGCTGGTAAAGCACAACCAAGGATCTGGTCTGTGTGCCCATGCGGTGGGCTCCACTCTTGGGTCTTTTTCTTGGGCCGCTTGAAACACAACGGGTTGTGTCCAGCACCAGCGGGCTGTCACTAGTAATCAGTGCCTCCCAGAGCTACCAGTAAGGCTTCTGTCTAGCAGCATACGAATTTTAACAGAGCTTAGTGCAAAAATAATGCCGTTGAAGATGTTTTTGCATTAGATGAGAAGGACAGGATAAGGAAAATGGCAAAAAGGGGTGATGCATTTTCGACCAGCAAAAATATCACCACATTAGGTACTAGTTAAAGGAAAGCACTGCATTAAAATCCTGTTCTGGACTAGATCATGTGCAGACTGAGTTACTTTCATCAAGCTCCATTTTATCCTGTTAAACCAAAATGTACTTCAGCCTGTCATTCCTCCCACCTGCTTTTTTTCCCCCTCCTTTAAAGAACTGTCAGTCTTTACTCCAGAGGTGCCTGGGACTGAAAAACATGCTTATCCCAGGAGAGGATAGTGTCTCAAGGTCACAGTTGATGTGCACTGGTGAAGCAGCATGAGGAAAACTACATTGTGTGAATAAATAAAGGGCCGTAGCTCAGCCCAGACTCTGTGGAGGAGACAAGATGGATGGATCAAAAGGTCAGAGTCTTGTTTGATAATGGGGGCAGTTGTCCCAGGAGTGAAGAGGGGAGAAGAGAGTATTTGGTCTATCATTTGTTGCAGCCACTACACAGCAAGGTTGAGGAAGGAAGGAATACTGTGATTTGAGGTGTACATCTCCGCAGCATACCAGTGTGTACTGGAAAGGAGTTAAGATGTTTTTATAGCACAGTGGAACAGAGGGCTAGCTCCTCCTTGAAGGTTTCTTTTCTCTGAAGTCTGCCTAAATATATATATATATATATATATATATTTCTCTCAAGGTACGAGCTATTGTAGAATCTGCTGGGAAAGCCATTTAACCAAGCATGTCTGAGCTACATGGCTACACTCTACCGCACCACTGGGAGCAGTGACCAGTGTTTCGGATGCCAAGACCCTCTACCCCCATGCAGCCAGTGATGCCTGGGGCACTGCGGCTGCATCCCAGCCTGGAACCCTCACACACAGCCCCAAAGGAGAGGTCTGAAACCCACGACAGAAAGGTGATCTGCTCCCATGTCATCAACGCCGTGCAGGTCTCCAGCCAGATCATCAGGGAAGCACCAGGCATGAGCAGCATCCTGCTGATGGCAGGGCCAAAATTCGGGGCTTTCCCCATCAGACAACGCTGCTACAAAGGTGCAGGGCCCTGTGCTGGTCTGAACTGGGATGTGCTACCTCCTCTGGGCTGGCACTGTTGCTCCAACAGCAGTGCCAGGCAGTCTGTTTGGGACACCCAGTTTGTCAGCAAGCTGGTGAAGATGTTTGCCCCGCAGGGTCCCTGCAGCAAAACATCGGTTCCTGAGCTCCCCATGGCATCAGGGCACCATGGTACAGAGCTGTGTCCCAGTCCTTCCCAGGCAGAAGCTGCAGCGGGAGCAGGTGGAGTGGGCTGTCCGGGTGCTGAGGACATAAAGGAGGGAGTGATTATCGCCCCGTTTCGTTGGTGTGAAGCTAAAGCCCGGACACGTATGCCTAAGACCTGCTGCGTAGCCAGGACCTGAACGCAGGCCCTACATCACCCCTAAAACCACCCTCCTTCCCTCTCGGGCAAGGAGCTGCAGCTACACCGCTGGCTTGGCAGAGCACGTGGAGCTTTCAGCCCTCGATCTTGGCCGACTAGTCTCTTGCTGTGAGTCGTTTGCAGAGCATGACTGGGGTTTGATTTGCCGCGCTTTGCAACGGAGCTCGCCGGCTTTGGCCTTCTTCCTCAACCGCAGCTCAGAGGGCACCGTTACCTCCCCACTCTGGAAATCCTTAGGCCGATTTCTCTGCTGAACAATTCATTTAGTTTTAAGAAGGCAGCAGCCCTGGTCTCAGTTGGGAAGAGGAATACCACCTCTGGTCTCTGCCAGACACACAGGACCTTGTTTGCCCCCCGTGGCCACCGGTAGCCTGAGCAGCCTCCACCCGCAGCGGGGAGGCCCACGCGCTCCCGCCTTGCGTATTGCCAAGCGTGCAACCACGGGCTCAAGGCCCCAGCTCCCGTCTTTGCCACCGTGCGTCGACGCTGTCCGTCCTGGTTAGAGGCGATGGCAGGGAAGGAGCTGTGGCAGGCAGATGGGCAGGACTAGTGGGGTGGCATTGAACCGCCGAGCCAGCCTGTAGGAGGGCAAAATGCCTGGCTGGGAACTGACAGGAGCATGGAGGATGCTGCCCTGTGCTGCAGGATCAGCCGGAGGCCAAGTCCGTGCAGGGAGGCAGCTGTGGTTACTTCCCCCCCCTCCCCGAGCACAGCAGAAGGGGTGACAAGCCACCCTGGTTTGGAACCGTTTTTTCTCACGAGGGGGCAAGAATCGGATTCGCTGTGGTGGGTTTGTCGCACAAGGGCGTGGATCTCCGCTCCTCCAAGCACAGGCAGCAGAGCTGGGGTCAGGATCCCCCAGACAAGCTGTTGAGGTGATCCCAGCAAGCAGTGAGTGTAATTGCAGCTGTGGTGCCCACAGAGAGCGGCACAAAATTAACTGTCTTTACGTCCTGTCATTTTGCTTCCCCAGCAGCTCCAGACCAGACCCAGCCCTGACAAGTCAGGTCCTGTCTGTGGTGACCTTGCAGACCCTCGAGCCTCCGGATGGTCTCACTCTTACCGACAGATCTTGTTCCACCCACATGTCACTGAACAGCTCTTCCAAGAGCGCCGAGTTTTTGCCCTGTGAGAGAACCAGTCTGAGGTTCAGTTTCCCTGAATCGGTGGACAGGGACACCTCAACGCATCAGGCTTTCACGGGCCGGATCAGCAAGGAAGGGCACTCTCACACTGCCCTGTTTCACAAGCACCTTTTAGACAGGACTGCATTCTTCTGCCAGTGAGTCACCCACCCCCACTGGAGACTGGCCCCTTCCCAGAACTGGGCTTGCTTTTTTGTGTGAAGGGATTTCTTCTTCCTCACCCACTGCTCACAGGTGCTCTCACAAATACCCCCACCACACACTCACTGGCGGGAGTGCAAAGGGCATGATCCAGCATCTGCAAAAAGACTTCTGTTTGTGGAAATGGGGTTGAATTCAGCTCACAGTGTGTGCATCAGTTTGGAAGATGCTTTGAGCAGTGAATGGAAATGCTAAGTTTGGATTAAACCCTGTCCCATTTCTCAGTGTCGTGGCACAAGCCTTCTCAGGTGTTCTCCAGGAGGGAATCTCTTGCTCTGCAAGAGTTATTAAACAAGGCAAAAAATACATCAGGCTAACCAAGCATGAGTGAGGGAAGCTGCCCACATGGATGAGGTGCTCTGTGGATCGCTGGTGCCAAAACGTCAGTGACTGCACTTTCTAAAGCAATGCTGGAGCAGGAGAACTAACATCAGCATGAAAGCCTCTCTCCAGCCTTGTGGCTTCTTAATCACTAGGTCCTGCAAAAATTCATTTTTATCCTGTTCTTTAGGACTTAGGCAGAACATAAGCTCTAAGAACCCCACTGTATGGGATATTCAGCACACACTGAAGCAGGCCAAGCAAAGCTTTATCCTCCTCCTCCTCCTCCTCCTCTTCTTAGCTTGTGCGTTAAGAGGTTTCTATTGAAATCCTGGTGGATTTTCTATGCACCATGGTTTTTCATTTTGTCTTATAATTTTTCCTTTAATGATTTACTTTCAACAAAAGAACAATGTCAACACCAAGCTATAAAATAATGTATTTTTTAAAATATGCACACTCACACATTCTGAGCTTTTTTAAACTTTTAAAATACATGAGCAAAACTACCTCAGTTAAATGTAGGAAGCACTACCTAAAGTGGATGTTGTGCATAAGTTGTACTCCTCCTCATCATTTTTAGTGCACTTATTTGGTACCTAAAGTCCTCTGCTTTTCTATCTTCTACACATGTGATAGAAAGTCAAAGGAGTTTAGACTAATTCTGTCTTCTACACATGTGAGAGAAAGCCAAAGGAGTTTAGACTAATGCCCAACCCGTGTGTGCCCTGACAGGTAGAAGTATGTCAGAGGAGCGCAGGAGCCTGAAGAGCTATTGCTTCCAGTCCTGCTTCTGTCCGAGGCCGGGGCAGAAGTTTGAGGCAAGGAGGCATAAGCTGGCGGCTGCGTGCCCCTTCTGCTCCTTGCCACTGGCACGGCTGAGGACATCCTGGAGAGGGAAAGAAATCCTCATCACCTTGGCACAGTTTTTCCAAGCCTTTTGGGGAACAGGATTTCACACCCCTGCTGACGGCACCCAGCTGCACAAACAGCTGCCGGGCCGTTGGCCATGCTCCCCGGGTGATGGTGGGAGAGCCAGCGACACTGCAGGAGGAGCGCAGGGCGGCTGTGCCATGGTGACGGTGGCAAGACAGCGGCATGCCGGCAGGGACAAGCCGCTGGCGCTGCGGGCAGCATGCGGGAGCACTGCTGCAAAGATGGAAACCGAGGTGAGCCTGCAGTATCCGTGGCACAAAAGAGCCCTGCAACCACCTGGGTTGGTGACGGTGGCAAAGCAGGGTCCAGCTCACGGGACACCCGGCACAGCCCTGCAGCCCTGCCAGCCCCTGCCCGGCTGCGGAGGCAGAGGCAGAAGGGACCAACCGAGCACTCACAGCCCCATGGCACTGTTCTGCTCTCCAGCTGGTGTAGGTTTTGTCTCTGCAACCCTGAGTAACTCGGCTGTCTTCACTGTGGCCACCGGTACCACTGCAGACTTTCAGACAGTTACAACTGACTGTGGCACTGCATGGCACGGCAGCCAGTAATTGCACTTTTTTGCATTGCAAAACGATTATTAGCACCTCAGTTCATTATCAAAGCAAATTTAATTTTTCAATGTAAAGGAGCCAGTTGTATTTATAAAGGAAACACTGTTGATATAGCCAGAAAAAATTAATTCATGACAAATGTAAGGAAAATTAATAGTCTTTAACCAGGACAATATTTGACTGTGTCTAATTGTGCTTTGCCAGGTAAAGTACACTATCTTTGAAAAGTCCTGACAGAGATTCTTGCAGAAGCATTTTACACTTCTTCTGATGAAACTGCATTTAAACATTGGGAGTTTTAATTAACCTTGTACCAGTCTGGTCAAATCATAGAAAAACTGTTGTGGAAACTCAGTATTCTCTCGTGTATTTGTGCACTGGCAGAGGCGTTGTGTACACTCAGGAAGGTCTTGTCTAATCCAAACCCATTCAGGCAGAAAAAAAGAAAAGGGAGAGGAGAAAACACCAAGGGCAGAATGGCCGCAGAGAGCCTCTGGACCGCGGGTGCGGGTCCTCGCTGGCAGGAGGGCAGTGTGGACGTGCAGACACCAGCTGGATTCAGCTGATGCCGCGTCTGAGCCAGCATCTGCCGCTGCTTTCCTCTGCCAGCCCTCCCGGCACAGATGGGAGTGCCAGCTCGTACGCCTGTATGTGAGAAGCAGGACAGGGAATGGGAGCAGGAAGCTAACGTGCTGGGTGATTCTGCATTTCACTTTGGAGGGGAAGCTGAAGAACCAGGCTCTGCCCTAGGGTCTGCTCACCACAGAGGGCTTGTCCCTGCTGGTGCAGATGGCCTCGGACAACCGGAGTCCCTGCGCCTTTCCATGGGCTCCGGCTGGCCCCGCTGGCTTTCCCCGTGGTAGACAGACAGAGAGAGCACCACCGTGTTGTAAAAAAAGCCCAAAGGCTCCTCACCAGCCACGCACCCACGTTCACTCAGGGCAGGACATGTCCCCAGGTGATCTCCCCTGGGCAGGGTCTTCCCTGGCAGAACACCCTCCTCAGGATGACCATGGCTCATGGAGCCTGCAGACAAGGGTGTCCACAGGGACCCCAAAAGTGGAAGGTTCAGCAGGTTTTGAGGGGGTTGGGCTGGAGGAAATCTCGCAAAGACACGTAGGGATCTCTGGTTCTCCTTAGAAGAAGTTTACCAGCGAGAACACGCTGACACAGGTGATGTTTTGAATGATGGGCTGCTTCAAGAACAGGGTCTGTAGAAGAGGCACAAGCCCAGCCAAGGCTTAGGTGCCCCCTTGGGTTGGAGCACCAGAGGGTCTGTTTCTGCCTGGTTCTCCAAAGGTTTCCACAACCTGGCTGTGGCCCAGACCCTCTACGGCACCAGCTGCCTCCATCCCTTGGGCATGACTGCAGCTATCCTAATCGACAGCAGCAGGAGAGCTGCATCCTCTGTGTGAAGAAATCCCAGGTGCAGACACCCCCCCCCAGGATGAGGTATGGGTTCAACACCTTCCCCATTACCCTTGAGCGGAGATCTCTCGAGCAGCTGGTTCCTGTGCCAACGCTCCTACCGCCTTCACGGGGGCTGTGTAGGTACCGTGGCCTTCTCCAGCACTCTTTCACCAAAGATTCCTGCAGTGCCCAGAGGGTTGACTCTCAGCCAGCCCCACATCGAAGTTGCATCTTGTCTCATTTGCACCCATGTTGTCTGCTGGCTGCAGCCGATGCCAGCCGTGCCAGCAGGATGGTGCTGGCTGGGGCTGCCTGCTGATGGATTGAGGCTTCCTGCTCTTGGGGGCGATTCAAAGCTTGTCCAAGCTTTGGAAAGGCAAACTGGAGGGCCCCAGTGCATGAAAGCACCGGGCAGGCAGGATGCCCCCCCCCCATTTTCCTTGTGGGGTGTGGGTGTTGCAGAGGAACGCCCCCCCCCAGTGTCCTCCCCCAACCCTGCGGACAGTCCCAGGCTCTCACCCTGCTACTGTGCTCAGCTCTCCTCAAGATAGCTTGGAAATTCACCTTTTTCTCAACTCAGCCTGCCAACTTGAAGCCAATTTGCATTGGATAATTATTTTCAATTAAGTGATAACAATCCTGTTCTGAACAGAAATAATCTTGTCCAAAGGCCAAACAGTTTATCCTGTCTCAGAGATGAGGCTGCAGCTTTGTGCAGACGCACATCAGTGTCAGCGCCGTTATCGGCTTCGCTGTGCTGAAGGGTACGGCTCGTGGCCAGGCAGGGTTGCACAGAGTCCCATGTGCTGACTAACTCAGCTCTCTTAAAGCAGACCACCCCGGCCACCGGTGTACCCTCCAGGGAGCAGAGCTATTTTTCGTGTGCAGATCTCACTTGCCCACCAGCTGTCCTCCTCCTGCAGCACCACGTGGAGCGGGCATGTGCTCTGCACAGCAAGGTACAGCCAGAACAGAGGTGCGAACTGAAACAGCCCCAGCTCCCCCAGCCGGCCACCCCGATGGGAAAGGGCTCAAGCGTGCTGCTTACAAAGTTGGCACGTTTCTGCTCAGCATCCTCCCCACCTAAGGACATCTGGACTCTGTGGGAGCCAGAAGCAGGAGCCGTCCAGGTGCCCCTGGGAACCTTGGTGCTGGTTGTGTGCAAGTGTCCACGAGCCACCGAGGGTCCCTCAGGCACAGCGGGCGGTGAGGTGGGTTGGTAACATCGCCCCGAGGGTCTTTGCCTGTCTGCTGTCCATCTTTAACTCAGCTGTCATGAGATAAGACAAGTAAGTGGGACTGCTGCCACCAAAGTACGGAGTCGGCTGTGGCCCGTCCTGCCCTTGGTGGGGCAAGGACCCACCCTGGCCAAACTATCTGCCAATTTGACAGAAGTCAGGGGAATTTGGGGCTGAAATTTGGAGGCTCTGGCCAGCTCCAGCACAGGAAGGGGGGAAAGACTGCTGCAGCGCTGGAGGTAGTCGCCATCCCCAGCAGCGCCAGCAGAAGCCCAGCGCAGCTGCACCAGGCGAGCAGGATCTGTGCCGGGTCTGGGGCCAGCCGGCTCGGCAGAGCTACCTCCAGAAGCGTAACCCTCTGGCCACGGCCATGGCCTGTCCCAGGTGGCTGCCCCATCTTCCTCCCCCTTGTCCCTCCGTGCCCAGCGTCACGGCTGGCGAGGGACCGGCAGCTGCCACAGCCACAGCAGGGGACCGGCTGCGGTGCTCCTCGCTGCGCCTCGGAGCCAGCCAGGGAGCCAAGGTGGACCAGCTGGGCCATGACAGTTGTACACACTCAGATTTCTATACTGCCCTTTGCTGGATGGAGGTTGGGGGGGGGGGGGGGGGGGTTGGTTTTTTTGTTAATCCACCAAAGCCCAGGCAGTTGGGAAGACTGGACTCCGGAGCTCCTGCGAGTGAAAAATAGCAAATCCAATATCTTTTTAGTGGTGTTTTTATATTCAAATTAGACATAATCTCCATGAATAAAATTACTGTTCCCAAAGGGATCATGCCCAATTTAAATGTATAAAATGTCATTAAAAGGGCGCTGGCTTGCTATTAAAATTTAACTCCAGCAAACCCCCAATGTCATTTGTATTATAGTTTTACAATTAAGCCAGAGATGTTGGAAATAATAGTTTCGATGTACAATCTGGTACCATACAGTAGGAGTGCATTGTTCCTAAGAAGACTGCAGCCGGACCCGTTGCTGGAAACACGGCCGTGTTGGAGTGGCGATGCCACCAGGGCCGGCTGCAGCTCCTGGGGAGGGGGCCACAGCCACGGCACTGCCGAGGAGCGTCCAGTCGGGAACAGGTCTGGTGCCACACTGCGCCCTCGACTTCTGGTCACAGAGTGATCCCACCCAAGACCAACAGCTGCGGCAAGGACATGGCCAGCGCAAGCTGATGTCCCACTGGAAGGTCCCCATGTGCAGGGCGGGATCCCCTCCCTTTGGGAGCCATGAAAGCTGGCCCAAGACCATGTCAGGTGAAGGATGTGGACCTTCCTCGCAGTCCTGCTCTCTCAAAAGCAAAATACTGCAGGGAGGGCGCGAGGGGTGGAAAGCAGCACCAGCAGGGCATGGCTGTGGGGCAGGGGCTGCTCGGCTTGTGCAATGGCTGGCAGCTGCCTCGATGGAGGGAGGCACTGCCAAGGAGGAGCCGATCGCAGCGGCAGTGATCCCAGGTCCAGGACTCACTCGGAGGGATGGGAGCACGCATGTCGCCCCACAGAGCTCCGCTCCTGAATGCGTGGTGCCACTGAAAACGTCCCACACTACCCAGCTCTGGCTGGGGAGAGGCAAATGCCCTCCTGCCCTGCCCCTGGGGCTCAGTTAGCTCCCAGGAGGGCAAGGTGCAGCATCCGCAGAGGCTGGTGTGCGCATGCTGTCTGCCCCATCCATGCTATGGAGATGGCTCGCTGCAGCCACAGTGGCCCGAGACGGCGGCAAGGCACGGTCAGCGCAAGGAAGCATCTTGGCTTTACTGCTGGCTTTGCCCCTGGTCTGCTGCACCGGTGCTGTTTGCCGTGGTCCGGCCGCAGGTGGCTGCATGGGGAGTTCGGTGCTGCTGTCAAGGGCAGGTAATCCCTGGAAGGGATCTTCCCCAGGCAGCTAGTGCAGCTCACAAAGGGGCTGGAAGCGGCAGTAGGAGGAAGCAGGGCAGGAGGGAAGAGGTCTGCCCAGCGCGACGCCTGTGCCAGGGTGGCTGGGGGAGGTCGTGCAAAACTGCTCACCCACCTCTCTCCAGCAGTGGTGCAGCTGGCACCAGGTCATTATTTTGTCTTTAATAGAGCACAGGTTCAGCCACCAGGAGATGCTGGCTGTTTTGTCCCGAGGCAGGGGTAGGAGACCAGGGTCCTGGCACAGGAAACAACATCTGGGTGTACTTGAGAAAGGTGGGTGAGCTTTCAGACACACAGGGAGCCCCTCAGTTATCAAGTGACCTAACAAAAGGTGTTTTTACTCTCCCTAACAGATGGTGACTCTGCTGAGCCCTTGCTGTCATGTACTACAGTCCAAAAGCAAAACCAGGTAATCCTGGGAGGTGACGGCAATCACGGGAATGGCCAGTCCTGTCTCAAACGCTGGTGGTCCTGCTCCCCTCACCCAGGCAGGCTTTGGTTTTTATTGAACGCCAATCAGCATTGCCAAGGCAGTTGCCGACTCAGCATGCCAGCTGACTGTGGCCGTTGAAAGGGTGCAACTGAAGTTTCCTACAAAATCTGACACCACAGAGCGTCCAGCTAAGGTTAGCAGGAGGTGCCCCTTTGGGAGGCTGGTCACTGAGTCCAGAGCCTATGCTGACCTTGGGCGTCTGAAACTGGGGCCTCTTTTGCTGAGATCTGGAGGAGAAAAAGGAGTCCGAGCGAGCTCTGCGGACCCTTCCCAGCCAGCACTTGCTGTCACACAAAGTGCACATGGTCCTCCAGGAGAGGAGCTGCCGCCCTGCACTGCCGTCGGATGCTGCTGTGCCGACAACATGTCTGTCACCCACCCTGGGCCATGCCAGGCCAGCCCGGGGCACCACCACCAGTCCTTCCTCTTCCTCTCTCCCCCAAAGCCTAACCCTTTGTAAAAGAAGTCCTGTGCTTGCTCGGCGAGTGCCTGCCCCAGGCGTGGGAAAGGCAAGGCGGCCGCTGCGGGAGGTTTGCAGGGGGAAGGCTGCTGGCGGCAGGGACAAGCCCCAAGCTCCGTGTCCGTGCCTGCAGCATGCCGTGCGCACCCCGGAGCTGTGGCAGAGTGCCACGAGCCAAGGCAGTGCACGCAGCCCGGCCGTGCTGCGTGACCTCGGCAGACCTGGCGCGGTTTACCTCCCAGAGTCAACGTGAGACTGCGCATGCAAACAGGTACTCCCTTGAAAGGGACTGCTCAGAAAGAGTCTTTGCTCTGTACCAAATAATTACTATGCATTAAAGGGTATAATGCATACTTAAATATGCATTTAACTGTCAGAGTAAGCAGGTGAGTGAATACGCATGTTATAAAAAATACGTATTTAACTAATATGCAATTAATGGGGCAAAACAGTCAAAACTATTTATTACTTCTGGGAACAGAACACCATCCAAAGCGTTTTAATTACTGCAGTAATATTCTGAAAACAAAGATCATGTTCAATCTTTCTCTCTCTTTCTTCTTTTTCCCCCAAGAATAGAAAAAATATGTGAAAACCCAGCAATCCTACATGTAGGAGACAACTGTTAAGCAAAACAGAGTATGTGGATCCCTAAGAAGGTTGCGATCAAACAAACAGCTGCAACAGGAGAAAAGTAAATAGCCCAGTGTGGACTTTTTGCAAAAACCAACCCAGCTTCTGGCCACTCCTTCAAGGCGAAGCTGCAGCCCCCATGGGATGCGCGGACAGCGCTGCGGGCAGCAGCACCACGAGGACTCTGCCCAGCACTGGTGCAGGGACCCAGCGGTGCTGGGGGTGCAGGCAGCTTCGGGGGCTGCTGTCAAAGCTTGGCCTCCCAGCCAGGCTGCTGGTTGCCCCCAGGGAATGAGAGGTCCCAGCCACGCACCCTCGGCAGCACCCGTGGCAGCCAGCGCCACGGCATCCTCTGCCAGTCTCCTCTCTTGTCATCTGTCTGGCAGTTGCCTGAATTACTGCTGGAGCTCATAAAGCAAATGCAAACAGCCTGCAAAATGGGAAGCATTCATCTGAGACATGCAGCCCAAATGCCCTGCTCGTGCTGCAGACGGATCACTTAGCCTTGTCATTGTGTTTATGAGGGTGAGAGAGTTTTTCACTGCCGCGATATTTTCCCATTAGCCATTACAAGGAGATGCTGCTGGAGGGAACAAGGAAAAGGCTTCTCCTATGCATGACTGAACTGCAAAGGCCAAATCAAAGGGACAGATTGTGCCCTGGGTAATTCTTACCTTGATTTCCGTGTTGAAACACGATAAGCCGTGTAATAAAAACCTCATTTCCTTCCCACACCCTCACGCCCTCATTGCCAGACCCCTCCCCAAGCCCACATGAACACCACCGAAATTTCAGTGGTGCACCCTCCCTGCCCAGGCCAGGGCTCTCTCTATGCCCACAGCAGCAGGTTTCAACGAGCTGGGGTCTCCTGGCTCGTGCCAGAACCACTCCTGTCCCACTGCGCTCATGGCAAGCTGCCGAGGTGCAGCAAAGTCTCTCTGGCCGGGGTCTCCCTCGTACACGTGGGTTCTCCTCCCGTCTCCTGCCGGTGCATGGGCACAAAGAGGCAGCGGGGCTCACCCCAGCCCTCCCGCGGCTCCACGCACGTGCCCTGCGGAGAGGGTCTTGCGGTCCCGCGGTGCTCCTGCAGGCTCTTCTGCCATGTACCTCCCCCGGGGCCGGGTGACAAGCTGTGCACAACTGTCCCGGGGGACCCTTATCCCACCGGGGCCAGCAGAAAGCATCCCAGGGCACTGCTGTGCTTGTCTGCCCCTTGCTGCTTCTCCCCTCTGTAAGGGGGATACACGGCCCCCACCAGCAGCAGGAGCAGGCAGAAGCCCCTTGTGAGGACCACCAGGAACCGAAGTACAGGTAGCGGCGACTGCGGAGGAAAACCTGTATCTCTACAGGCTTCTCCTCACGCGCAGAGCTGCGCTGAACAGCTTGCTCCCGCGTGCACCCGGGGACCAAGAACTGCCAGCGCACTCCAGATCCCCCCATTGTCGGTGCTGCGCGACCTCCCCAAGCACTTTCTGCACATCCTGCCCAAGGGAGGGAGTTTTGCTTTTATTGTCAGGCAGAAGCAGCAACTTAATGAAAAATACATTTTTTATTTTTTTTTCTTCTAAAGGAAGTTTCCAAATTTATGCTAATGTCAGAATGCTTCAGAGTCATTAGGTGGCTGACAACGCACACGGTCATTTTGCATTAAAATACATGAATCCAAAATGAAAATATTGGCAGATTTAGCATCCAGTGGTCCAGTGGGGAAATGCCCCCATCCGGGCATTTCCAACAATAGATTGCATCTAAAACAGTTCCTGACCACTAATGCTCTGCACAATTGCATGAAAAAAGTCCCTTTTAATTCTTAAAAGGAAAACAGTTTAATCATTGTAAGAAACTATACCTTTAGGGTATCATTTCAAAAATACAGGCAGAGATTAGAAGGGATTTGCGAGATTGTGTTTATTCCCAATTTAGGTGCTTTCCATAAATTAATTATAAAAGCAAGCCCAAACCAGTCAGAAGTACACTGGGAAATTCTCAGAGTGTTAGTCATTTTCATGCACTAATATTCATGCCATCTGCCTGTCTTTTTTCTATTTTCTCTAAATGCTTCATTGTTAACCGTAGCCTGCTTTCTTTTGCTGTGTTTAGTCCCTCTCCCCCTCACCCTGCTGCAGGTAGTTACCCTGAGCACGCTGTTATATTTTTATTGAAATAGCATTAAAAGGAGGAAGGCTTGTTTTGGTAATTGGCACTGATGCATGGCAAACAGCACCTCATCATGATGCAGACACGAGCCGTCGTTTTGTTCCCGTTTGGAGGATTCGCTCCCGTCTGCGTGTCGTTGCCTTTCCAAGCTCCCCGACGGGGTGGTTCTCAGAGGACCGTGGGCTGGAAGCCTCCTCCCAGTATCTCCAGCAGGATGGAGAGCACAGGACAGGGCTGCGCTTGCCCTTGGCCCTTCCCGCAGCACGGCGTGAGGTCCAGGAGAGCCCTTGGGCTGCGGGTGTGAGCAGCTCTGCCTCTGACGGAGGGATGAAGCAGAGCAGGCTGCCCATTTCTCCACGTGCGGTATCCACGTAGTGCAAAGACCAACTTCTGGGTCAGCCTATAATGGCAACGGTAAAATTGCAGGCGCCAAGGGTCCTCCAGGCAAGTTTCCTCCAGCAGCCGTTTTAGATCTCTGGAAAGTGACGTCAGCAATGCAAATCCAGCAACGCTGCCCAGGATGGAATCTCATCTGGTAAGACAACAGGTCACCTTGTGACAGGACGAGATCTGCCAAAAAACGGTCCCAGTGCTGCCAGCACTGCTGCAGCCTGCTCAGGAGGAGTCTGGGGATTAACAAATCTCCCCTCACCTTGGGAGCTGTAGCCCCAGACTAACCAACCTGGCCCCATCCAGCAGCTTTTGGCCAGGGAACGGGGACAGGGTGAGCGGAGGAAAGCTGCAGAGAGGGGTGAGCCACGGGACCGGGGCTGCAGGACGTGTGTCCGGGTGGCCTGATGCCTTCCCCACATCCCAGGCAGGCGCGGGGTCAGGGTGGGGAGCCGTGCCAGGCAGAGCCAGTGTTGCCATCCAGGACATCCCTCCCTCTCACCGCGCTGGTGGGGGGGTCACCATCCCCTGCCCTCAGCGCTGGCCCAGCCGGCTCAGAAGACGATGCTCCCCACGCATGTCTGGGGACGGCTGCTCCGGCAGCCTAATGACCAGAACTGGAGCTCGCTCATCTCCTTGCTCCTGCCAACTATCTGGGCCCCACTGGGGGTGCTGGTCGGTCATACCCCTGCCCCATGGAGGAGTCCCCCCAAAAAAGGCTGCCTGCTGTGAAAATCCAGAAGCCCCACCTCTGCCACCTCTCTTGGCCAGCCCAGCAGGGAAGCAGCCAGTGGTGGTTTGGGTTTGTCCATTGAGCCACCTGGAAACGGGAAAGAAGGGCAGGAGTCAGCGCAGGGAAGCCCCCAGGAGCTGCCCGGCTGCTCCTCCAGCCCCTGGCCAGCAGAGATGCAGCACAGTGGCCCAACCAGGCCACTGCAGAAAGGCAACTGGTGCCGAGTTTGATCTGTCTGCTGTGAATTCTCTCCAGGTAGAGCTTTGAGCCTTCTTTTAAAGATGGCAGTTGTCTTCCTTTAAGAAGGGAAAATTAAAATATTGCTCCTTAGAACAGCATCGTCCAAAGGTTTTGGTTGCTCCTAAATATAAAATCCTAGCTATCCCTTAAGAAAGATTAAAGAAACTGGTGTGGTTGAAATCCCTAATGGAGACAATATGTTTTTCCTCCCTCCAGGAAACCTCTGAAAATGCTCTAAAAATAATCTTGTGGTAATAGCCTAACAGCCTAAGTACACGTTTGCCCTCCAGTAAAGGCAGACTTTCATCTGGCTAATAGACTTCTGAACATCACAGAGCCTGAAACAGCAGTGCCCTGCCTGTCGTGTCCCACATGTAAAATCCCCGGCCGTGCAAACTGCACGGAGGAGAGGAGTTGCCTCTGCTGCAAGCACAGCGAGGCAAATGGGGACACGGGCGCACAGCTAGACAAGCCGGAGCAGCAACAGGAGGAAGCTTAGACTGGGACAGGATGGGAAAAGCTGGACTCCTGCTGGCCTCGGGCCACAGCTGGGCAGGCAGTATGCTCCCATGTGCAGCTCCAGGTCCCTCTGTCCGAGGAGGGAGTCTTGGAGATCCAGGGGCCATAAGGAGGAGAGTGGGAAGTGAGTGCATTTGGAGGAGTGGAGGAGGAGGCTCTGGCTCTCCATGGGACAGGGCAGTCCCACCGCCACACGTGTAGATGCCAAGAGGCAGTACAGAGCAGAGCTTGGAGCCACAGGCTTGGGAGGAAGGAAAGATGAGCGTTGGTGCCTCAGGGGAGCCTGTGGGACCACAGTGTGAGGGCCTTCCGTAGACCAAACTCTTCCCATCACCAGAGATACTGGCAATGACAAGAAAAATGACTGATGGAGCAAAAAGCCCATTGTCCCAGCACATCCCTGTGGGTGCTTGCCTCCATGACGCCTCTTCACTGCCCTTACAAGGGCCATAAGACCTCAGGCAGCTTTCTCCAGCCATCACCCTACCCAGCAATCCAGCATTTATGGGATAAAGGGGCCAAAGGCACTTGCTCAGCAAATTAACACATAGGCTTGTGAGTATCTGATCCTCTCCACAGTCCCACCTCCACAGCTGCCGCATGATAGCAACGGGACTCTGGTGACCCTGGTCCTGCTCAGAATTCCCAACAAAAGTGCCTGGGATCGCCAGGCTGTGCATCTGCTGCTGGAGGAGGTGCAGCCCCAGAGGCAGCAGTGGGACTAGCAGGGGTGATGGGAGGCCACCAGCCCTCCTGATGGAGAACCGAGGACCGTGCGGCACAGCAGTGAGCCCATCCCGCAGCAGTGGGTGGGCTTCCAACCTCACGAGGACATAGTTTGGCAAGGAAAGTGCCTTGCACCAGGAGAGTCAGTGACTGTGTGTGCAGTGACGAGGCTGACTGACAAGGTCCTGCTCTGCTGGGGACACACCGTGGTGCTGCTGGGCTGGCCAGTTCTGGCTCAGGGCAGCCCCTTCCAGCAGAAGATTACTAGTTTTGTCAGGAATAGACCCAGGCAGGGACTGCAAACCACTGGCTCTTGTGCAGTGGCAGGAACCCAACCTGAGAGCAGTCAGCACCAGCACGGTGGGACATGACCACATTTACCCCGGGGAGGCAAAGAGGAGGTGAGCAGTGCACGGGCGAGCAGCAGCACACCCAGCCCCTTCCCCCATGGCATGGGGCAGGGACTGCTAAGGGGGTCCAGGTGGGAAAGCCATCCCAGCCCTGCTCCCTGCAGGCGAGGGGCATGCAGAGCCACCGACACAGACCCACAGGTCATGTCGCTCAGGCGTACAGGTGCCCTACTCCTCCAGGAGCCAGCACCGCTGCTGGTGCCTGACTTTGTCCCTGGGGACATAACGGCACGTCCCGAAACGGGAACACAGCCACGTCCCACAGCAGAGTTATTAATTAACCAGGTGGATCCCAACAAACAGGCTTTGCTCTGAGAAGTGACCAATGGATTTGGTGGGCATAGGTTTGGCTGGATTTGGTCCCTCCACCCATCCTCTGGCAAGTGCTTTTCTAGTCCAGGCTGATGTAAACCTGTGGGAAATCGATTCTCACCCCCAGCGCTCCCTGGAGAGCCGCAGCTCTTCCTCAAAACCCGGGATGCATGGCCAGGATGGGATGGACAGACAGATGGAGACCCAGCTGTTCTGCTGGCTTTTTGCAAGGAGCTGCCACACCTCCACACTCCTGTATCCTCTGGGAGCTGCAAGCTTTGCCAGGGGACACTTGTATTTTGAAGGACATCACCTTCATATAGTGAAAGCCAGTGGCTTTTTTTGTCCTGCCCTAAAATCCCATCGAACTCCTGCCGTACCCAAGAGGGTGATATTTCCACCTCCTCTGGTGGAGCACGCGCCCCAGAGTCAGTGGCAGAGGCAGCTGCTCAGCTCACGGCAGCTCCATGGCCCCACTAGCAGTGGCCCACGGCTCACAGAGGCTGGGCGAAGCTTGAACACGTCTCCTATGGCTGCCTCCTGACTCAGACAGCCAGCTGGCTCTCTTTGCACCAAGCCCACTGGCAGGAAAAAATAAAAGCAAAGCGCTGGGAGTCGAACAGCCTCGCGCAGGGGAAATGTGAAAACAGCGTTCGGAGAGGCTATTCACATGGCAAGACTTTTCCAGATGTGACAGCATCGACGTGCTAGCTGCGAAGGCAAACCCCTGCCAAGCTTGGACAGGAGGAAAGAAAAGGTGGCCCTAGACCTGGCTGGGACATACCCAGCATCCTCGCTCCTCCAGCAGCAGCCCAGCCACCTGCCAGCAAGCAGAGGAAGATGTGGCATCCATTCATCTCTCTCATTTCAGCTTTCAGAAAGGTTTTGCAGAGCTCTGCAGAGCTTCCCAGGGGTAAAACGGTCTGCAGGTCTGTCTGAAACAAACCAGATGGTAAAAACAGAATTTACAGCTCAGTTTTCACCAGGGTGTCCAGATAACAGGAAAGATGCCCGGTCACGGATGAGAGACCGATTAATTAGTTTAACGATCTGAAACTCCGGGGTGAAGCAAAGCATGGTAGAGCAAGGAAATGCTACAAGGCATCCCCAGGTCAAGCAGACTGATGGACGCTGTGCAGCGTTTCAGAAGGAGCCAGCAAAGGCTGGCCGGTGGAAGAGGTGGTGGTGGAGGAGAGAGGCAGGTGCAAAGCCGTGAGGAGCAGGCAGAGGCAGCAGGACGGCTGTGCTGGCCTCCCCACAGCCACTCGTGTCACTGGCCTGCCGTGACCGAGGAGGTGCCGGCTCAAACACAGCAGGAAAATGATTCGGAAGGAAAAGGTGAGATGAGAATACTGTGATGGCTAAAGATGCCATGGCTAAGCCTGATGTATTCACCTTCATGGCGTGCACAAATGAGTGGAGAGCTGGCCAGGGGGTGACGTGGAGAGGCAGCGCAGGCTGGCATTTCGCCAAAAGAAGGGAATTAGAGGAAATACAGAAAATACTAAATATAAATCACGCGTTCATGTGTGCCTGTGGTTCTTTATACGCACATACCTGTATGTAATACCTCTAAAAACCAAAATGGGAAGCTGGGAATTGCTACCCAGTTTGTCCCATGGGACAAGAAGAAGAAGACAATGTTAGGTTGAATGGCATCCAGTGTAAAACCAAGCTCCTTCTCTGCGTATGGCTGTGGCATGCCCTCCAGCCAGGCAACGAAGGGGTCACAAGCAGACTGACCACTCCTTTGCACACAGAGACTGCTCAGGCTTAGGAATAGTCACTGCCTGTGTTTTGCAAAGGGCACAATTTCTGCGTACAGGTGAAGTGCTAATTAATAGGGGTTATTTCTTGGGGTGCCTTACTGATACCCCTGCTCTGAAAGGTCGAAAGCAGCCAGGACAGGCCAGCCTTGGGAGCAGGCGGTGGGATGGGAGCGCCCACGGCGGGGAGAGACGGTGCAGCCACCAAGCTGCTGCTCTCTGCCCTCAAGGGACAAGCAGGTCTGCCCACTCGGCAGTGGCTTCAAACTGCTTCAGTCCCTCCAGTGCCAGGGCAGCGGGACACCCCTCTGGACGTGCCGTACGGTCTCCTGCCTGATCTCCTATAGACTTTCCCACCTCCCAGCAGCTGCCCCCATGCAATCCCCATGCCTTTCTCCCAGACCCTGCTTCATGGTCCTGCCCCAGTCCCTCCAGTTCTCCTGCAGTGCTCCCAGTTTCCTCCTACATCCTGCTGGCTGAGCAGGAGCTGGCTGGTGCTCCAGGTGGCTCAGCTCTCCTTCAGTGGGCAGGCTGGCAGCACCACACCTGCAGGACCGGCAGCAGCCGCAGGCAGGCATCCATCCCCCTGTCCCTCGCAGGGACCCTGGCCCTGGTCTCCCTCCTTCTGCCCAGCTTGAGCAAGCGGGACCGCTGCCAGGCTGGGATGAAAGTGGATGAAGGTTCCATGCACATTTGGGAAGAGCCAACAGAGGTGGGCAGACTTTACAACCCTCATCCCTGCAGGGAGGGAGGGGATGTGTGTCAGCAGATACTCCTGACACCCCTGCACTGGAAGGCGAGGTACCAGGACTGTACCCACCCACACACACACGCAAAGAAATGGCATCGGGTGCTCTCTCCTCCTCCCCGCCTCCAACTTGCCAGCTCAAAAAACGCGAGGCCTTGGAAAAGTTGGGCCACTTTGATTTGCATTCTGTGTCTGGAGATGTGAGCCACATTTCTAGAGCCATCAGGGTAAAAGGTGGACATGTAGAGGGCCAGGACCTTGCCAGCACCCTGTGGAGGGGAGAGCTGTGTCACACGCTCAAGTCTTATGAGACACCCGGTCAGTGCCTTCACCCCCTCTGTCCTCATCCCCAGGGAACACTTCGGTGAGATGTGCATCTCCTTTGACACTGAAAATTCCACTGAAACAGAAGAAAAATGCTTTTTTGTTCTGAGGGTGGCTGAACACTGGAACCAGTTGCCCGAAGAGGTTGTAGAGCCTCCATCTGTGGAGATATCCCAACCTCAGCTGGACGTGGCCCTAGGCAACTGGCTCTAGGTGACCCTGCTTTGAGCAGGGGTTGGACAAGGTGACCTCTGGAGGTGCCTCCAGCCTCAGGGACCCTGTGGCTCTGAGCTGCACCCCCCCACCGAGGACCCCTGCAAGATGCAGTGCAAGAGCACAGCACTGACAGCAGCCTTGCCTCCAGAGGGACTGAGGAGCTATCACCTTTCCAAGAGGCAGCAAGTTTCTCACCCCGGTGGGCTGCGACCTGTGAAGCGAACAGACACGTAGAGCTGGGCTGCCACCGGCTCGTATGGTGCAAAAGGATCTTGTCACCAAACCGTGCGAGTGGCGTGATCCAAAGGAGTAGGGCTGAGTCTGAGAGCAAAATATCCTCAGGTCTGTCATGAGAGGCTGGCTTCGTTCCGCTGGAGCTGACGGCCAGCTGCTTGCAGGGGAGCACACGTTCCCTTGTCCTTGCCCATGGTCATGTTGTCACAAGCTTTTTCCACTGAGCAGTGATTTTCTGAGACATCTTAGACCGTACACAGGGTTTGTTTGCTGAGCAGGTCCTGAGACCACTGCGTGCCTGTGGCTGGAGCCAGTGGCCCAGGAGGGTGATGACAAGCCAAGGTACTCCAGGAAAGGGTTTCTGCACATTTATAGTAAAGACTTTGAATCTGAAGCCACACAGCTAAGGAGACAGTTTACAGGTGCTGTGTGCATTTAAGTGTATTGGTAAAACCACACTTTTGCCAGCATTGTGTGTTTTGTTTTGTAAATAAATCCTCTCTCGGGGTCTCCATTTTGCTCGTACTGGTGCCACTGGAGGAACTGGCCAGGCGTTCAAAAGTTGCCACTGTGCATGTTGCTGTGTCCAGCAACATGGAGCACCGGCAGCCGTGGCACATTCTCCCGAATGAGCGACCCCACCATGTTCACCTGGATGAGCCAGGGAGGGCAGCAGGAAAGGGAAAAGGAAAACCCTTGCAGCCACTGCGCCGCAAGATTAGCATGGAGATGTCATGCTGGAGAGCATATACTCCTGACACAAATCCTTACATGATCGGGGAGGGAGATAAGATGTCAGCTCTAATGATAACCCAGCTCAATAAAATAAAAAAAACCAAACTTTTGAGCAATTATTAAAAAAATAAAATGGATTCTGCTGGCATAATCTGACAACATACTGACGGTGGGAGCAGACATGCATCACGATAAAGGAAAATCCCACCAGTAGAGTACAGTTTCATTAGATAAGCTGATAACTCATATAGCACTGATGATCCGTGCCAGAGAAAAGCACTGTAAGTCCCTGGCCTCTGAGTTTACTATAAAACTCTCATTAAGATGAGACGGTTGTGCACTCCAGCTCTCTTGTTAAAGCTGCCATCAGACAACGAAGGCTCTTACCTCCCAGGGCAATGACAAGGAAGGAACCCCATAGCGGATAGACCCTTTGTTTTCCCAACAGGGCTGGTGCAGTAAACCACAGTGATCAAGCCGGGCTCTGCCCCACGGTCGTATCACAGTTGCCGGATGGGAGTCACAGGGCCTGAGCCTCTGCCTGCAGATCGTCCTCTTTCTAAACTCAAAACCTGGGCGGGGGTGCTGCAAGCCGTCCCCATCTCTCGCGTGGCACAAGCCTGTGGAGCGCCTGCTGTGGAGCAGCAGGAGGAATCCTGGATAGATATTCTGGGATGTTAAACTCTACTTTCCCTCTGTCCACAGATGTGTTTTCTTTACTGGTGTGATTCCGTGCTCATTCCCAGAGGTAACACACCTGTTTTACTCCACCTTCCTATAGAAGCTCATGTCTTCTTTTGGTTCCTCACCCACCCACTCCTATACTTAGCTGTGTTCACTTTGTGATCATAAAGCAGGTTCAGATCAAGTCTCCAGCAATTTTAAATCTGGCTATTAACAAGCAAAGTCTGTTTAGCACTGGGAGAGGCTTTACTCTCTACCTCTGGCCTTTGGAAACCTCCCAAAGTAGTCACTGGCAGCTCTGAGGTGGAAACTCTAATCCTAAAACACTAGCCAATACCTGTAGCATCAACTGCTGGCTCACTCACAATTGTAGCATCAGTTGTTCTCACTCTTGCTTTGGAGGAGGTTCACGCTGCTTAGAGATAAAGGTGGGGTCCCAGCAGGGTGTATCATCATGGCTCCTGTGTGCCTCCTTGGCCAGCAGAGAGAGAAGTGCCTAAATGATGCCTCAGGAGATAGAAGTGAAAGAGATCAGAGCTCAGAAAACAGTTCTAGTCAGAGACCAGGTTGGGTGACCACAGCAAGACAGAATCTGGGAGGACCTGTTACCCTGTGTGCTGGTCCAGAAACCCATTATCTCCCCACAAAAGTGGTATAGGTCATCACCAACCCAACTTTAATGACACTGGCACAAAGCCATGTCTAAAAGCTGGTTGATGTAGTTCTTGCCCCACATTGCCTGCTTAGATTACCAGGCCTTTGGCTGATGGGTGACGGTATTACATAGCATTACACATTATAGCATTACAACGGTACTTCTTGTACAAAGGTATGAAATTATCACTGTGATGATGGACAGAGTTTGGTGTCATAGTTTGCAATATTTGGCAGTAGCCATTCTGCCAGTTCTGGAGAAGATGCCAGGGTTCACAGATAATAAATACCCTGATGTTGCAAGGAATTTGAAAAAAGTCTAAAGGAACCCAAATAAATATATGCAAATATATATACACATATACACGTATGTGTGTGGATGACTGTATACGTCGTCCACACCAGGGTGGCCCCTGGAACCAAGGGCTGCTTGGCCCTCCACATTGCACATGTGCCTGTACACACACACACACACACACACACACGTGAATGACTGACAGAGGGATGCACGCCAACAGTTTGCTCTGTCTGTCCTTCCATTTGCCTGCTCTGCTTTTCTGAGCCACCAGCACATCGACATCTGTAAGAATCCAGCCAGATTTTATTAAAACATCATCTTAGGTTTAAAAAATCTTTTAAAAGCCCTGCAGGACTCTTGTAAATTTCAGTCCCCTGCCAGCTCGCAGGAGCAGAGCAGGCAGGCAGATCGGCAGCAGGTGTGCTCTGAATGCAGACGTCGGCAAGCTGTAACAAAATGGGTAGGTCTCCTCTGCTCCCCACCAGTACTCCATTTCTTGGGGTTTGCAGTCTCCACACCAAGTCCAGTGGAGTTACGAACCTCCAAAAGGCGTATGGAAATGTCCCATCTGCCGCTCCATGATGCAATCCGCCCTTCCCCTCTCCCCATCCTTAAATGTTTCCCACCAGCGTCCCAGCCAGGCTGCTGCTCCCGCCCTGCAGGATGCCCACCTCCAGGCTAGGCAGTCCGGGTACCCACAGACTCTTGCTTCAGGGCATCGATCCAGCGGCTCGAAAGGCCGGGAGCCTTTCCCTCCTGCAGCCGGTGCTAGGGCTTGGGGACATCTGTCCTGTGCAAGTCAGGGGGTGGGAGGCTGCATGCGGAGCGGCTTCGAGGGAGACCCACCAGCAGCCCTTGCAGGACTTGGCATGGGGCAGAGATGTTGCTGGCTCCTCCTGGCTCTGGGGTCCTGCCACCCACCCAAGCACCGACAGCGGCACAACGGGTGCCGCCAGGAGCAGCCGCGCGGCGTGAAGGGTTCCTCTGAGGCGGTGGCATGGTACGGAGCGCCGGCTTCCACCCAGGCCTCCAACCAGCTGGTCCCCAGGGGAAAGACGGGCTGCTGTTCTCAGCGGGCACGGCAAAGCTCTCTGCGAGGGGGGAACCCACACCTGAAAATTTACGACCGTTTGCCGCGTTCTCATGACAGGCTGCTGAACGCCCGCCTCCATGCAGAGAAGGAAAAGGCGACGTTGGTAGGACGGAGGAGCTGCAGAGGCTGCAGGTTCTCCACGGCGTTGGGTTTAGCAGCCGGGCCTCCCGTCCTCTCCCCACGCACCGCACCGCACCGCACCGCACCGCAGGCCTGCGTGGGCGCCGCAGGGGTGCTCCACGCGTGCACTCACGCGGGTGGCTTACAAAGGCCACGCTTTCCTGCCGTCTTCTCCCTGCCACCCGCACTGCGCGGCCGCTGCCCGGCACCGGGAAGGAGCGGAGCGGCCGCCCGGGGTCGCTGCGGCGGCGGCGGCGGCGGCGGCGGGTCCGGTCGTCGGTGCGGCCATGTCGGTGTTCGTGACGCGGCGGATCCCGGCCGAGGGGCTGCGGGTCCTCTCGCAGGCCGGCGGGTGAGCCCGGGACCGGCACCGGGACCGGGGTAGGGGTAGGGGTAGGGTCGGTCCGGCTCCCGTCCCGGTGGGCGGCGGGTTGACGGACCGTGGGCTCCCCACCGCAGGTGCCGTGTCCAGCAGTGGGACTCGGAGGAGCCGGTGCCGCGGGCCGAGCTGCTGGCGGGCGTGGCGGGGAAGCGTGGGTTGCTCTGTCTCCTCTCCGACCGCATCGACCGCGAGGTGCTGGACGCCGCCGGTGGGTGAGGGCTGCGGCCCCCAGACCCCTTCCCCTCCCGTCCCCATCCCCGACCGGACCGGACCGGACCGGAGCGGACCGGACCGGAGCGGACACACACACACACCCCCCGCCCCGGGGGGAGCGACGCTGGGCAGCCGTGTGCTGGTGGTGTTTTGCAGGGCCCGGCCTGAAAGTCATCAGCACCATGTCCGTGGGGTTTGACCACCTCGCCCTGGAAGAAATCAAGAAGCGGTAACCCTCGCCCGCTCTGCCCCTCGCCCTACCCCTTGCGAGGGATGGAGCCCAGCCTTGGGAGAGGCGGCGGGGAAGGAGGGCGAAGCTCGGAGCTCGTCCCGCTCTTGGGGCGGCAGAGCCGCAGGTCGCTTTGGCGCGGGTGGGCTTCGGCGGAGCGTGGGGCTGGACGGGGTTTGCGACCTGCACCTCCCTCTCGCGAGGGTATGGCTAGGGTGACCCCCCCAGCCCGCCTGGGGCTGGAGGAGCCTTTGGATGCTAGGGTAAGGCTAGGATAACCCCAGCCCAGCTGGAGGAAGGGCTGAGGAGCCAAAAGGGATGTCCTCGTGCCCGTGGTGCTGCAGATACCTAGAAGAGGTGTAGCACCAGCAACCTGCCCAGAAGTTTTGAGGTGGCACCCCAAGGCTGGCAGCGTTGCCCCAGAGACCTGTGCTTGCCTTGCAGAGGGATCCGTGTGGGGTACACCCCCGACGTCCTGACTGACGCCACCGCAGAGCTCTCTGTAGCTTTACTTCTGGCTGCGTGCCGCCGGCTGCCGGAGGCAGTGGAGCAGGTAAAGAAGTGAGTATCCGCAGCTGCCAGCTGGAGCAAGGGCTGGCTTCTGAGCCCAGCAGCCCCTGGGTCAAGAGCTGCAGGAGAAGGTGTGCCACACTGGACAGATAAAACCGGGCTGAAGCCAGAGTTTCACCCAGCTTGCACCGAACATCTTGCAGGCCAAGACGGAGTCCCCTGCAGTTGCATGACTGTTTGGAGACATGCTGCTTAGGGGCTGTGAGAGGGGCGGAACTCCCCTCCGTATGCTAGCTAGAGGACCTGCAGGAGAGGGCATCCAAGGCCACTGTAGACCCCTCGAGGGCAGCACATGTGGAAGGTCTGTCCGAAGCTCACTGGCTGGCAGCCACTCCAGGGCTGTGGCTAGCAGCGCCTCAATTAAATCAGTCCCAAGGCTGCTGCTGCTGCGCACCCGACGTCCAAGCAGATTCCTGCGGGAGACCGCCGAGGTCACTTGAAGCAGGAACCTCAGAGAGGCTGGCTGTAAGATTGTCTGTGCCAGAGGGGCTGGCCACCTGCAGCGTTGTACTCTCAGGTGTACTTGCTGAAACGCTGGTCTGGGCTGTGAGCAGGCTCTCCCCTGCTGCTGTCTGACATCTGTTTCTATCTCGGTCTCTCTGCTAGTGGTGGCTGGACAACATGGAAGCCCTTATGGATGTGTGGCTACGGTCTGTCTGATAGTACGGTGGGCATCATAGGTCTGGGGAGAATAGGTAAGTCCAGGTCAGGCGCAAGATTTGTGCATCTCCAGTGATGGCAGGGTGGTTTTGGAGGTTCAGCCAAGGTGGTGTCCCTGGCACTCACCTCTTTAAAATCTATGAGAACAAAAAGGAGAGCTGTGTAGAGCCTCTGTGAACAGCAGTCTTGACCCATCAGGCCTAAACCTTAGAAGTTTAAAGCATTCAAATGCATCTGCTACACCTGAATGCTACAGCAAACTGGACGTTGTCCTCTTGATTTTCAGTTAAACAAATGCCCTGACAAAGTCCAAGATGATGTGCTTGTCATCCGTTCAGTTGTGGACTTTGTCAGCAGACGGCTGTTTCTTTTCTCACTTTCCAGTTTGATCCCTAGGGTACCTTCAGGTTTAATGTCCCGCAGCTCCCTTTCTGCAGTTTCACTCTGGCAGGGAGTTCGTTCCTGCTTATGTGAAGAGCAGCAGAAGACATCCACCCACCGCCCCACGCCCGCCATGCCGCAGGCTTGGAAGCAGCCTGGCAGGAGCGATCCCACCACAGCGACCCTTTAGTGAGCGATGTGCTCTGCTGGCTGCCGCACTGTCAGCCGCACCAAGTGCGAGCTTGCCGAAGGACGGACCACCTGAAGAGGCCTGATGGACCCCCACGGCCCGGTGTTAGTCTGTGTGTGGCAGTCTGGCACAGCGGCTGGAGAGTCTTCTTCTCTCTCGCTCCTAGGACAAGCGGTTGCCCGCCGCCTAAAGCCATTTGGGGTCAAGAAGTTTTTGTACACTGGCAGTTGCCCGAAGCCAGAGACTGCTGCAGAATTTGAAGCTGAGTTTGGTAAGAAAGGCACCAAGAGCAGGGGCAGTGGTCAGTCGTCCGGTGCAGGGCAGCACAGAGCACTGTGGCTGGGATGGCTCCAGGGATGTGTCACCCCGTGGGGGTGGGACAGCAGGAGAGAGGGTGCAAACTGTAGGTTCTGGTGGCTCCTCGGTGTAGCTGGTGTGAACCACTGTGGGGGTAGCAAAGGAGGGAATGGTGAATCCCAAACACTTCCCATGCAGCAGTGGTGGATGGCAGGGAGGGAAACCTGCCTCCTTTGAGCTGGGCGATTCCAGCCAGAAGGCCAGACACACCTGGGCTCTAACTGGTCGCCCACCATAATTGTGGACTGTGGCTGTTTCTGCTGGGTCTTGTGGATGGGTACCGAGATGTCCTGCAGGGAGGAGGGGATAGGCTGAGGCTGACTGCAGATCTTCACTGCGAGTTGATGTTGGTTGCTGGAAACAAACATCAGCTTTAACCTCCTGCTTTAAAATGAATGTCATGGTCCAGCCAAGCCTGGGAATGTCTCTTAGCTGCTGAACGGGACTTTTCTGTGGCCCTGTTAGAGTCCCAAGACTTGCATCAGGTGCTAATTTTTCACTCTGATGCCAGCACATTTCCGTTGGTACTTTTTTGCATAAAGCCATTGGCAGAACTTGTCGGCTCCTTGCATTTTCCTTTCACCTCCAGGAATGAAAGTGGCACAAGTCATTATCTGTAGGTACCATGAAGAGAGATTTAATGCTGGTATAAACTGCTGCTGCAGTATTTTGCTGTCTAAACATGCAATACATACCAGAGCCTCCTTTGGGCCAGATGGCCAAAGCATTGCTAGATTCCCCTTTGGCTTGATTTTAATTCAAAAGTGAAACAAAACACTGCAGTAGCATCTGTAGGAATGTGCATGGTTTCTGTTGGGTGTTTGCTGGTCCTTGTGTCTCCCCACCTGTGGAGAAGGGTCGGGAAGATCTCTCCAGAGCAGCACTCGCTTGCTGGCAAACCTTATGGATAAGAGGGTTGCTCAGGTGTGGTGGTGAGGTCCCTGAGCAGAGCTGTCACCTGTGTTTCTCCACTCAGTCCCACTCATGACGCTGGCTGAAGAGTCGGACTTCGTTGTGGTGACGTGTGCTTTGACTCCGGCCACCCAGGGAGTGTGCAACAGGGACTTCTTTGGCAGAATGAAGAAGACCTCTGTGTTCGTCAACACGAGCAGGTAATTGCAACCCAGTCTCCTGCACAGGGGGGTTGACTGTCACCCTGCCGACAGCTGTGGTTGCAGGGGGGGATCTGGTAGGCTGTGAGACGCGCTTCCACTGGGGGTCCAGACAGCATGTACAGCCTTCATGGCTGCAGCTGCTGGGACTGTTTGCCCAGTGCATGGCCTGCTCCCTCCAGCCCAAGGTCTCTTGAGATCAAGTCAACGGCAGGATAAGTTGTTCAGGGGGCTACAGCCTCTGTCTCCTCCCCAGGGCCCCATGTCCCACCCAGGTGGGGTGGACGAACGGGTGACTGTTGGGTGACGGGAGGGTGAGGCTGGGGGATTGCCCAGGAGAGGGCTGCGACTGCCAGAAGCCTTGCTCTTGGGACAGAGGCGGCTGCAACAGGGCTCCTTGGCCAAGGCCGGTGGTAGCCTCCTGTTCCCGCTGCCTTCTTGCGGAGCACTGTGGCAGGGCGGAACCCGTGTGGCCCGACACGCAGCATCCACGCAGCCGGCCGGGATGCCTCGGGCTACCTGCACCTCCCTCCACGGCTGCTCCAGGGTCGTCCTGTGCTCAGGTACCCGGCTTTTCTCCCTGCTGGCGGGCAGCCTGGAGCAGGAGCACCTCGTTGTGCTGGGAGGTTCAGGTACATCCAGAGAGGGTCTGACCTCCGCTCAGGCAGCCCTGGGGACCTGGGTGCTACCACGCAGGCTGTCCCACGTGGCCCATGTCCTGGCTGCGTGCCTCTGGGAGCCCATGGGACCCCTCAGCAGCAGCGTGAGCCTCTCTCTCTGTGTTTGCCAGGGGGGCCGTGGTGAACCAGGAGGACCTGTACGATGCTCTGGCTTGCGGCCAGATCGCAGCAGCGGGCCTGGATGTCACGACGCCGGAGCCGCTGCCCACTGACCACCCCCTGCTCTCCCTCAAGAATTGTGGTAAGTGGCCGGCTGGGTGGCCAAGCCCCTGCTTTGCTCCGGCAGCCTGCGCTTTGGGTGCCTTGTGTGCCCACGGCTGGGGACCTGCTAGCTGGTGTAACGAGGATTCCCCATGCCCGTTAGCCTGCCAGTGCAAACAAGCACTGAAACGTGGAAGGACAGGAAGGTCAAGTGTGTTTAAGCAGCCTGCAGGTAGCCATCATACAATGCAGGCAGCTGCTAGAGGGGAAGACCTCATCAACACGATGTAATACAAGCATGGGAGGTATTTTAGTTCTACAGAAAGCAGTTGAGATCAGCTCATTTTTTAACATCTTCCCAATGGATCTCCATTCGATGGGCCGAGGCATGGGGTGAAATTCATGGGGGAGTCTTGATACCAGCAGGTGCCTGAATGAGAAACCAAATCCCTGCTCATGCCTTGCCAAGCTCTGGTACTGTGTAAGCTCCTGGGCATATATTCTGCTACAAAAGCTTCCCATGTGGCTAAAAAGCTGGGTGCTGAGCCTGCCTAGAGGAATCTCAGCCTCGAGAGCGCTGCAGCCACTGCAGGACTCGCCAGCTAGCCCATCCACTGTGAGCCTGGGCTGCCAGGCACAGGTTCAGCACATGCGCTCTGAAGCACAGTTCGTTTAAGTGCTGGCCTTGTCATAACATCCACGTTCCCCAGCAGATGTCAGCAAATTAGACAGCCTCGAGCTGAAGAGGCCACCAAGTGCTCACGCTTTGGGATGAGCAGAGGTTTCTTTGCAGATGGTCTAGCTGCATCCCCTGGACAGCCCAAGGCAACTTTTGCTGGGAAAGTGGAGCCTGGCGAGCTCAGGCAGCCTGTTTTCTGGATAGTAGTGGGTATCAGGCAGGTGGGAAGGTGCTGATCCCAGGACTAGTGCATGTTTTCAGAGGAGGAGGTTAGGTCACATGAGGAAGGCCGGTTAGGAAGGGGTGTGCTCGGCTGCTCTTGTGCTTCAGCTGCTCTTGTGCTTCAGCATCACCAGCCTGCTGGAGTGGAGGTAGGAGCGCCTGCAACCAGGGGCAATAGCTGATCACTGTTAGTTTCACCGTTGCTTTCCTGAAAGCTTGCCGAGAGCTGCCACGTGGGGCAGGATGATGTTTTAGTGCAGGATGTTAGCAGCCCTCAGTGTTTTCCTGGGATTCTTGTTGTTGCAGACCGAAGGGGCTGTGCGGGGGGCTGTTTCCCACGGCCTTGCCACTCACCAGCGCAGCTCCACCCGCACAGGCACCACAGGCTGGCCAGCGGCTTGGGATGAGTTAGGGACAGCTCCTGGTGTGTTCACTGCCTTCGCTCGTGTGGCCTTCAATGACTAAGTTGGCCCGTCACCTGTAAAGCAGGGCCAGGAGCTTTCCTCTCCTCCTCCACACAGGGAGCGTGTGGGTCAGGCCAGTTACTGAGCGGGACTGACTCGGACACAAGCCAGACAGGCTCGCTTGTATCCCTCGAGGCAGAAGAGAGACAGAAATGCAACATGGAGAAGGCACTGCTTTCTCGTTAGAAAGTGAACCTCTGCAATTGTCTGCGACCCCGTCACCGGTGCAATGGCAGGGTGCCTGTTCCTACCTGAATGCTTGGCTTTGCTGGGGTGGCCGGCCCTGCTGGGAGCTGATGGCACAAGCCGGGCCAGAGCAGCTTCTTCTTGCATGGTCAAGTGCCTTGGCTGCTCAAGCTGCCCCCCAGGCATGAGATCTGGTGTGTCCATCTTCACTTGCATGGGCAGAGCACCAGAGCGGCTGTGCAGGCAGCAGCAGAGTGTCCTCTCTCCAGGAAGGAGGGTTTTGGAGTCGGAAAAGTCTGTTCCAAAAAGAAACCATAAAGACATCCATGAAAATTTGGAACTGCCCATGACTCTGAGTCTGCTTCTGAAATACAAGTTCATAGCTGTTTCTTTGATTATCTTTTTGCTAAAAACTATTTTTTGTTTGCTTTGGTTCCCATAGTAGGCAGCGAGAAATGATAAAAGCGGAGACTTTCTGGAAATACTTGCAGGACTTCAGAGATCTTAGAGCTCTGGAACAACACCAAGCAAGACAAAAATAAATACATATGTATTTACTTTCACAGAAATGAGGCTTTGATGATTCTGAAACTATTCAGAGATTTCACCCAAAACTGCCAAATAGTTTCAGCAGCTGGAGGAACACGGCATAAGTAGACGAGGAAGAAGTGTTGACCTTACTTTGACAGTGAACAAGGAACCCAGGCTGGTTCTTGACTGGGAGAGAAAGAAAGGACCTACATGGCCCCACAGTCCTTGGGAGAGCCTTCTCCTCCCGGGGCAGCAGCATGTTGGATGTTCAGGCTTCTGCATTGCCTGTAGATGCTCTCTGTAACAGAACAGAGACTGCAGTGCAGGCTTTTATCCATACCTTGGGCAAGTGCTCTCCACTACTAATGTTATAATAATTTACCACTAAAGCATCTTTGCCTCGTTCCTTTGCATTGCATAAAAGGAGCCTTTTCACATAGGTGGATAAAAATGCCTGCCCTGACTGTGCTACAGTGTGCCAGCTCTGTTCGGCAGGGGCCTTTTGCCTCCACATGTACCTTTCCAGTGCCCCCAGGGGTCTGTAAACCACGTTGTTTCACAACAGTCTTCAGGCTCTTGCCCTGATATGTGTTGGTTCACGCCTGTCGGTGAGCAGAACCTCCTAAAGGTCTGTGGCAATCAGGCAACAGCGTGCAAATTTCACTACATGTTCGTCTGCCGCAGGGATAGTATTTTACATCTACCACTGGCTCTGGGTCCATGCAGGAAGGTGAGTACCAAACCTGAATGCAGAAAGGAGGACCCAATCTTGGCTGACTGTCTTTGGCCTGGTGGACTTCTTAGCAAATAGCTCAGTTAACCATTTATCAGATGTCTTTTCCAGTCTTCAGTGGCTGATGATTTTGTTTCATACTCCGTGTCTGAAGACAGCTCCTGGTGGAGTAGCGGCTGGTGCAGGACCCAGGTTGCCCCCACCAAGGGAAGACCCCTGAAAGAGGCTGTCAGAGGTCAGCAAAGGTAAGAAACGAGCGAGTAACCTCCCTCCCTGTCCCCTGCAGTGATTCTGCCGCACGTTGGGAGTGCCACGTATGCCACGAGGAGCACCATGGCGGTGCTGGCAGCCAACAACCTGCTAGCCGGGCTGCGAGGGGAGCCCATGCCTCACGAGCTGCTGCTGTGACCACCAGAGCCCCGCTCCTGCAGGGCAGCACGACTTGGCATTACCTTCCCCTGGAGAAGCCTCGCAGACCGGTCCTGTGCCTCCTCGCCTCTGCAGCAGCATGCCAGCGGTGCCCGTGGTGAGGGAGCTGCACCATAGCCATTAAAGAGAAGCAGTGAATGTGTCGTGCTCATTTTGTTTGAGAACGGGGTGCCCCCAGGCACATGGCGGACCACGCAGTACTGCGGGGGGCTACGGGTCCCACGGTCATGTCACTGCAGCACACAGCAGCCGATGGATGTTGTTTGGCCCCGATTCAGGAAACACTTGCCGTGTCAGAACTGTTGTGTATTTTGCTAGCCAGCATGTGTCGTACTGTCAGGGAGCTGCTGCTGCAGTGCCCGTCCTCGAAACCTGGCTCCTGGGGTCACAGCAAGAGCCTGGCAGTTCCGTACTTGAGCTTCCAGCTCATAGCCAGGAAGGGAGGAGATGTAATTGCTCAATCAGCATAGGCCCACTGCTGCCAAGGGAGCTGCTGCCGGCCCACTGCCAAGCGCGCGTTAAAAGGTCTTGTTGAATCTGCGCCAAGGCGTGATGTTTCTGTTCTTCAGGTGTCTGAAGAAAAGCAAAAAAGGCTTGCATGGCTCCCCTGGTGTCTCCAGCTCTGCCTTTTGTAGCTGTAACTAATTCCGTGCATGGTTCTGAAGTGGATTGCAAACTGGAATTCATACTGGGAGATTCTGCAGCCCCCCCTCACCCCCACACTGGTTCCAGCCTCAGCTCCCCACCCTGGTTTGGTTTTTTCCCAGATGTGCAATGACATGTTGGTGCAAAGGAAAACCTGAGTGGGTGCCAAGCCTCTAGCTGCCAGGAGAGGCCTGGATGAGCACATTTCAGGGGCTTTGGGGGTTCCATCTCCTGCAGCGACTGTCCCACTTCTATAAATGGGTGTTGGAACCCATCTCTCCCTGCCAGTCCTCCCCAGCAAGCTTCTGCTCCAGCTGGTGGAACAATCAGTGAGGTGTGCTCCTTGGATTGCTCCTGTGTGCTGCTTACCATGTCCTGTTTGAGGACAACGTGCCCCAGTGACGTTATTTCCTTGAGGAAAAGAGAAGAGTGGCTGCGACATTGCATTGTAGCAGCAGGAGGAATTCAACACTTTTAAAGCTTGTCAGAAATCCTGCTTTTAATGCGTGTGTGTTGACTGTGATCCCCAAGAACCTTCCTGCTGCAAGGGTGGAAAGGGTCAAGAAGGACGTTTCCCAGTTCTGTAGGGAGCATGCCCATAAGCCGTCTGGGAGCAGCTTGTTCCTCACTTTATTCAGCAGGGGGCTTGGCTGTGGGTTTGCAAAGTTTTCTTCCCAAGAATAAGGACTGAGCGAGCCCCTTTCCCAGTGTTACCCTGCTTCCTCTGGGAGCTTGCTTGAAAGGGGCAGCTTTCCTTGGAGTCCCCTGCAGCTGCGGCAGTCCTTCCCAGTCTGCTGCAAGCAAGCCCAGGTCAGGGGTCTGCTCTTCATCAGATGGGAACCGAGCCCTTTGGCAGCCCTGGGGAGTCTTCTCTGGTTAGGAGCTACAGTCGCAGCTTCATGGTCTAGCCCAGCAATTTTCCCATCTTCTGTGCAGACAGCACTTGGGGAGCAGTTCTGAAAAGGTCACTACACAGCAAAAGAAAACACCCAACTGGGATTTTCAGAATGAAAGGCAAGGATTTGATGTATAGGATTGTTGCATTTTGAAATCGACAGCAACGCGTGTTAAACAAGTACAGTCATGTTACTTCGCTGGAGTTCTACCAGAGACTTGTCCTGTGCCCAGTCTTGTAGTGACAGCACTGCCACAGCTGGACACCTCTGTGAATTGCAAATTTGTGTTCCCCATGCGTGAACACATGTATGGTGATGAAGCCAGTTCAATTTAACTTCTTTTCATGTTCTACCTCTGCGGGGTGGTGGGGAAGCCTTGGCAAGTGCAGCCTGCTAGGGCTGGTGGGGGGACAAGACAGGGGTCCGGCTGGCCCATCCCTGCCCGGTGGTGGCAAGGCTGCTCAGGGGAACACGTCAGCCTTGCCATAGTCCCATGCCCTCGTGCCTTCCTGGCACCTAGACCGTGAGGCAGATGGGACAGCCCTGCCCGCTACCTGCAGGATCTGTTCACATACCTGCCAGTCCTGGCCATGCAGTGCCACCCGGCCCGGCCAGCCCCGCAGATGCCCCCGCTGCATGGTGTGGAAATCGCTCTCACCAGTTTTAAACCAGCCTTCTCCCAGCTCCATGTGCTCCCAGTCCTTGTGCTGGGGAACACCGTGAAAAGCAGACCTGGACTTAGGTTCCTTGTGAGCTGTGGCTCTTGATCGGCCATTCTTTCCCAGCCTCATCGCTATTTTCCCCAGGTTTTGTCATTCAAAGCAACGTATGAAACAAGGTTCGGCCTTGTTTCCAAGGCTGTGGGAGGTATGGAGAGGGGGAAGTGAGTGAACATTTTGGTTCACTTGACCTCAGGGGAATCCATCGCAGAGACACAGAATACAACGCATGCCTGGTGCATTCAGCCAGGGCAGCTGCTGAGCAGTGACAAGGTCCGCCAGCAGCACAGCACCTGCACCAGCCACTTGGCTGCTATCGGGTCATCTCCATCCCATGTTTCCTCCAAAGCCGAGACTGGAGCAGCCCTGTTGGCCTCACAGGCACAGGAACCCACCATATGCTCCACAGCACAACACGTAAACATAACCCAGGAGCTTCTGGCTTTGGAGGAGCCGGGGATGAAGCTTGATTAGAGATGGTGCCTTGCAGCTTGAAGCAAGGTTGAAAAGCTGTCCTCATCCCAGGGTGAAGCACTGGGATTTCTGCTGGGTGCATGGGGTGGGTGGGCATGGGCACCCTGCTTCCAGCCATGCACGCTTCCAGGCTCCTGACCAGTGCCCTCACTCATCCACCTCCCCCAGCTCAGTGCCTGCCAGAGCCTGGTACCCTCTGAGCGTGTTCTTTTAGATACTCTGCACAAGGACGATTTGGTGCTTAATACCAAATTTACTTCTCTGTAGGCACTTGATGTTACATTGGATTTCGATGTAGCAGAGAGTGATACAGGAATGTACTGAAATTGCAGTACAAGCACAGTACTGCAGTTGCGATATATGGTGGGACTGCAATAGAAACGTGATGCCTATCACCAGTCTCCAGATGCTCCATTGTCACCATGTTGGGTGTCCCCAGCCGCCAGGAGGAAGCATGTGGGCTGGAGCCAGCTCAAGCCTGTTGCTGTCTTCAATGCCCTTTTTTGCTGTCATTCAGTGCTTGCATTCTACGTTGGGCTGAGCCAGGTGAACCTCCCTGTGGTGGCCAGGCTCACGCAGGAGGACACCTGAGCTCCTTTGGTGACGTCCAGGGTGAACGGTGGCCCAAGCGGCTGATCCACCCAGCTGAGAGGCAAGTTTGTACAACAAGGGCCCCTGTCCCTTTGCACCGAGATCAGTTCAGCTTCCTCTGTGCTGTTGGCATTTGCCTTGGCCCTGGCAGCAGAGGTGGCTGGGCCTGTGCAAGGGTGGGCTTAGCATGCCCCCGTCCCCGTCCCCAGCACCGATGCGATGCTGCAGCTGGGCAAATGCCCCTGGGCTAAACACACGATGGACCTGCTTCCACCTTGGGGCTGAGGTTTACCCAGTCTCGGCAAATGCCTTTGGCACCAAGATGGGGCGAAGCTCCCCCTGCCCAGCAGCTCAGCTGCTGGACCCTGGCCCTGCCTCACCCTGAGCCGTCCCCACGGTGTCTGTCCTGGGGCACCTTCCAGGAGCAGCTGCCCTTAACGGTGCAGCGTTGGCCTCAGCAACCCAGACACCTCTCCGCATCCAGCCAAGAGGGACGGACCAGGGACAAGGTCTGAGCACCAGAGGCAGCCCTCTCCTCCCTTCTGGCCAGCTGCCTGCTTCTTACAGCAACCGAAGACGGTGCCAGATGCTACGGGTGGCCTGGGACCTTCAGCCGGTACAAACTCTGCGCCTGCACCAGCCGGCACCTCCCTGCTATGGCTCTGCCCAGCCACGCCACGTGCCCATCCAGCGTCCCTGCACCCAAGGAGGAAAAATCCTCCCTCGTGTAGCCCAAAAGGCTTCCACCACACTTCAGGTCTTGGTGACAGCCGCTCACGCCCATAGAAATCACACTGAAAAAGAGAGGAGAAATAACACAAAGCCTCAGCTGCTGGATGGATGCGAAACCAGTGTCCTTCTGAAACGACGGCGCAAGCGGAGCGGGAGAGGGGGCTGCAGCAGGCAAGAGGAAAGTGTCTCATCCCTAGCTCAGCAGCTTGCTGGCGGTGCTCCCAGCAGTGCTGCCAACAGCCCCTCTCCGCCAAACTCCGTGTAGGGGCTCTCAGCACCCATGGGCCAGGAGGAGCTTCCTCTGTGCTTCCTCCTGCAGGGAGGCCACAGCCTGGCCAGACCCATCTTGGAAGGCAACCGGTGCCCAGCACAGCTTCACCACTCTCCTCCCAGCGAGCTGGGCACAAGCGGAGCAGCGCGCATCAGGCGGCCGCGCTGCCAGAGGTGGCCGAGCCTGGAGGCAGTGAGCGCTGTGCTGCAGACGGGCGGACGTGCAGAGAACGGCCTCTGGAGGAAAGCTGTGGTGGGTTGACCCAGGCTGAACACCAAGGTGCCCACCAAAGCCATTCTATCACTCCCCCCTCCTCAGCTGGACGGGGGAGAGAAAATACAACAAAGGGCTTGTGGGTCGAGATAAGGACAGGAGAGATCACTCACCAATTACCGTCACGGGCAAAACAGACTCAGCTTGGGGAAAATTAACTCAATTTATTACCAATCAACCAGAGCAGGGTAATGAGAAAAAAACCCCAAATCTCAGAACACCTCCCCTCCACCCCTCCCTTCTTCCCGGCACAACTTCACTCCTGGATTCTCTACCAACCCCCCCCAGTGGCACAGGGGGACGGGGAATGGGGTTTACGGTCAGTTCATCACACGTTATTTCTGCCGCTTCATCCTCCTCAGGGGCAGGACTCGTCACACTCTTCCCCTGCTCCAGCATGGGGTCCCTCCCACGGGAGACAGTCCTCCACAAACTTCTCCAACGTGGGTCCTTCCCACGGGCCGCAGTTCTTCATGAACTGCTCCATGGCGTGCAGTCCTTCAGGCACAGACTGCTCCAGCGTGGGTCCCCCATGGGGTCACAAGTCCTGCCAGAAAACCTGCTCCGTGGGCTCCTCTCTCCACAGATCCGCAGGTCCTGCCAGGAGCCTGCTCCAGTGCAGGCTTCCCATGGGGTCACAGCCTCCTTCGGGCATCCACCTGCTCCGGCGTGGGGTCCTCCACGGGCTGCAGGTGGAGATCTGCTCCACCGTGGACCTCCCTGGGCTGCAGGGGGACAGCCTGCCTCACCATGGTCTTCTTCCCCACGGGCTGCAGGGGAATCTCTGCTCCGGTGCCTGGAGCATCTCCTCCCCTCCTTCTGCACTGACCTTGGTGTCTGCAGGGCTGTTTCTCTTACATGTTCTCACTCCCTCTCCAGCTGCCGTTTCTCTCTGTCCCAACACCTTTTTTGTCCTTCTTAAAAATGTTATCACAGAGGCGTTACCACTATCACTGATTGGCTCGGCCTTGGCCGGCAGCGGGTCCAACTTAGAGCCGGCTGGTATGGGCTCTGTCGGACACAGGGGAAGCTTCCAGCAGCTTCTTACAGAAGCCACCCCTGTAACCCCCCCGCCTCCAAAACCTTGCCATGCAAAGCCAATACAAAAGCCCAGGACAGCAACCAGCCATAACGTGCCTGAACTGCTCAATTCACCGCTCGTTATTGTACAGCACAGGAAGGTTTCTGGCAAGGGTAAAAGGAAGTGTACGAGTCTGCACTTCTGAGAGCAGCAGTGTACTGTTTTCTCCAACTCTCGCCCTGTATAAAAGCTGAGCAGGTTGCTGCATAATAATCCAAAACATTTCTTAAGAGATGAGAGGGGATGGCAGCAGCTGGCGTCATCGTAAGCCTGGTGCAGGGAGGGAGCTGAAACACACAGAGAAAAGCCTGTGCTTGGGAATGAAAGTTCATCTAGTACGCTCTGTACTTCTCTTTCTGTCCCATGGCAAGTGTTCTTCATGCTGAATTCTCTGCCTGAATTTCTTTTGATGTTAAATGAACCATACTCTGATAGCAATAATAGCTATTGGAAGATGTTCACTAATTAGTTATTGATGCTGGCTAGTTAAAGGAAGACCTTTGCTTCATGCCTCAGAGAGTATCTGACATGTTTATCAATACATTTTGATTCACAAGCCTTGCTGATTACTGTATGCCTGCCCATCAGAAGCAGAAAGTGTTTGGGAAGCTTCTAATGAGACCTCTGCTGACCAAGGAAAGGTTTGTAGCTGTGGTGGTAGATAGGAAGGGAGCAGGCTCTTGAATATCTCAACTGGCTGGAAAGTTTCCAATTGACATAACAGAAATCAGAAGGATTTACTTTGATGTGAAAACCTTGGCTGTATTACATGGGTGCAAGTCCATCAGGTTAGTTTGCTGGTCTGTATGATTTTTGAGTTTTGACACTGAAGATTCTGGTATTGGTGAAGTTACTGTAATGCTGAACTATGTTGATTAAATATTTGAGAGGTTATTGTGACTCCTGATGACGTGAGAAATAGTTAAGTGCAAACGAACTGGTATCTGAGTGCTTGTATTAGAATCCCCGAGTATATTAAGAAATAGACATGAGCTTGTAAATAAGGCTGCCAGAGTGACCTAAGCACATTTCAGGTGTCGCATCTTGGAATTTCTTCAAGAACAGTATCTTCTGCAGCTGTCAATCATTTTGCTCTGCCAGCCACAGAAATCATCAGTATGCCCTTACTGAAAAGATTTTGCTTTCTAAAATATGTAAAAACCCTTAAATGATAAAATATTAGCCTTCTCTCTCTGCCCCTGCTTAATGGAACCTGTAGTTTTTTAGGCAAGTCTGAGCATGGCTGGTCAGAGCTGAACCTACTGACAGCAAAGCACAGGTAAGCCTTGCTGGCCCTCCGTCCAAGGGCAGACACCTCTTAACACGATTTCGTGCTCAGTAATTTCTGGACATACTCCGTACCAACAATCACTAGTCAAAACTTTGTGCCACCAACAGCTAAATAGCTAGCCAGTGAGTGCGGTGAGCTACAGCAGCTCCCAGGGCAGAGTAGCTGTGCTGCGCCTCCAGATCATTGTGTCAATGTCTTCCCACAAGGAATTCAGAGAGCAACAATGACAACAGATTATGGGTTTTACAGATGTTGCGTAGATATTACCATTATTTCAGTAATAACCATAATAATAAGCTCTTACGAAGAGTATATTCTAGCAGAAACAAAATTGTTACTGAGTCAAGTATAGGCTTTTGCAATTTAGTTTTTGCTAAGAACAAGTATTTCTTTACAGGCTGGCATGGAGAGTAATAATCACTTTACAGGTGCCTTTCACGTGGCCTGTTTTGGTTATTTGGCTGATGGCGCTGATGCAAACAAGGACACTCGCCCTTGCCCTGCTGTGGGGGAAGCAGCATTTCACACCAGCTGAGCAATCTCTTCATTCACCGTGTGTTCTCACCAGGAAGAAGAGCCCAGAGCACAGCGGGTAAGAGGTGCAGGGACGCAGTCCCTCTGGACAGGCGGCTGGTGGCTGTGGAGCCAAGTGTCATGCTTGTTCTTTTCAGCTGCTTGCAATGGTCAGCCCGCATCACGTAAACACATAAGCAGTAAAGCTGGTATAAATGCTACAGAAGTGAGAGTAGGCGCTGCAGCAGTTCAGCACTCCGAAGTACCTACTGATGTTTAAAGAACCATTGCCAGGGACAGACCCCTGCCCTGGACTTCCTGAACAGAGGTATTCTTGTGGTGGTATGGTAGTGTTTTACAAGGTTGAATTATGAGCAAGACATGCTCGTGGACTGACCTAGTGAGATTACAGTACCCTGCTGGAAGACACCAATGCAACTGACCAGCAGTGGCCATCTGCAGAGACAACCAACAGAGCACAGGGCACACAGCCTAGCCTCTGTGCAAGTCTTCCAACAGGAAACTTTGCCACAGGCTTTCCAAGACTATTTTCTCTGACAGAACAGCAAGCCTTCAAAAGTGGTTCCATAGCATAAGTGAACACAAGGCTTCAGCTAAGCATGCACTCCTACAAACATAGTTTCACAGATGTAGTATTGATGTATGGCTTCTACCAACTGACATCGTACATTAGTTCGGAGTCAATCCTTTTTATAGGAAGCTCCGGACTGAACTGATCTTCATATATTATTAAGAAAAATTAAGAGAGAGCAATATAATATTACAGATTGCTGCTTTTATGCCTTTTCAAAATCTATTTAACAACTCTGATGTCTGTTCAAGACATGAATTATGCTATCATGTCATGCAATTTAGTCTTGTCAGCACTAATACATTTTATTAAGCAAGTCACCAAACCAGCCTTTGTTAGTTGCCTTGTGCTGCAGACCTGGAAGGACACTAATGGGCATTCAGATGTTGTTAGAAAAATAATCGCGCCATTACCCAGCCACTTATCCTTGCTCCCTTCCCAGCACAAGCACCTGCGCAGTCACAAAGTGAACTCATCAGGGAACGGATACAGCTGAAAAAAATGTCAATAATTTCCATGCACAAGTGGGGATGCTCCCAGAATCCCAAGCATTCATCTGAAGGAGATGCAGACAACACACTCCTTCCCATCAAGGCTGCGGTAGGAGCAAGAATCCCTGCAAGTAGGTCAGCCACCCGCAGGGCACCTCAAATGATCTGCATGAAACATCTTTAATGCCACCTCCAGAGCAGAGAGCTAGCCAGAAGACAGCCCACCACACTGACGAAGTAGCTCCACAAGACACTAAACCACCCTGAGCCTGATCAAAGCCACGACGGTGAAGTCCAGCTGCACTCTGCTGCTTCAAACTATCTCACGAAGCGTTGATGGGACAATGCAGGCCTTCAAGACTTTATACTGGCTAAAATACGGACCCACTTCTTGTTGATTAGATGCTACATGTCTTCTCAAAATTGGCAAAGCCTCAGCATGAAGCAGGAAGCCAGCCACGGGCAGCACTACATGCTTGGCCTCATTTGACAAAAATGCTTATGTGCGTGCCTACATTTCAATAGGATTATTTTGCACTGCCAAGTGATGTAGTAACACAAAGAGCCCAGTCGGCTAACACACAAGCATTACTTGTTTAGTCAATCCATTATATGCTCTTGGCAAAGACACCAGGATAACATAAACAAGTAAATCAAGTCAGACACAGCAGCACAAAAATGTAGGGTTTATTTTCAGTTGTTTCATAATACTAACACACTGACATCTTCACATGAGATCTCACTGTAGCATTTGTGAAGTTAAATTTTGAACAAAAGTCAGGGTGACAAGTTTTTTGACAATGGTACCAGGCTTTGAGATGACATACTCTCATTTTATAGTAGGGGATAGCTAAGTGGATATACCATTCTGAGATATTGCTTCATACTGGAAGACAAGGAAAGCAAGAAGCTGACCACAGGCTCCTGTGTTTGCAGTGTGCTCCTCCAGGTGCACCCGATGCCAATGAATAATTAAAATTAAAGTTGCTACTTCCAAAAATGCTCCAAGTTGAATTTTTTCTTAAAGAAAGAAGACAGAAGTCCTCCTGCACAAGGTCTGATATGTCACAACGACAGTAAAATTTTTATAAAAACAGATCAAAAGTACAGTTAAATATGTTTATCTGCTCATATTAGTTCTTAATTACTCTGATCTCCTTACTCACATAGATACTTTATTCCTATGCGTCATAAGAATTCAAGGAATTCAGATGTGCTATAGGAAACAGATGGAAAATGTAAAAAAACCCCTATCTTTAAAACACTAGAAATGCAAGGAAGATGAAACAATCAGAACATTACTAATAAGGCAACACAAGAAAATATTAAAGTACAAAATACTGCATTTTATTGATGTTTCAGTGATTGTTTAGTATAGCTCAATGCTGTTAGTCCCCTGATATCAAAATTATTATCAAACAAAAATGGCATATCCTACTGCTTTAAAAAATGCAGCATATTTCCTTAATGCTTATAAAATCAAGAGCTGGAAATATGATCATTAAATAAATCCTATAAAAAAATCTTAACATTTTAAAGGAATTAATCCAATCATTCACTATGTTTCCATGTTCCTGTTTACCTTGGATGCTCAAGGTGCAAATGACATGTTGACAGACATTTGGCTTTTTTTTTTTTTTCCGATGTGAAGCAGTGTAATTGGAGATTAAGACATGTTTCTTCATTAGCGGACTACTGTTTCACATAAAGCCAAGTACAGAAAGATTTCCATGTTTCCTTTGGTCTGACAATGACTGTTTGGTTTCTGTGCTTCAACAGTTTTGATAGTTCATCCTGCTAAATGACCTACAGGTCTGTGGATTAGTATTTTAATTTTCAGTTTATCAGAATATAAGTCCAAGATGTTTAAGAAGGCTAACTATTTGGTAGCACAAACTCCATAAAAACTTCTGAATATCATCACACAGGATACATTTGCTATACAGAATAAAATAAGAGGGGAAGGTTTGCAAATTTTTTTTATATTAACGGAAAGCTGTTGCTCTGTGACTTAGCAGGAAATGCAAATCCTCTGTCTCTCCCGAGCAGAATGGACATGCTGTAGCCCTGACCCAGCTCCTACATGGCAGAGCAACATTTACCAGCAGAAGTGCTCCAAAATTTTATTTAGAAACCTAATATGCTGAACACCAGTAGTTAGTGCATGTGCATCTTTAACAAAGAAAAAGAGACTGCAGACAGTATTAGTTACAATGGTATCCAAGAAAAGGAAATTAAAACAAGATTTACATGCTTCACTTGAAGAATAATGATCACTGAATTTCTGCTATCCAAAGTGTACAGTGCTATTTTTAAAAATCAAATTTATGCTAGATTTTTTAAATTTATGTGGAAAAGTACATTTATAACACTACTTTAAGTGGAAGGACTGGATTTGACAACTACATTTTATAGAGAGACATAAATAAATATGGCAAATGAGGATCATTCCTGACTGGTTTGATCTGAGGAACAATCCATAGTTGTGAAGGAAAGTAAGTAAGTGTACAGAGGAGGAAATTAAAGCCTGAAGATAAGAGTGTCAGAAAAGTACAATATGCTTATGCAACAATGGGGATCAGATTGACTATCAGCATCTGGAAACAGCAAGAGACTACCTTACACAGTAAAAAAAGCCATCACAAATTCTCTCTCTCTTTCAAAAAACCAAAGCAGACAAAGACAAGCTCTTTTCAGACTTCTGTGTATATAGAATTTCAATGTAGGAGATACAAATTGGTTAAAATACTGCTAAGAATAGCACGAACAAGAAACAGTACTTCACTTATCACTTAATACAAGTTTCTACAGAAAAAAATCAGTCAAACATCCAGATCTTGCTGTATTCAAAGTATATATACATCTGGCAGTCCAAAAGTTACTTGTCTTGGATTTAATTTAAGCACCTTCATCACACAGTGTCCTTTACTACAAAACAGCCAAACATACATTCATAACCCTAAAACTATTTTTATAATTAGCATATTTTAAACGATTATGTCAGACAGGTGCACCCAAAGTTGTTTTTCTCTTTTAAAGATACGCAGTCTGCGTTAGTTACAGTAAACAGCTCTTGCATTACTGTCCATACATAATGCAGCAACTTGTTTTACAGGTCATTTATTTAAATGCTTTCACTTTTACAAAATACTTTAGAAAAAAAAAAGAGGAAATTTGCACTTCAGTTTCTCATTCTTGAAACGTGCTACTTCATGAGATAACTGCGCTCTCACCCCTCTGCCCTGCAAAGGAACCGCTTAGTTTTAGGGATTGTATCCCCGTCAGCCCAAGGCCTGAACATACATCATAGTAACACTTCACTCATCTACAGTGCGCTTCCAAGGATCTCCAAGTTCTTTGCTTACAGCTGTTTAAGCCTCACAACACCCCTGTGAGGTAGGTACAGTAATATCCCCAATTGACAGAACCAAGATTTTTGTGTGTGTGGCACCATCACACGTAAGTGTTCACTGACCAACAAGAGCAGCCTCTGAGCCTGCAGCCTTGAAGAAAACAGTGTTCATGTTCCTGTGGTGCTTCAGGGAGCTAGACATCTGCACTGGCATTCTCCTTCAGGCCCGAGGTGGAGAAGGTTAAAGCAACGTGCTAGGCAGATTGCTGCTCTGCCACCTCAGGCAGGTTGTCTTGGAGTGTTTATACAGGTGGCTGGACTGGCTGAACCGCTTGCCACACTTCAGGCAGGCGTAAGGCTTTTCTCCCGTGTGCACACGGATGTGTTTCTTGCAGTCTGTCAAGGTCAAAAATGTCTTGCAGCAGATCTTGCAGGCATACTTGCGCGCGCCTTCTACAACCAAGACGTTGTGCTCAGATAAGGCCTTCTTGCATTTCGAAAGGACATCTGCAGATGCCCTTGTCAGCTGTGGCGGACCAGGTTGTGATGGATGCCCGTTTTCAAAAGAAGTGGTCCCATTCATGATCAGCTGGGAACTGGATGAGTTATCTTGCAGCTGGGAGCTCCTGACAGAGGTCACCACAGGCATTTTGGGGGCTATGCGGCGGTAGCCAGGAAAGCTGCTAGCTCCACCTCTTACTGAGCTCATCATTGCCCTTGACAGGGAGTGCAAGCCCAAGCCCGACCGTGGAAAATCCATGCCGAACTGTTCCGCTGCCCGGTACCCAGAAGTCTGTACACAGGGGAGACCCATCACGTCCTGCATCGGTCTAACAAAATGAGAATCTGCAGGCTCACTAAATGGATTCTCAACATGAGAGACGGTGGCAGATGAATGGCCACCAGCAGGCCCCGACTCTGGACTCATGAGATAAGAAGCATCACTGTCCATCCTGCAGTCACTGGTGGTATTTGGAATGTTGTCATCACTGTTTTGACTAGCACCAAAACCACCACCTCTGCTTTTATTTAGAAAATTTGAGATACTGAAAGTAGATTTGTGTTCCAGGTTATTTGACACCTCCATAATATGGATGTCTCCCACCCTATCAGTACTGGACTGTGGGTCAGAAAAGCTACGATCACTGCTCTCGGGACTCAGTTCTATCTTCTCCGCGCTCACTACTCCTCCTTCCACTTCAACAGACTCGCTGCCCTCTGCTTGGGAAGTGACATCGCTCACCTCATCTTGAGGCTCTGGAGAACTCAAGGGTTCAGACTTCACCACCACCCTCATGTGCTCTTTTTCATTCAGACTGACCTCTGGATTCTCACACGGGAAGTTGTTCTTCTCAGAAGCAGCATCCTGGTCAAAGCTGGTTTCCACCTGCGTTGCCTGGGATGCCATGGACATTTGTGAAATGTTTCCTCCGCTGTTGTCAGACTGGCTGGGCACTTGAGCATCTTCCTGAGCACCAAAAGACTGATCAAACATAATAGTATTATCCTCCTGGTTATCAGCAACAGCATCGGCCTTAGAGTTGTCCACAATCTTCAGTGAATCTGGCGAAAAGAAATCTTCCCGTGAATGAACTACTGACTGCCCGCTCTCTGCAGCCACATCGGAAACAGACTCATCCATGGCAGGCCTGATGCGCTGTCTGGCCCGATCTTCAGAAGACTGTTTACGTTTGTGGAGACGACGGATAGGAAAAGTAGTGCGCTGCTCGATGTTACTTCTCATCGAGGAGCTCATAGTATTTGGTTGTTCCTCTGTGTTCTGAGTGGAATTTAAAGCAGAGCTCACGATGCTCAGTCCAAGCTGCTGGAGCATGAAAGACCTCTGCATGCGTGCATTTTGCTCTTGGACTCTATCACTTGGTGGAGACATCGGCAGCGTCCTGGTAGTAAGGTAGTGTTTGCAGGCTTTAACAACAGAGTTCAAATGCAAGTGAGAAGCAGCCAGCAAGACATCCATAACATTGCTCTCCCCCAGCATTAGCGTGGAAGTATACATCATGTCTATCAGAGCAGCAAAGGCTTCTGCTGTCACCACTTCACTGTCCAGCTGAATCATATTCATAGTCTGATCTCCTTCTGCTACAGTAAATAGAGCTCGGAAATGTGTGCTACATGCTGCCAAAACAGAGCGATGGGCTTTGAAATGCCTGTTTCCCACCACAATGACACAGTCACAAAGCTGGCCATGAAGCCTCTGGTAGTTGAGCTGCTGAAAGATTTGCTCAAAGTGTCCTGGAAAATCCATGATCCTATAAAACAAAACAGAAGAAACTATAATATTTAAAATGGCTGAAGTCCTAGTCAGACCACAGCAAAACCAGGTTTAAAAATGAAATATGACAGCTGAAAGACAGATGAACAATAACTGATCTTAATTTACCACTGCCACAATGGTACTGTATCAAAGCTGGCAATCTTGCAGAGGAGGATAAGGAAGAAAATACAGGTTCTGCCACAGAGCTGACCTAGTGTAACAGCCACCTCAGCATCAGACGTGTCACAGACAGCTCTGCTGCAAACTGAAAAACGCAGGTCATTTCACCTCTGTTAGCTCCCGTTCAAACTCAAACACACTGTTTAGTAGAACATTTAATGCTGATTTTTAAAAAATCTGTGAATAATCTACTGCAACCTTTGATAAATTGCTCACATTATTAGATAACCTCCCACTGAAAAGTCTGAACTTCAATTCTCATCCCATTTAATGCAGCTTCACCTTCTGCAAATGACTTTCTGCACAGTTTCTCAGCTACTGTGCAGAACTGTCATTCGAATATCTGCTTTCTACATAGAAACACAGAAAAGAGTTAATGGAAAAGAGGGATACACTTCTGCACTGGAACAAGTGGTCAGCTCTTATCTCAAGCTGCCACCTTTAGCTATCAGAAGTGCAATATAGTTTTCTTATTCACTATAGTTTATCAGCTGGGATGTACTGAAAGTCTTCTGTTTTTCGCACAAAATAAATAAAATGGTAGTAAGATAGAAAAGTTTGCCAACTTTAAGAGCCATCTTTGTACTTGCTATTCCTTATAAACCTTCTTGGTCCATAAGGAAGTTATAGGAAGCTTTTGACAAAATGGTGCACTACTCAACAGGACAACTAGACAAACTCAGGGGTGTTTTTTTCTTAAATTGCCATTAATGTAATGTAAGTAAAATCTTAGTAGACTCACCTAAAGACTAAATAGGTGACTTTTGGCGATATATCTATTTTTTCTCATGACAAATCAAAAAGTATAAGATTTGGGGAACAGAAAGGTTGCATGTATAGGGCATACACACACACATTTTTGTGTTCATGTTTATTTTTCAATAGCAGTACCACAGTATCGTGTGACGCATGAAGACTGTAAAGCAGCTAAAATAAAAGGTCACACAGAAAGAATTACACTTTTGAAGAGGGATCAAATATGAGTCTGCCGATTTAGAAATTCTGTCCTCAAATGCACATGTTGTGAACAAACCACATGCTGCATTTGCATATGTGCACGGTCACAAGCTATACGAGTAAGTTGCATACAAAGCTTCCCATAGTCACATTTGACCACTAAAGTTTGCTCAGAAATAATGTTTGTATTTCAAACTCTTCGCAGGTATCTCACTTTATGCAATGACTTTGCTCAGAAGGTATGCTCAGGCCCAAGACGGCAGCTGCCAAGAATACCCATTCATTCAGAGGAAAATGGGTACAGCTGTTGATGTAGATTGTTAATTACTTTGGAATTTTGTTCACCTGGATGGACACAGATTAACTATTTACTTGGAAGGATCAGCAGAAAAAGCAAAACCTCACATATGCAAAGAGCAACTCCTGAGATCGCAGGCATGGAGGAACAGTGGCACATGGCCACAAAAGCTCCCTCAGCCTGCAGCAGCTCGAAGCTCTGTGCTCTCCTTTGCTGCAAGGCAGAAGGCAGTAAGGGAGGCAGGGCAGACTGGGGACTACCACCTTCAAGACACACACTGCTGCAAAACCATGCTGGTAAAGGTCAAAAAGCCAAACAATACACAGAAGATCACTGATGGATTTACACACTTACTCATACATAAGCAGGCAGCTGTAGAATTATAAAGATCTGTGGGCTTCCGGCAGCAGCTCAGCTTAAACTAGGAAAATACATCTGCAATGTTCCCCAGCCTTGGATTATCACCATTAACATGTCAAGAGAAAGTGGAAGGGTTCTTGATTCTCTTTTATAAAGAATACACTTCTTTTGAATTAGTTCAGGAGTTATTCTGCAAGCAGCATGAGATTAGGTTTCTCACTAGGAAACAAAGTTAACACATGCTCTGTGTGCCCTCGCTCCCTGCACTATAACCCTGCTTGCTCCTGCTCCACACCCCATCAGACCAAATCCCCCCAGACCCCAGAGGAAGCTCAGGCTGGGCCTGGGGCTGAGCAAGGTTTCCCAGTCATACCATCCACTGGCAGAGCAGAACAAGCACGAGCTGAACACATGCTGGGTTCTCCATCCAGCGAGGGTACAAACCTATGCCTGCCTTTACTATTTTAAGTCCAACATGGTTTATACCTGTGGGCCTAACAGAAGTCTCATCAGTCAAACTTGCCAGTGTCTCCAATAGTTACGGAAGGGATGGGCAGAGTAATTGTGTTCTATAACACTTCTTGTCATTAAATAACAAAGTTCTGCATTGTCAGGGAGACTACAGACAGTACGGAGGCCCTAGGTGCAGATGCTCTCAGTTTTTAGCCTGTCTTGAGGCTACTGTGGACACTACTGTGTGATGAACAGCTACCGTTTTCTGATTCCCAGGCTTATGAAATCCCTCAGGGGCAACCTGGACAAACAAATGGACCTGCTCAAGTCTGCGGCTTTTGCTGCACTTGGACTAACATCGGGCGACATAAAAGAAAGGCAATTGGTAGTACAGTAGGCAAAGAGATCTGAATTCATGCCAGAAGAAGTGGTAAACTAACATAAAAGCACAAAGACTACAACCATTAGGTCACAAAAAATCTCAGTAAACAGCCCCTCCCTGCCTCAGCTGCCAGGCTGGAGCTAATCTAAGAGCAGCTGCTGTTCTCCAGCCGAGAGGCAGCTGGCATTCACCCACCTCCTCCTTCTCTAAGGAACATGACATACACTTTGCAGGTCTTTGCTGGAGAAAGATTTTACCACCTAGTCCGTGGACAAAGAACCTTGCCCCTCTCCAAAGGATACAGGCTGGCAAAGAACCACAGTTTTACCTAAATGCTGAAAAGCCAAAAATTCTGCTGGCAAAAATCTGTTGCCTCCAACTGTAATTGGTTCCTGTGTATTTTAAAAAGAAGAAATAAATAAATTACACTTTAAGCCTTCCAGCAATGGTGAGGGTCCAGGCTTATTGGCAGCATTCAAAAATCCCCTAATTTGGCAGCACTAAGGCTCCAATTCCTGAATGCCTGAAATAAGCACCATAATGAGATTTAATTAAGTACTGTGTGACAGTCCTCCTTATCTCTGTAAATGAAGTTATGTAATAAAACAGAAGAATTTGATTTCGTCCCTTTTTTAAATAAGAAATAGGAATACAGACGACAGGTGATTTTACTTATCTTTCACTAAGAATGTGTATTTGACAGTAAAAATAAGATGACATTTTCAAACAAAAAAACGTTAAACAAGACAAACTTTGGAATTGCACGGTTTTTATTTCTACACGTTTTCTCCAAGAGAAGTGTAACCCAAGGAGAAGTAAGGAGATGCTTCCTGGTGGTTGTAGGAGGAGGGAGGAACAAAGGAGAGGACCCTGAAACTCGCTGACCTCAGGCAGCTGGACAAAAGGAAGATGGGGAGCCTGTGACAAGAGCCACAAGTCCCAGCAGGAAGTGTCTGGAACGTGGCTGAGGCCAAGGCTGCTTTGTGAGCAGTGCTGCTACATTGCTGTCTTGCCTTTTCTGCTCAGGCACACCTGGTTAAACTCATGCCCTGCTTTGTCCCAGAAAGCACCGTGCATGGACAATCTCCTCGGTAAGGAAAGTTGCCCTCCAGCCAGGCATCTCTGGAAAGTTGAGAGGGGATTGCCAAACAATTCTTCATTTATCTTCTTTTGCTCACCTCTGAGATGGGCCAAGTGTTATGCCAGAGCTAATGCTCTATCCTTAGCTTCACGGGACTAAAACACAGGATCTAGGGAGCATTTGGAGAGAGGGGGAGGAGATGGGGGCAGGGGAGCAACAGTTGCCAGAGCAACAAAGAAACTCTCGCTCCATTTAGAGTAGCATCACTATAGCATCAGTGTGCTCTTGGGGGGCCTGGATGTTTGTCGACTTTCTTTTCATTTTACTCCCCAGTCAAGAGTGACAGCTCCAAGGAACCATTTTACAGTTCTACGGCTATATGCAGGGCTAATCTGCACAGTGTAAAACACTACAGCCCACTGGCAGACACCCTGGAAAATGCCAGGCACCTACCACACCAGGGGAGGCAAGGGATCTCCCTTCCCTGAGGACCAGAACTAGACAACACCATGGTATTAACTACACTGACTTTCCAAAATGCAGCAGTGCTGAACCATTAGTACCACCACCTACAAAGGCAGCTAAGATGGGAGCACTTTGTTGTGCCCCACCTGCAACCAAGAACGAAATCGTTCCACTTGTACTTTTGCTGCAGAAAGCACAGGGCCCAGCAGAGACTGCTCCAGCTTCAAGGGTTGTCAGAAGCAAGCTGTTCACAAGCACCCAAACAGTTCCCAGCCTGTGCACTGCTTTAGGTCATTTTAGGAAATGCACTGTAGAAGATAAAAAAATACTTGAGAGCTCATGCATTGCCCTTATCAAGCCAACCCCAGCAGGTGGTGTGCTTCAGCAGGGTATGTAATAACGCATTCAAACCAATGCCCAGAGAAGACTGGAGGCGGAAAACACCAAACAACATGAGGACAGGGTCTCACGTCAGTAAAAAGATTGAGCTGGACTCCAGAAAGGAAGATGGGTTTGAACCACAGAAAACAGGCAAGAGTCATTGTTTTGAGCGATGATTTGGGATTTCAGAATTCAGAGAGAGTCCTTGCTTACAGTCACCAAAAGTGATTGCATCCTTCGTGCACCTCGAACAAACCAAACCCCAGTTTTGCTTCAAGTAACATTAATTTGACTTGGTATTTAACTTTTCTACACCGTAAGGGCTAAAGTCCTTGAACCAGAATGAAGAAACACAGACCCCACAGTGAAGTTGAGATCTCATACAAGATCAATTGAAAATCATAAAACTCAATTTGAGTTGTATATACTGCATACTACCCACATACCACATTCGGTGAGATATCAACTACTTCAGGTTACTAAATACATGCAATGCATCTAAGTCAATACCAAAATATATGAGTGGCATATTTCTGGATACGCATATTCAGCCTGTCTTCCCCTCCTGCTGCAGTGATACCTCGCCTTTCAGCAACAGCTGGCCATAAGGACTCCCCTGAACCACCCATGGGCTGCACATCCCCATCGTTCCCCTATCAAATGACCCAACATCTCCAGCATCTGATGGGCGGCATTCCATCACGTAGTGTGTGAATGCCTATTCGGATAATGGACAGTGATGCTCCCAACTGAACAGTGAGTGGTTTCAGTAGCCAGTCTCTGCAGCCTTCATGAGGCTTACAGCCAGCTCCAGTTCACATCCTGGGGACCCAGGGAATGTTAGATGAAATCTTCCGCTGAATCAGATCCAGTCAGTGGGACTCAGGGGGGGTATCAGTGGTACAAACAGCAGACATCGAGTCCAGCAGCCTTTTGGAGAGCAGCAGGAAAGGTAACAGCTTAGTTTTATAATCAAACAAATGACCACAAGTGAAAATAAACTATACCAAATTGTTTAGCTACAAGTAGTTTTTCTATAAATACAAATAGTCAGAGCCAGGAAAATTCTAAGGGCAAGCAATGAAAAACCATCTATGAAATCCTGACTGGAAAACAACTGTTCTGCATGTCCCTGGACTAAGGCCTATGAAATGAAACCAGCAGGGTCAGAATCAAAGAAACACTCCTTCACATAGTGCAGTAAAGCTACAGAACTCCTTACTGTGGGCAAGTACACATGAATTCAACAGCCATTACATAGATTCATCAAAAAACCACAACAATTGAGAGCTATTAAATATTCAGATGCCACCTCCACCTGGGGAAGGCACTAAACCACAGGTCACTGGAGGTGTACTTTTATATGCAGTCACCTCTCTGACTTTCAATTTTACAGCTTTCTTTGGTATTTTCAGAAGACTTTTAGGAGAACTATGGATTTTTTTAATGTAAGACTGATTTAGTAGAAATGAATAAGGAAGCATTTTCTCCCTAGCATTTTGATTATACGCTTAAAAAGATAATTAACCTTTGGATAGAAAGCGTGCTCAGTAGATACTTAAATACTTAACTTGCCTCTTCACTGCTAGAGGAAAACATACCACAGCAGATCCAACAGCCCAAGAGAGGCAAGGCTGCTCCTGCTAAACATCCCCACGTCCCAGCAGGAGAGTGGGAGAAGATGCATTCGCAGCAGGCACCAGTGCACAGAGCACACATATATGCAATGAGAGACACTTGGCACTCACACAAACACAGGTAGCACCAGGGCCTCATCCTGCTCCCCTCTCTGGCTGGGCAAGATGGAAGTCCACCAGCAAGAACAGGCATACAAGGCAGACCCCTCCAGCAGCTGGCTCGCTCTCTCAGTAGCTGTCCCCTGGGTCCCAGTCTCCCCATCCCCAGTCTGCAGACATACAAGTCCCTGAGGCCGCAGCCTGGCTCCAGTTGCCAGTACAGACTGTCACAGGTACACGGAACCAAGTGGGACTCCCCTGGTCCCACAGCTGACCCTGCCATGTTCTTGCCCCTATAGACACAGGCACTCTCACACCAGAGTTGCCCTTAGGGACCCACAGACCCCCTTGCTCCCAGGTCACTTCACCAGCTCATGCAGTTGATCTTCGCTCACCCGCGCTTGCTCCAGTCAATGTGCCCTGTGGCTGCACTCACACCAACCAGAGAGCCCTCACCCAGGACAGAGCCGAAATGGAATTTAGGAAGGAGCAGGACACACGGTGCTGATCAGGTGCAGGGCATGGCCAGGCAAGCGCAGTGGCCAGCCAACTGCCTACATGCAGCCAGTCCTTTTCATCCCCTTACCCCTCTGTATTTCAACACTTGTTCCTCCCAAATCCCCTAAACTCCTCCTTTGCCCCACTTCTGGTTCCTCCCCTAAACATCCCATAGCAAGTCCTGTGGGATCCCAAACTGGTTTTCCCCTGCAGCCCACATGTCCCAGCAGTGGGCAGCAACACCCTTAGTATGATGGGACACTGGGCAGAGGCTTTGCTGGGATTGCCCTGGCAGGGGCCTGGAGAGGGTGCTCCTTTCTCGGGGTCCTTGGTTTGGGTTCCCACCTGTGCCCCTGTGCTCCTCTGAGCCTGTGGAGATGGGTCTGTGATGGGCTGGCTCCAGGGAAAGGCTTGGGAGCAGCCCCGCAGGGTACTGTTTGGGCTCCCGCTCCTGCCATTGCCTCTCCAGGCTCCCTTGGGGCTGTGCAGAGGAGCTTGATCACGTAACCGAACATTCACGGTGGCACATAGTAAAATACTCCTCATATATGTGGATGAAGATAAGGCTTCAATTTCTTAAACTAAGCCTTTCATACTGAGAAAGCATCAGCATTAAAAATACCTAATTGGGAGGTTGATGTGCAAGTGTTTTGGAATTCTAGGAAAAAAGACCTACAATTTACAATGACACAGCCAGTTTATTAACTTCCCATTGGCTATTAACCTCAGAGTCTCTGTCAACTCCAACCAAATTTAACAAAAAGGAGACGGGATACTGAACTCCCACATTTTTTGTTGAAGTTCATGTCTGGTTACAGAAGAAGCCAAATTTATAAGGACTACTTCTCACAGAGTCATAATTAATTCCCTTATTCTCTTAAACAACACAAAACACCCAAAACCAAAACAAGCCAGCTGGCCAGTCTGCACACACAGCTACGAATGAGGCACTCATGCAGCCATCTACCCAGCCAGGCAGGTAGGAAACACAAGGGACAGCTGGTAACAATCACGTAGCAGGAGAAGGGACACTGTGGATTTTTTCCATAGGAATTCAGGTTTTATTAGCACATATTTCTACTACTCGTAATGGTAATAATTTCTTCATACAGTTTCTTTCTATTTCTTGAATGATTACCATTGATAATACTATGCAGACTTACAGCCCCTTTTTCCATCAAATCCCTCTGCTCTAATACTTAAGTGGCAGCAAGATGGGACAAAGCAAGTACACTTGCACTGAAACTACTGCAGAATCAAAAACTTTCCTCTTGCTTCTTTGAAAAAAAGTTAAAGTTAACTCACTATAGTGTGAAAAATAAGGAACCTGAATAATGATCTATGTAAAATTTTATTACTATGTCCAACAATAAAGGACACAGTTTAGATTACACTGCAATCCTGAGCCACTGCCAAGCAAACATACATAGTAAAAAAAAAAAAAAACCCAAAAAAACCAAATGCAACCTCAAGTTCCCCCTAAAGAAGCTTTTAAAAATTTTGCAAAGCAATTGATTTTGTTACTAAAACCAACAACAAAAGCTGCCTCAACTATACCATTCAGCAGAACAGTATCAGAATAAATCTCACATACCAATTCACTACTGAAAACTTTAGACTAGGTCCTTGCTTTTTTCCTTATCAGATAAATGAAGGACAATTTATTACTTCCACCTCAAACCCCATTCCCAACAATCTGTATTTAAATGCATTTTATATTCCAGGTACCAAGCCTGCAGGAATCCCTGGCACATAGCCAAAACTTGAGAGTGTGCCAATATAAGATTAATAACTGTTTGCCTTTTAGCTTAAATTACATTTTACAAAAGATTGTAATACACTTGCACTGTGCTTAACCATTGTGCTTGAAATAACGCATCTCATAAAAAGCTCCCCTGCAGCCTGAAATACAAACATAAATCTAGACAGGAGTCAGTGATACAAGTGTGATTTTAGAAAACACTTTGTACTACTAGTTTTGTTGGTTTTTTAGCAAGTCAGCAGGAGGGTGGGAGGGTAGAGGCAGGACAAAATGGAAGTCTTCACTTTCTTTGACATCTTCAGCAAGTTTTGACACTTTGAAACATGGAGGGTGTGTGTTCCCTGCTCTGAGAGTGTTTTCAAACTTAGCATATGGTGGAATTTTAGTTAACAGTAGTTGAAATGATTTCTGGATTTGCCCCATACAACTGAAGTAGACTCCAGTGTTACATCGCTTTCGTGTATATGACATATGATGAGTGCCAGCCACGAAAGGCATTTTTTGCGTGTATGTGACTTTCATGACTGACAGTTGAGCTTACAGCATCTCATTTGAGGTGTTTCCTTAGCCAGGTTTTATATACAGTTCAACTCACACAGTTTATCTTCCTGTTGTCAGCAAAGATGAATTACAACTTGCCTAAGAATCAGAAAGGATAAACTGCACTGCAAACACTGCTGCTGGTTGCATCAGCCCTCCAGAGAAGAGTAAGAGATTAGCATATGGCTTAGTATTTTCTGATCATCTGAAAGGTACTGCATAATAGACAGTCCAACCCATGGCAACACCAACTCATTAACAAACAGTAACAGCACAGCCTGCCAACTGCAAAGAGCATCTTTGAAAGGAGCAACAAAAAGCTTCCTGAAAAAAAAGGCTAGGTTTTTCTTAGGCACTCTTAGTTATCTGAAGAAACAGATACTACCTGTGACATGGCCACCCTCCTGCTTCCTGACGTTTCCCCCTCACTCCCTCCCAGCCCTGAGATGCATCTCTTGGTCTCTCAGTCGGATCCTGCAGCACAGTGTGATACTTCAGAGGAAGACACGCAGGAGGAGACTGAAATGTGACACTCCTGCATTTTGATGTGCCATCTCAGCTTGTCACCAGGGGGTTTCTTTGTTGTGATTCCACTGTTTAACACACCTGTACTGCTGCATATTCTGGACAGACTGAACACTGTTTCCTTGTAATTCCTGGCTAACCCCTTCATTGTTTGGGCTTGAAGGTCAGTGCCACAGCTTTCACAGGTGTCAGTCTCTCTCAGAAGAGCTGACTATGCTTTTCTGGTCAACTTACAAAAGCATAGTGTTTTCTAGGTATCAATAGGAAACAGGAAAAGATCATGGATTCTATTCTTGATCTTAGGAAGCCATAAAATCGTATCTAGATAGGAGAAAACAGCTGTTCCCAAGAGCACAACGGGTTTTTAGGCATTGCACAGTGAAACACCTGAAGAAAGCTGTTTGGGCAGTATCGCTATTTGATTTATTTACAAAGGGAAAAGCGGAGAATGCTGCTATACAGAACTGGCAGTAAAGCCATTTAAGGGCATGGGAAGACAAACTGCCATCAACAAGGATTGATCTGAACTCACAGTTATGTTACCAGTTCAGAAAACCTCTCCTGAGGTTCATGGTACCATGGCAGTCTCTGTCACTGCCATCGTCCTTTCACAAGAATGCCCAGCACTGCAAAGGAAACTCAGTTGCCAGCTTCTCCTGCCTACCATCACCCCCAGTTCATGAATCAAACCACAAACACCACTCGGAACCAAAGGTCTACAGGCAAGGATCCCACAGGAAAGGGCAGCCACAGACAGCTCGGTGCCAGCATGATGTCTTCTTGCTCAATATAGCATTCAATTCTAAATCTAGCTCAACTTCACTGTTTACCAGAGATTCAAGAATTTTAAACAATGCCATCCAACCACCTTCCTTGGTGATTCCTTTGCCTAAGCTTTTAACCCCAATGAAACCAGGGTTAACTGCATAATGAATAAATCTACTTTTGCCAGGAAATGGTTTAGATTGAAGCAACACCACCACCACCACAATGGATTATTAGTATTACACATCTTCAGCCTAAGCAAATAACTATGTCCACATAACTGATTCAGCAGATTACTATTGTATTTCAAATGAGAACTGCTGAATTGTCTGCTTCTGATCTTCCAAAATTCATTTCAAAAACTCATCTTCTAACATTATTTTACCCTCAGAAGGGTAAAAAAAATCTACATGGATGTACTGCACAGTTCTGTCTATTTTGGCATTGTGGTGGGTTGATCAGACACCCACCCAGCCGCTCCCTAGCCCCCCCTCCTCAGCAAGATGAGGGAGAAAGTAAGATGAAAAGCTTGTGGGTTGAGATAAGGACAGGGAGATCATGCACCAACTACCACCCGAAACACTCAACTTGGGGCAGATTAATTTAATTTATTGCCAATAACAGAGTAGGATAGAAAGAAAGAAGAGTAAAACTGAAAACACCTTCCCCCCCGGCCCCTTCCTTCTCCCCAGGCTCAACTTCACTCCCAACTCTTCTACCTCCTCTCCCCAAGCAGCACAGAGGGATAGACAATGGAGGTTGCAGTCAGTTCGTAACACTTCATCTCTGCTGCTCCTTCCTCCTCACACCCTTCCCCTGCTACAGCATAGGGTCCCTCCCACGGGAGACAGTCCTTCATGAACCTCTCCAACATGGGTCCTTCCCACGGGCTGCAGTTCTTCACGAACTGCTCCAGCATGGGCCCCACGGGGTGCAGTCCTTCAGGAGCACAATGCTCCAGCGTGGGTTCCCCATGGGGTCACAAGTCCTGTCAGCAAACCTGCTCCAGAGTGGGCTCCTCTTTCTACCGGGTCACAGGTCCTGCCAGCAGCCTGCTCCAGCACGGGCTCTCCACAGGCTGCAGCTTCCTCCAGGGCACATCCACCAGCCCCACTGTGGACCTCCATGGGCTGCAGGGGGACAGCCTGCCTTGTCGTGGTCTTCCCCATGGGCTGCAGGGGAATCTCTGCTCCGGCGCCTGGAGCACCTCCTCGCCATCCTTCTTCACTGACCTGGGTGTCTGCAGAGTTGTTTCTCTCACATTTTCTCACTCCTCTCTCCCAGCTGCTGTTGCGCAGTGTTTTCTACCCTTTCTTAAATATGTTATCAGAGAGGTGCTATCACCGTTGCCACCTGGCTCGGCCTTGGCCAGCGGTGGGTCCATCTTGGAGCTGGCTGGAACAGGCTCCATCCGATATGGGGCAGCTTCTGATATCTTCTCACAGAAGCCACCCCTGCAGCCCCCCTGCTACCAAAGCCTTGCCACAAAACCCAACAGAAGCATGTACTAATGAAGAATTAAAAAGAACATGTTGTCTTAATTACTGTTTAAAAGTCACACTAGAAGGTAACAATTTACATGATTTGAATGTATTATGCTGAATTAACTAAAGTCCTTCTGAGTAATTTTTGAAAGGTGGAGGAAGAAATTAAGCAGCTTTTTTCAGTTCAAAGACTGTAACTTCCTTCTCTTGTTTTCAAACAGACACCGCTCCAGGTCTGCCTCTTCTTTATAACATGGGTTTACAGCAGTTTGCCTTCGTTAGCACAATCATAAGAAAAAATGGCAGCTAGTGAGGTCAATACCACAGAGGTAACATACATTCCACAGAAGCAGCTGGTGCGCATGCAACTTTTGTACACCAACAGTGCACGTAACAGCTCTCCACCGGTATGCTGTCCTCCACAAGATGAACTATGACTCAATAGTTATACCAAGTACGAGAAAGTAAAACCTAATTTATAACTTGTCATCTGAAGGCATGTTTCTCTGAAAATTCCAGAACGTTAAAGTAACTGACAGATACGAAAGGCTGTGGTTCCCGTGCTCATTCCTGAATGCACTGAAAGGCGCTGTCCTGAAGAATGGAGTCATGCCTTTTTTTCTTTTTTACATCGCCTGGAATATCCAAGTTTTATGTCCCCCTCAAAACTCAAGACAGCATCTACACCTCGTCCTTCCATCATCAGCAGTTAAAAATGCATTCACGTGTTTAGTTTTGTATCTTACAGAGACATCGCCGCACGCACAACGAAAAGGCCCTCCAGGTCAAAAGCAGCCTCTCATGCTCAGCAACGCAGCCTCGTCTGTCTTGACCAGGTCAGAACCAAACGCCTTTCAAGCAGTCCCGGGGCAGAGGCCAAGCTCCAGCTTCGTTCCACCGGACCCAGGCAGGAAGAACCGCCACAGGGGCTCCGCGTCCTCGCAGTCCCACGGAAACGCCGAGTTTCCCAGTGGATGGAAACCCTCCACCGCGTTTCTGTCCCACGGCCTCTTCTCAAGCACGACAGAACCGCGTTCGCCGCCGGCACCGATCTCCATCCGCTCGCCGCCGCCACAACTCCGACGACCGCCCTTCTCCCCGCAGGCACCGGGGCCGTGACCGGCTCCCCACCCGCACCCCACCACCCATCCACGGGCCCTCCTCCGTCTCCCGTGGGGCTTCCAAATAACCCGGAGGGGTCGCCCGCGGCGGAGACCGGGGAAGGGGCGGACGACCCCCAGCTCTCCGCCCCGCCCCCGCCCGCACACGTCACCCACCGCCGCCCCGCGCGCCCCCGCCCGCGCGCTCCCGTTCCGTTCCGTCGTCCCCCCCCCCCACCCCTCACCTCGCCGGCCGCCGCCCGCCGGGCCCGCCACCGCTCCCGCTCACCTGCGGTGCGCCGCCCACCCCCGCTCTACCGTGCGGGAAGGGCCGCGGCGGGAAGGGAAGGGAAAGGAAGGGAAAGGCCGGTCGCGGCCGTCGTCCTCGGCCCTGCGGCCCCGTCCCCCGCTCCGCCCTTACGGGCCTCTGCGCTGCTGCGGCGGCGGCGGCGGCAGCAGCGGCGGAAGTGATGCCATGGCGCAGATGACCCACTAGCAAGAAGGGGGCCCGCCCACTACGCCCGCCAGCCAATCGGCGATCTGCATTACTGAGATGCAGCGGCACGGCCCTATCCTCTCCCCTCTTCCTCCCTCCCCCCCCCCCCCCCCGAACCCCACCACCCGGCAATAAGCAGAGCCGTGATTGGGCGGGTCCCGCTTTCCCGGGGGGGGTGGGGGGGGAATGGACGGAGGGGCGCCCTCCACCGGCTAGGCCAGGCCGCGCGTCCGGGCATGGCGGCTGCAGCGGAGCGGCAGTGAACCGCTCTCCCGCCCCGGGTGTTGCTGCCGCCGCCCGAGAGCCGGGGCCTCGTGTAGAACCCGTCGGTGAGGTGGGCGGAGGGGCAGGGTTTCCCGGTCCGCCCCGGGAGGGACGTGCCACCGCCCCCGTCCCTCGCTGTCCTGCGCCATGGCCGCCTCCGCCGCCGCCTCTTGGCGCTACCGCGGGAACCCCGAGGCCGAGCAGCCGGCGGTGCTGGGTGAGGTGGGGGACGGGGCGGGTGCCGGGGCCGGGCTGGGGCGTGGGGGCCGGGAGCGAGGGTCACGGCCCGGTCTCACGGCCTTTTCTCCGCCGCCTTGCAGTGCAGTTCTCCAACGGTAGGCTGCGGCGGTCCGACTCCGTGCGGTTCACCGTCTACCGAAGCAGGGATACGGCCCATCCCCGGAAGAAGCACCGGAGGATCCTGGTAAGGGTTCGCCCGTGGATCGCTCTCCCGTGGCCACCTGCAGTCCGTCCTCGTGTGTTCGGGAGCGTCGGTGGCTCCGGTGCGGAAAGGGGCCATAGGAGCCCGGGGCTTCGCCCATCCGGAAAGGGGCCGTGGCGGCAGGTGAGGCGCTGACACCGTCCACCCGCCATCGTCTGCCCCGTGGATCGCCGCTTAACGGGGATCGCTGAGCTGCAGCCAGGGCAGCCGCCCGGAACGGGGTCCCGGGGCCCGTCGGCGATGGGGGCGAGAGCTGCGGCCAGGCCCTGCTCAGGACACACGGGTAATTCCCACCTTGGCGGGTGGCAAAGGGTTTTTGACGTTTTTTGCCTTTAAGGCTGCGGTCATGGCCACTCTGGCAAGTAGGAACTAGAAACTTCGGTCAGACACACAGCCCGTCTGGTCCCGTTTCAGGGAGACATCTGTTCCCCTCCAAATTCCAGCCTGTTGCCTGGCTCCAGCTGCTCTCGTTATCGTGTAGTGAGCAAGGCTCGGAAAATCTGCATGGAGCTTTTCTTCGTAGCAAATGTTTTAAAAAATAGTCAGACTTTAGCCCTGGTCTGTGTGAGAGAGAAGAACCATTTTCCAAATTTCACAAAATCCTTGGGATTTCAGAGGAAGGTCTGGTTCTTAGGTGGGGTGCTGCCGCAACGGAGGTGGGTGTGATGGGGGTTGGGAGAACAGGGAAGCCCTTATCGTTCAGGGAACCCTTTATATTGTTCACGGAAGCCCTGCGCAGGGGTGGGCAGGGGAGAGCCATTCCCTTACCCTGTAAAGCCTCTGTTGCTGGCAAGCCGGTCTCCCCACCGAGGCTGCCCGCACTTCTGTGGAGACCCACGCCGTGTCCTTGGAGCCTGGAGAAGTGGGTGCGAGTCCTGCAGCCCCACCGGGTGTCCGGGCATGGTGGTTTCTGTGGAGCATGTCAGGATCAGACCGTGCCCTGTCAGGCTTGGCATTGCGGGTTGACTCTTGGAACAGAAAGGAACCAGAGTAATGCAATATGAGACATTTTGATAATGATATTGAGAGTGACGTGTGAGAGTAACTTTTCCATCAGAACTGAATACGTGCTTATTTGAAAAATTTTGATTGATACATGGTTGTGTATTCTCAGGCAAAGGTTGATTTACTGAAGTTGTGTGTGTGTGTGTGCATGTGTTCGTGATTTGATTTAATAACCTAAAGGGAAATAATGTTTGAAAGTTAAAAGCTGTTACTTAACAACTAGTCACGTCCATTTGATCGCAAAATCTGTTGTGTTATGTTTACGCAGTGAACACAGTGAATTCTTTACCAAAATTTTTTGTTGTTGTTGTCATTAAATTACATTATAAGGAGATCTCTGTTTCTTTCAGTGAAGAGAGAACCAAGATTAAAGTCTGAAGATGCTTTCTGCTGCTATTGTTAAGTTTTACAGCTGCTTACATGCATGATTCACTCAAGGAATAAATGACTTTTCAGCCAAAAATCCTCAGGGGAAATATACTGCAGTATAGTAGAAACACAAACATTTCAAAATACGTTTAGGTGGTTGAGCCATTGTGGTGAGTTGACCCTGGCTGGGTGCCAGGTGCCCAGCAAAGCTGGTCTATCACTCCTCTTCCTCAGCTGGGCAGGGGAGAGAAAATATAATGAAAGGCTCGTGGGTTGAGATAAGGACAGGGAGAAATCACTCAGTAATTACCATCACGGGCAAAAGAGACTTAACTTGGGGAAAATTAATTTATTGCCAATCAAACCAGAGTAGAGTAATGAGAAGTAAAACCAAATCTTAAAATACTTTCCCCCCACCCCTCTCTTCTGCCTGGGCACAGCTTTACTCCTGAATTCTCTACCTCCTACGCCCTCAGTGGCGCAGGGGGATGGGGAATGGGGGTTGCAGTCAGTTCATCACACGTTGTCTCTGCTGCTCCTCCCTCCTCAGGGGGATGACTCCTCACTCTTCCCCTGCTCCAGCATGGGGTCCCTCCCATGGGAGACAGTCCTCCATGAACTTCTCCGTTGTGGGTCCTTCCCACGGGCTGCAGTTCTTCACGAACTGCTCCAGTGTGGGTCCCTTCCATGGCGTGCAGTCCTTCAGGCACAGACTGCTCCAGCGTGGGTCCCCCATGGGGTCACAAGTCCTGCCAGAAAACCTGCTCCGTGGGCTCCTCTCTCCACAGATCCGCAGGTCCTGCCAGGAGCCTGCTCCAGCGTGGTCTTCCCACAGGGTCACAGCCTCCTTCGGGCATCCCCCTGCTCTGGCGTGGGGTCTTCCCTGGGCTGCAGGTGGAGATCTGCTCCACCGTGGACCTCCCTGGGCTGCAGGGGGACAGCCTGCCTCACCATGGTCTTCCCCATGGGCTGCAGGGGAATCTCTGCTGCAGCGCCTGGAGCATCTCCTCCCCCTCCTTCTGCACTGACCTTGGTGTCTGCAGTGTTGTTTCTCTTACATGTTCTCACTCCTCTCTCTGGCTGCAGTTTCTGTTCTGCAGCAGCGTTTTTTCCCTTCTTAAATATGTTATCCCAGAGGCGCTACCTGTGTCACTGATGGGCTCAGCCTTGGCCAGCAGCAGGTCTGTCTTGGAGCCGGCTGGTATGGGCTCTGTCGGACATGGGGGAAGCTTCTAGCAGCTTCTCACAGAAGCCACCCCTGTAGCCCCCCTCACTCCACTACCAAAGCCTTGCCACGTAAACCCAGTACAGCCGTTCCTGATAGTGCTAGCTCTTTTTTTTAGTCAGTGAATTGCAGTCATTTGGCAGTACTAGAGCTTTAAAATGATCATTGAAAATTACATTTTAAACTGAGTTCCCCTTAGTTGTAGTGGTGGCTCTACCCAACATGGGCCTTTGGCCCAGGCTGAAATCTGGAAGGTTTGTCCTGGCTGGAAGCTTAGAAAAGCTTTGAGCAACTGTGTTAAGGACCCGAAAGCATTGGAAGTAGTATCCTAAATTGACTGGCAGAGGCCTAATCTCTCTTCACTAGTGACTTCATGAGTAAACCCAGTTTCTTTCACAAACTGTTGCTTCTGGATTAAAGTACAGTGGTCAAGTTAGTGAGGCATTGTAACTGTGGTGACACCCAAGTTTGCTACACTGATAAACTCTAAATTTAAATTATGAGTCCCATGATTTCTTTGCAATGGTTCCTCACCTTCTGGCCCAGTGAAGGCTGAGGTAGAATTATATATCATGGGTAGTTTCAGGTTCAAGAAATGTTGTCTGTCTTTTAAAGATTTTGACCTCATGCAAAACGTACCCAAAATGGGCAAAGTGAAGTTTGCTTACACGTGACTAGTGTCCAATGCCTGGGAATGTAGAGCTTTGTGGCACTAGGGAAAATAAAGTGGATGCAGACAAGGTTATTCACAGCCCTGTATTCAAGTAATTTTTCTTTGTTTTTCAGGTCTCGGAAACTGAAAGGCTTTCGTATGTGGGGAATAACTTCAGCAGCGGAGTTATGAAATGTAACTCCCTATGCAGGTATGGATTGCTGGCAAAATAGGGGCAGGGACATGGAGGTGGAAGCAGAGGACTTGCTCAGACACAAAATTCTTGGTAGCCTTTCTTAAAGCTGGCTCAGAAGTTCCCATGGAGGCCATGATTTGAATCAAGAGGATTTTGACAGGCGAGTCTAGCACCTGCAGCTGCATTGTTTGTGCACATTATGTCCCTTTGGAAGTTGTGACATTACATACAAATAGAGTGTATTTGAAAAGGTCTTGTGAAGGAAAGCATGAGGAGATGATTTCATGTAGCTGAAACCTAGGAATAACAGCTTTGTTATTAAGAAACTAAGAAATAAAGATTACAAAAATCACTAAGGTCATCTGCTGCTGCCCTGGAAACCCCTCAGTCATTAATCACAATTTAACTTCAGGGCCACAGCACGATGCTGCTGTGTGAACTAATAAGCTCTCTGTGCCACACACTGTAGAAGGAAGTGTTGGTGAAATCACCAGTCTTTACATGTCCTGGTTAAGAATGTGACATTTGTGGCATTGGGGCAGATCCCACTGGCCTCCTAAGAAGTATTCTGTGTGTGAGATCTTTCTTGTTCTCTGGTAGAAGAACCACCAAATGGGTGGAGAGCCAATGTGAAATAATCTTGCCTTGTTATACCCAGAGGTGTTTCTTTTCTCCTTTGGTGCATATTGCTGCCCCTACTAGCCTACGCAACACTGAAATGCATGTAATGTGCGTGTCAGGCTCTTGGTACCAAGTGCTCTGCTCCGTAGATCCACTCCAGTTGCCCTGCACAGTTTGCTTACATAGCTCATCTCTTCTCTAGTTGGACTGCACTGACCTGATGGTGTCTGACTAGTTAAAGTACAGGTGGGGTGAGGGAGTGAAGAGCATGTCACGACCCAAACTGGACAGACTAGGGAGTTGTGTTTCATTTGAAATTGCCTCAGGCTAAATTAAGATGAAATGACACCAAACAGTCAGTGAAAGATTTTAGTTATGACAGAAGCAAACGGAACTGGGGAGGCGTGGTAGTAGGTGGCAGGGTTTCTCACAACAGGAATTGGCATAAGACTACTTCTGTAAACCGTGTAACCATATACATCAATTCAGGGAATAAGGAGATCCCTCCCCTTGAGTCACGAGGTTCAGAGCAGACCCCCTTGCTTTCCAGACTCCTCCTCAGAGAAGGGTCTAGGGGCGGCTGGATCCACTCTTAGTCTCAGACTTGGTCAGCAGTTTATATCTTGAAACTACCTCAGTAAACCAGGTAACCTGTGGTAACCATATACATTGATTCAGGTAACAAGGAGATCCTTCTCGTTGAGTCACGAGGTTCAGAGCAGACCCCCTTGCTTTCTAGACTCCTCCTCAGAGAAGGGCCCAGGGGTGGCTGGATCCACTCTTAGTCTCAGACTTGGTCAACGGTTTATATCTTGAAATGGATGAGGTGTAGGGATTGTGGAAAAGGAAATGGAAAGAGAGAAGAAGACAGAGAAAAAGGAAGAGAGAAAGATTTCACCGGTCCTGGGTGCAGCGTTGATTCAGTCAGCCAAGGTGTCCAGTCACTTGAGGGGTCCAGTTCCAGTGGGCTTGCACGTCCAGGGCTTCAGTTTGTGTCCTTTTATCATCCTTGCCCCTCCTTCGGGTGGGCACCCGAACTCCTCAGGTTAATGAGCAGTTTGTGAGCCTTTGGGCTTGGGGGTCGTTTGTGGAGTAACTTCTCCTTCCCTGCACACATGGCCATTGTTTGATCTTTGCATCAGAACGGCTTATCAGAACAGGGAGCCGGGTACTCTCCAGCACGCCCTCCCCCTCCTGTTGCTGATGTCTGAGCTGATGGGCTTTTCACCTTGGTTCCTTGCTGTGCAGGGTTTGTCTTTAAGCAGAACTTGCCCCACCACAATGTTTGAGACGTTAACTCTTTCAGTTTCTCACAGAGCAGAGTTGTGTAAAACTGTTAGGAAGAGGAGGTGCCTTCAGATGTTAGTGTCCTGGTGGTCCTATGTTCTGAATAAGACTTGACATTAGGAAGCATTTCTTTACGGAGAGGGCGGTCAAACACTGGAACAGGCTTCCTAGAGAGGTGGTCATTGCCCTGTGCTCGTCAGTGTTTAAGAGGCTTTTGGACAATGCCCTTAATAATATGCTTTAACTTTGGGTCAGCCCTGAATTGGTCAGGCAGTTGGACTAGATGATCGCTGTAGGTCCCTTCCAACTGAAACACTCAGTTTTGTAATTCTGTAAAAGGAACTGGTTTCACCTCTGCGTATAGTCCACCAAAACATGCTAATACTAATCTTTGTTCTTCTCTCTGAGAAGTGAAACCAGGAGAGCTGGACCTTCATATATGACAGTCTTCAGTTTAAGATGCTGTAGTTGAAAAAAGGCACCAAGGGCTTTTTCTTCTTGAGTTTGGAGAGGTAAAATTAGTTTAATGAATATGTATGATACAGGTATCAAGGCAGTATTATTTCTAGGCAGATTTAGCACTCTTATCTCTGAACGCTGATTAAGAAGTGGTTTTAGTGGCTTAAGTGGTTCTTGCCTGCACCTCTGGAGATTCTGAGCTATGGAAACTAACAAGGCAAGCTAACTGCTGATACATGTTCAGCTTCAAGTATTAGTTTTGCATTAGGTGTACACATGGCTCAGGATCTCCAGAGATGCAGGCAAGAATCAATTAAGTCATTTCTTGCTTTTCTTTCAAGCTTTCCCACCCCATCCTTCTGTCCCTTTCCTCCCACATCTGCTTCAGCTGCATGCATGACGACTTCCTCCAGTGGATACATTCCCATAGCTCTTGGCAGCTGTCAGCCTAGAACTGCACTCACAGCTGCTAATGTGAGTATAAGAGGGAGCAGAAAACACCTCTGAGCAAACAGCCTGGTTTATTCTGAGTGGAAGGTCAATGAGTCCACCAAACGTCTGGGCTTCCTGGGACAGCAGGAACTGCCCAGAGATCCTTTCTGGCCAGTGAGGTGCTGTGATTCCCACTGTACTCAGGCAGCTCCTCTGAGAGTAGCTGCGTAGTATTGCTCCCACTGCAACAGGCAGCCTGTTGTGCAAGTGGGTTTTGTCTTCAGAAGGTGTGTCCTGAGTTTTAGGAAGATGTGTTTTGGAGCAGAGCCAAGTTCAGGCACCAGTCAGAAGGGATCACATGGAGTGAACTCTTCTGGGTGCATAAGAAACTGGTGCAGTTGATACCCTGATCAGCTTTAGCCAAGAGTGACATACTGCCTGTTCCTGGTAGATCATGAGACATGGTGAGGAGCAGCACAAACCATTTGGGCTTGCCCCTCTGAAATGTGGGATGAAAAGGAATTTACCTGAGAGAAATTATCCTGTTTTAGAGACAGCAAAGTCACATTTCTGAGAAGCTGTGAGAATTTAAAGTGACTTGTACTAAGCAGAGAACTGGCTGCAGGGAACCCACGTTTTAAAAACACAGGAAACTGCATAGAAGCACTGAGAAACCAAGGGTCCTGACACATCAAAAAAGACAAAAGAGAATAGCAGCTAGGACTCCAGCACCTAGACTTCGTCTGTGCATTTTGGAGCTAATTTAGTTGCCTTAAGACTTCTACATTTACTTGGAGCAACAAGTCCTGTTATTTTTATATATATATTTTTATATATATACACACACATACACACACATGTGTGTGTATACGTGTGTATACATATGTATATGTGCATGCCTTGGAGGTAACTTGTTTTATTGTGACATTCTGAATGTGCTTGGAAAACTTGTATTTGCAAGGCAGAAGATTTGGCAGGGGGTGGGGACTACACATGGCTCTGCACCATGTATTTTAAAACATTGCTTCCACTGGACTGTCTCTCACTAATCACTTGCCCCTGTTCTCCCCAGGTATTTTGTTGGTGTGTTAGACAAGGACTCTGGGCAAATGGAAGTCTATAATGCTGAAATATTCAACATGCAGCCCTTGCTGTCAGGTAGGAGGATACTGTCTTTAACCCCAGCACCAGAGTCACAGCATGCTAGACCTGTGTATGCATTCAGCTATTGACTGCCTGGTTGCTGACAGCAGTGCTCTCTGTTGTCTCCCTGGCTGCTCTTTCATCCTCATTTCTGCCTTACTCCCTCAAAATGGAGGGAGGAGGATACGTTACACTCTCCTTTTAAGGCACTGCGTGATGTGAAAAACCGAGGGAGAAGGAAGCAAGGTGAAATTTAGGACTGAGGTTTAGCAGAGAGTGTAGCAAGTGGGAGGGTGGAAGTGCTGGAGTCAGTAACAAAGTTGTCACTGTTCAGAATAAGTGCAGCCTTGTCTAGGTATGCTCTGCTGAGGGAAGCCTAGAAATTGTCAGGTCAAGGGGCTAGATCACTAAAAAACAAAACAGCTTTTCTTCAGCAGAACTGCTTTTTGTTACCGAACCCAGAAGGATAATGCAAACAATTCCGTCTTTTAGGAGCTTATTTTTCCCCTGTGCAGCAGGACCTGGGTATTGCTGCAGTCCATGTGTTACGCTCATAGGCTTTATAGGAAAAATAGGCCTGCCTTTCATTTTTTGTTTCAGGTACATACTCTTATATTCAGTGTGTTCTTTAATTGACAAAATCTTATGGAGGAGATCTTGCAGTGATGTGCCAAGTCTTTCAGTAACGGATTAGAGCTAAAGGGATACTGAATACCTGTCCTGTCCCAGCTGCTGCAAGCCAAGCACACTAACTTTCATTCTTTTATAGATAACTTAATACCTGATGACACGAAGGATTATCAGAATAAATCCTACAGGGAGAAGGTAAAGTTGAAACCCCGTATCATATTCTGCTGGGATTATCCACCTAACACCGGCAGATGATATTTGTCTGAGACTGATGTTTGGTTTACTGCAGGGTAAACCTCTGCAGGTTCAGCACACTCTCTGTGCCTTGGAGGTCTATGAGATAGTGCATTATTAGCGCCTAACTTGGCAGTATTTTCATAATTATGTTAGGCTTGATTACAATCCCAGTTACTTCCTGCCCCCTCACAGATCAGTGCTTGTTGCATGGTTGGGTTGTGCCCAGTGAAATGTTTGAAGTTTTCTTAGAGAATGTGAATGTGGAACAAGTGGTGGTTAGCTGAGTTTTCCTCTTAGGTGCAAAGTGTCTTCACTTCAGCAGTGTGTTTTCATTTGCATCTCTCTTGCACAGATGGATTTGTGCATTGAGGCCTTTGGTACCAGCAAGCAGAAGCGAGCTCTGAACTCTCGGCGAATGAATGCAGTGGGCAATGATATTCTGAATACAGCTGTGACAAAAGCAGCAACAAACATTATAAATGCAAAGGGAGTAACAGGTAAGAATATTGTCTCATGGTTTAATGAAGGCAATCAGAAGTGCCTTTTTCTGTCTGTTCCTTGCCAAGTACGGTAGGAAGAAGAAAGGAGTTTTCTTTGAGTGACCAAGGAAGCAGGTGGTCTAACAGCTGAGAAGGGCACATGTGGAGGAACTCGCAGATCTTTCTGGTGGAAAAGGAACTGCTTCCTTCTTATCCTGCTAGACTTAGTGTGGGAGTTGCCTGAGTGAGGGTAGGTCCCTGTGGCATCAGTATCTGTCCCTGCCCATTACTGGGACCTCTTCTGGGAGTCCCTGGCTATCAGTTTACTGGGATAAAGGCAGTACATTCACCTGGTCTGAACTGAGACGCTGAACGTTCGTTGAGGTGAACGGTACCCTGGCTTCGCAGTGGCGTGTCTATGGAAAATGGTCCATGCCCTAAACCAGGTCACAGCCCCATCAAGTGCCATCCCCAGTGCTGTTGTGAGCCAGGCTGGTGGACTTAGGCTTCTGCTATGGAGGGGCCTGCAGCAAAGAGGAGTCTGCCGTGGCCTTAATTATTGTCACTACTGCAGGGAACCTTCACTCTCCAAAGCATCACACTGAGGTGATGTTTCAAGGAGAGTTTGATAACCCCACTACTGAGTGCTGGTGAAGCTGCATCTGTATTATGTTGTCCAGCCTGTGCCACCCGCTTGTGCCCCTGCCCTGATCAAGAAGGAGGTGGAGAAATGAGAGATGAGTCATGGCAGGGCAACAAGAACGGGCAGGGGCCTGGAGCACACAACTGACAAGGAGGGGAAGAGGGAGCTGGGCTTGGTTAGCTGGCAAAGAGGAAGCCAAGGAGGATCTAACAGTAGCCCACAGCTACCTGAAGGGCTGTCAGAGCCAAGCCTTCTCAGCAGTGCCAGCAAGAGTCAACAGCACAACTTGCAGTGGTCCCTGGACCTTGGGAGGTCCAGGTGGGAGACTGGGGGACCTTTCTTGCCTTGGAGGGTGGTGCAGCCCTGGGACAGGTCACAGAGTGGTGTGGGGTCACTGTCCTTGGGGGTTTCCAAGCTTTGGCAGGACAAAGCCAGGGCTGCTCTGATCCAGTGCTGTAGACAGTCCTATTCCAAGCAGGATGTTGGACAGGAGACCTCCAGAGCTCCTTTCCACCAGCACTTTTGGGATTCTGAGTTTCATTGGCTATGAATGGGAGAGATGTCTGTTGACTATAGAACCAGTCAGCTTTCATCCCTTCTGTTCCAGGTTGGATGTTGACTGTGCTCTCAGAACTGCTTTGGGCCAAGTGCATGTCTGGTGGAACCCAGGGTGCCAAACCCATATTCTGCCCACCCTGCAGGCAAGAGGTGCAGCAGCAGCAACCACTTTGTCTTGGTGCACTTCTTTCCTGGATTTTTCTCTAGTCTGGAGTGGCTTTTCTAAATTTTAGGGAGCAGAAAGTTCTTGGTAGAAGTGATGACACCAATCTAAAACCCAGCATGCTGAATACATAGCAGGCATATCAGACGCTCTTGGCCTTTCTGTGCCTACTGGAATGCTTTCTGTACAGTCAGCACCTACATGTGGCAGTAACGAAACAAAATAGGGAAGAACGGGAGCCTTTTCCTTACTACTGTCCCGAGTGAGATAAACAGAACTGGAGTTAAATCTTTAAAACTCCAGCTGTGATTAAACTAGTGTTGACCCAAGAAGCACCATTGAGTAGACGTGTTTAAAGGAAGGATTTGGGTTGTGGTCATGTTCTCTGTGTTTTTGTTTGCATGGTCCAAATACTCTCTTCTTTCCTGCTTCCCTCTGAAGCTTTGACCCAGGATGTGGCCCAAGATGATGTACAGAACATCTCCATCTTCCTCCCACCATGTAATGAAGACGCTGACAAACCAGAAGATGTTTACAAGTTTGAGGACAGTATCTTTTTCTGTGGCAGAGTGGTTTTCCACACCTGTAAGCCTCCATGTCAGTGGTCTGGCATGTGAGAGTGAGTGCTGCCAGGCTTGTGAATGAGCCTAGCCTTCACCCCTCATGAGCCAAAAGCTGAGAGCAGGGACATGCTGTGTTGAGATTTTTGGACCTGCAAGTCCCATATCCTGCCTCTTTCCTACAGAGAGCAGGATGCTGTGCCTCCCTGTTGGCAGGAGTTTGACTGGGAATGGTAATTAGGTCAGCCATGCAGAAGTGACTTGTCACAAGTCACGGTCCTTGTAGAGACCTTTGTTATTGGCCAGCTTCCAAGTCTTGTTACGTCCTGCCCGTTTATAATTTCCTTCCCTCCTTCCCTGTCCCACACCTCCTAAAGCAAGGGGGGATAGAACTTACCGCACTGCAGGCTGTTCAGACCAGAAGGGAGAGCAAAGGCACGCTTGCTCTTTTCTTTAAAATCCTTCCAGTTCTGTCCCCAGCAGAGTATGAAGCATTGCAGGTTCCAGCAGCAGTCTTTGTTAACATCACTCCAGAAGAAATCACCAAGAAAATGGAAGATAAAAGGTAATGCTGCTGCAAACAGCCTTGTAATAGTTGAGTTGGGCCCTGTGAAACTGTAGTTTTTCTGTGGGGCAGGGTGACTGCTGCTGCCAGCTCCACTGTACCTAGGCTGATCTTTTCAGTGCAGAGGGAGGACTTTTGAACCAAGTATGGCTGAGCAACACCTACCTTAGGGAATGTGGGTATAGTTATATACAGGTGAGGGAGTCATGTGCACAGCAGCGTGGCTGCCCTTTGGGGAACTGATTGCAAAGGAAAAGAGTGGAGAAATCCAAAGTGGGGTCTGAAGGCAGGTGCCTAGAAGATGGACCACAGAACTGTGCTGAGCATGATATGTCCATGGCTGGGCACTGTCCCAGCCAAGTACTGACTTGCTGTGGAGGTTGCTGTGGCTTGGCGAGCTGACATGGACAAACACTTAGAGCTGTTAAGCCATTGTGCTGAGGGGCTGAAGTGAGCAGGAAAAGCACAAACCGCACCTCACTCCCTGTGCTTCCTGTCTGCCTTTGCCAAAGTAGAAGTGTGTCCGTGTGCCACATTGAGAGCCTGCAGTTTCTGCAGTGCAGGGACCTTCTTAGTAGCTGCACGCTGAAGGGGGCTGGCTGAACATGGTGGGCATTGGCAGGAAAGTGTACTCACAAAGCAGCCTCCTGGGCTATCCTTTATAGGTGTCCAGGGAACTCTTCTCAAATAGCTGAGCATTGAAGTTACAGGTGTGTCCTGTCCTCCTGATGATGTAAACTGATTCCTGGTTCTTTGAGCCTCATCCTCCCCCTCTCTCTCCTTCAGCCATTGCTCCTTTGTTTTAGAGGAGCTGAAGTTCCTGCCTGCTGATGAGAAGAGCAGGGATCACAAAGCCCGATGCCTCTGGTTCCTGGACACCCTTATTAAGTTCAGCCAACTGAAAGTGATCAAGAAAAAGCGTAAGAATTTTCAGCTCCTCCACTTTTAAGCTACGTGCTGGGTCTTGGTTTGTAATTACTGCAGTAGAAAACAGTACAGCTGCCCAGAATGAGCTATGTGATCAAACAGCTAGCTGCAGCAGTTGCTTTCAGCCTGTTTCATGGTGAGGTTGAGGATCTCCATGTTGTTGAGGGTTGTTAGATCTGTATCAGCTGGGAGACGTATGTCTAATACTTTTCAGTCTCTTTGTAACTGCGGTGCATCAGGATGGTACCATGATATCCTCTTCGTAGGAGACAAGAGTAGCTTGGATTGGAAATTTTGAGATTCTTTCTAGTTTATCATTAGTTCTGTACTTATAAACATGTTTTACATTTTCACACCTTAGTCCTAAGCCAAGAAGCTGGAACTATCGGCTCTCTTCCTCATCCAGCCTCCATATTCTAGGTGCAAGAGGCATACAGTACACAGTACATCCTTTATATCTCTTTTTGTGCTTTTGAGAATGTCTTCATCATCCTTTACTTATTAGCTCAATGTGTGAATCACAGTGATCATACTTCCGTTGTATTCAGGATCTTGCTTTTAAAATGACAGGAACTGCTGTTCTCAAAACCACTGCACAAAATATTTTGGCTGAGATTTTCCAGACTTGCCATCTTCCATAGACCTTGTGTATCTGAGTCTCCTTGTCAGTGCTGAAAATGTCATTGTTAGCATTTTCAATGGCAGGGGGGTGATGGAGGAGCAAATGGCAAGCCTGGCTGTAAATATCCTCCTGCATTGCTGGAGACGCAGGAGTCGCCCCATAGGACTTAGTCAAGAAGGATGTAGAAATGACTGGTCTTGGTGCTAGTAGGGATTTGTTAGTGTGGTTTTAGTTTTAATATTTTGTGACAGGACCGTCTATTAAAAGAAATATATGCGTAGGCACACATGCACACATTTTGGATGGTGCAGTATTGAAGTGGGAGATCCCATTTGTGAAAAAAATAAAAGGTGTTAGGAGCCTCTCTTAGACCTGAAAAATGATGAGACCTAGAAATCAAGTGCCTAGGTTCCTTTTCGGTTCTCTTATGTTCCTGGGAAGAGGTGATAAGTCATGGTAATAAATGTGCTATTATGATGGCTGGAGGTGGGCAGTACGAGAAAGAGTATGTGTTTCTTATTCCACTGCAAAACCCCTTTATGTCCTAGATCCAATGGGTCCTGAATGCCCACACATTATTTCCAGGAAACTCATGAAGAATTTCACTTCACTGACCTACAACAATGGCAGGTAAGGAACTGTTTGCTTTGATGTTCTTGAGGGAGAGGTACAGCAGAGTTCAGCTTGAAGGGCCATGGACACATGATCAGGAAACCTCCTACCAGAATGGAAGATAGCAGTAGCTTCTCTTGCTTCACACCCCAGCCCTGTAGAACATTGGGTCATGGCTGGTGATAGTCCATTTTAGGCAGTGCAGGTCTGAAATGTGACTGGGAAAAGAAGGGTCATGTGTGCAAAAGCGAGCCTGCACCTGTGGATTTAGCTAGCATGACCAAATGGGGTGCCCAACCGTCTGCCTGACCATTTCTGGTTGCAGGATGGCAGAATGGGTGCTTGCTTTGCAGCTGATTCTCAACTGTGCAGCTAAACAGGCAGCTGTCCACTCATACATTTTCACTGTGAACCAAGGCAGCTGACAGATGGATGCGTCAGCTGTTCCACCATCCCAGGGTTGGTCAGGACAGGTAACGCAGTGGCTAAATAAGGGTGCTTTTTTACACTCACATAGTTTAATTAGCATAACAGGGGTGCTTTTACATGAACCTAAGCATTACTTGACTTCTTTGGATTCTCCATTGAAACCTACACAGATAAAACTGTGTAAAGATTTGCACTGGTTAACTTGCCCTGGGCTGAGACCCACACCACTGCACCCGTATGGATACAAGCCAAAGAGTTCTCCCTAAGCTTTGCCCAGGCATTACCCCGCCAGCAATGACAAAGTTTGATATAGTAAGGTAGGGTCTGGTCCTGTTGTGGAGGTCAGCCAGGAGAAGCCAGCACCCCATGACAGGAGGAGAGGCTGGGAAGCTCCTGCAAGGTCCTCTTTTCCAGCAGTGTCAGAGCCACTTGTGTGGTGCTGAGTGCAGTCCCACTGCAGGGAGAGCCTTGGGCAGCTGTTGGAGGCTGCCTTTGACCAGGTGGCCCTTGGCTCCAGCCTTCAGACAGATGCCACTTACAACTAAGCAGTTACAAATCTGGATAAATATTTTCAGTAATCCTCTTGAGTGGAAGCACCAAAATACAGGCAAAAGTTAGTAGTATCCTTGCTTTTGCCACAGTGCCTTCCCCACACTTGGGGAGCTAACAGCCTCCCTGCTTAGAAGGGGCGTAATGCTGATGCTCAGCTATTGCACAGCTGCACTGCTGCTGTTAATCTGACAGGAGCAGAGAATTTGAGTCCAAATGGGCCAGCTTTTGTCTGAAGGCTCAAACCAGTGACAAAGCAGTCAAATACTCCGAGAGGATTGCCAGCCAGGGATCTGCTTTGTGGGGACTGTGTTTTTGAGGTGTCATTAGTAGTTACACTGAATGCCCTCAAAACAGCTTCCCTTTGCTTTCCTCTTGCAAGGGACCAGTGTGCCAAAGAGACTAAAGTGTCATTAGCTGGTGGTTTTGTCAAGGCTGCATAATGATAAACAACGTCAGGGGCCTGCACTTCTGAACACAAATGGGGGCATGTGAGGAGGGCAAAGAAGCCTGTTAGGCCCCAGTGATCAGAGGTCTGTGTTGCTTTGAGCTCTTCTTTGGTGTCTAGGAAAAGTCAGTCATGTCTAACAGGGGCCCCAGTTCTGTCTGCACCTCATGGGGGTTGTGTTTTGGGTTCACTGACGCTCCACATCTCGTGTTTTCCCTCTTGCCAGTGTCCAGAATTTAATCTCTGCATCAATGAAGGCTAAAATCATAGCATACGTCATTGCATTGGCTCTGCACATTAACAACTTCCAAACAGACCTCACCGTCCTGCAGAACGACATGAAGCTCCAAGAAAGCAGGTGAGTCACTGTGTTTGTTCACACTTGCTGAGATATGCTGTGATCCTCCTATGAAGAGCCCCTGAGGAAAGAGCTCTGGAGCCTCTCTGGCACCTGGGTAGTACCGTAATATCTGCTAGCAAGTCCCTTTTGTTGTAATTGAGCTCTGTCTTTTATGAGTGTGTTGCACCTTTATTTTGAAGCCCTCGTGCTCGTAAAGGAGGGTGGTTATACATCTCAGGCTTTGAAAGGGCACTTTTCACAAACAGTTGCATCAGGTGCATCAAGAGGCTGTTCAGCTATTCTGCAGGGAAGGAAACAGATGCAGGCAGCACTGAAATGGCCAGCGGGTGCAGATTCCAGGACAAGGCCTATCCGCTACCACCCGGCTCTGTTTCTGGCCTGACAAATCGCATCTTCACCTTCCTGTCCTCTGTTCCCCTTGTTTCTGAAATACTGATGAACTTGTGGACTTTTCAGCAAAGCACCATGTGGAGAGGTGGTAGGCAGAACTGCTGGCCGTAGTATTTGAAATAAGGTGAATGGCTAGAAAACAGCTTGCAGAATAAGCTTCAGGGCAAACAACCCTGCTGTGTTAGCTTTTGGGGGCACTTGCTCCCTAGACTAATTTTCTGTGGAGGAATACATGTCTTGAATCTGCTGTTAGCTGCAAGACCTGCTTTTCCCAGCAGGTGTCAGCCGGAGCCTGCTGCCAGCTCCTCTGGCTCTGGGAGTTCTTCCAGGGCAGTTTGCGGTGTACTGTGTCTCCGGCCTCTGCAGAATAAATCAGGAATTGATCGGAACTGCTCAACCAGTCCACTGTGCTTGCTGGGAGACTTCCCAGCAAGCAGACAGCAGCTCAGCAGGCAGCTTGTTAACACTGTCTGGGAAGGGGTCAGGTGGCCCATTAGTGACTGTTCAGCCATGCTCATTAGTATGTCTCTCCCACCCTGTCCTGTTTTGTGGGTGATAGTGATGCCAAGGACATGTGCTTCCTAACTCAGTCACATTGATCTTTCTTAACAGGATTGCTTAGCGGTCGTGTGGCTGGGTAGGAACTGTGGAGGGACACAAACCCTTCACTGCAACTGAAAAATGTTGTGGACTATCCTAGGGTTTCTGGCTGAGGGATGTAATGTTAAGTCTGGTGATAACTGGAAGTTATCACAGCCCTTAGTCACCTCTTGGTATTGCAAGCTCCCTAGTCAGCCTTGATGCAATTACTTCTGATTTTGCCTCCAATTATGCTCTTTATTCTTCGATGGATAGTAATGGGTTTAACAGCAGTGTTTGCTGTTGGTTTCCATCCATTTTTTCTTTCTTTTTAAGCTTTTTAAGGAATCCATGTTGGTTTTCACAGTTGATGCCCAGGTTTTGTTCTTAACTGCTGTACTGGAGCTGGGAACACAGGGCATAGGATGCTGTTGAGAAAAAAAGGGTGGAGGAGGCTGGGACCTGTTGGAAAAATTGGAGAGACACATAGCCCTGAGCCACTGAAGAACCCTTCCCAACTGAATCTGTTTGTATTTCAAAGATAATAAAGTCATCTGGGAGGATTCTGGGACTTGTGTGTTCTCAGGACACCAGGTGAGGCCGGGACACCTCCTTCCCCGCTAGCTTCCCTTCAGATGCACTTTGTTCTCTCTGACAAACCTCCAGGTGCGTTCTGGCTTGCATCTTGTTGCTCAAGCTCTTCACGCTACACATCTCAGCCAAGCCCCTCTTCTTAGAGCTAAGGACGCTGAATTCTAGTGGCTAAAAGGAGATGTTCTTGCTGTACTAGGTTCCATTCATCGTACCACACATGGGAGATGAGATGAGTACACTGGGAAGCAGCAGCAGCAGCTGGATACAAATAATGCCTATTCTCTTCGTAGGGAGGTGGAGAGCAGCATTATTTTTTTCCTCAAGTCAGCTGGCCACTGAGTCAGGCAACGTGGGTTTAGAATGCTGTCCAAGGTGGCGGTGCACAGCTCGGTAGCATTCTAGCCTCCCCAGGAAGGCTGTACCTTGTAGTCTTTGAATACTTCCAGCTTCTGTCTCCATGGTATCCTTGAGATGCAGAGAACACATCCTGCTCGCTGGTGCCTCCTGGCTTCTCCCCTGAGGCAAAAGGCTGTTGATATTTTGTGCAGCGTCATGGTACAGAAGACTTTTGCGCTCCACTGACACAGTGTTTCTCTGTTTTTCAGGATGATGGACATTGCAAGGGCCATGAGGTTGAAGGTCTCCAAGGCAAAGGGGCTGCTGGGACTTGAGAATGATCAGAACCACAAGCTGGGCACTCTCTCTCTCCCCTTGCCTGTGCAGAAGTCATCAGGGAACCAACGGAAGCGCAAGAAAATGAACTGAAATGTCTGGGAGGTCTGAGCAGGGGCAAAACAGTTCCTTTCTCAACTGCCGTTCTGCACACTGAGCATCATGGGGATGCTTTTGTCTGTTGGATTTGGCTGTCCAGCATCAGCACATGACCTTGCTGAAACCCTGTCTCAAGGCTGGGTTGGAACAGATGTTCAGCTCATTAAACTGCTTCTTTTTTCTATTTATGTAGAAAAAGCTATGATAAAACCTTTTTCTTTTTTCCTGTCTGTATAAGGGGAGAAAGATGTAGGTTGTGCTGGAGCAAGAGAACATGGTTGGAAACTGCAGGTCCTCCACTGACTACTGTCTGGTTGGTTCTGGCAATGACCTGTTGGCTTGTGGCCCATTTTACCCCTTTTTCACACATGCAGGGCAGAAAGCATAGAAAGAGAAAGACTAAGCAAACCATTACTTACACACAACTTCTTGGCTCCGGGTGTGTTTGTTTCTTTAGAGTTCCAGTGTAATTCTGTGTTCAAAAAGTATAAAGATGCAACACAAAATATTTCTGCCACTTTTCCTATCCTGGCTTCTTGCCTGGAGGAGGGAGAATTCTGCTGACTCAGAGCTGGTTCATCTTCAGAAAGGGTGATTAGTTTGAATCCACAGCTGTGGATTCCCAGTCCTTGGGAGAGAGACTTTTGAGCTAGTTCCTCTCCGTTTTCACTCTAGTCCTGGGCTTCTGGGCTGTAAGCCTCATTGCAGGTGTTCATTATGCAAGGTTGTAGGAATCTGGGGCTTGTGAAAAGCTGAGGATTGCCTCCAAGAGAAAAAGCTTGTGAAATAGGAGCATGGGATGTCAAGAGCAGTCTTCTCTTTGAGGTGTCTGCTTCAGATAGTAATTTGTGTTTAGTACCTCGTTTTGGGATTTAAGGGTAACTCCTGACACACCTTAATGACCCACTATTCTCAGTTCTCATTAGAAGTGACACAAACATCCAGTTTTCTGGGTAGGGGATAATTAATGCCATGGGAATTACAGGCTGCAGATAATCAGTAGGAATGTTTTTATCACAGAATGGTTGAGGTTGGAAGGGACCTCCGGAGGTTACCTTGTCCAGTCCCCCTGCTCAAGCAGGGCCACCCACAGCCAGGCGCCCAGGACCGTGTCCAGCTGACTTTTGAGTATCTCCACTGACAGAAGTTCCACAGCCTCCCTGGTGCGTGCCACCCTCACAGTAAAAAAGTGTTTCCTGATATTCAGAGGGAGCGTCCTGTGTTTCAGTGTGTGCCTGTGGCCTCTGGTTGTGGCACTGGGCACCCCTGAAAGAGCCTGGCTCCATCCTCTTGGCATCTTTCCTTCAGGTATTTATAGACATGGATAAGATCCCCTGAGCCTTCTCTGCTCCAGGCTCTGAACAGTCCCAGCTCTCTCAGCCATTCCTCATGGGAGTGATGCTTCAGTCCCTTCTGCGTCTTAGTTGCCTTTCATTGGACTGTCTCCAGTATGTCCATGTCTCTGTTGTACTGGGGAGCCCAGAACAGGACACAGCACTCCAGCTGTGGCCTCACCAGTGCTGAGCAGAGGGAAAGGATCACCTCCCCTTGACCTGCTGGAGATGCTCCTCCTAATGCCACCCAGGACACCGTTAGCCTCTGCTGCAAGGGCACGTTTCTGGCTCATGTTCAACTTAGCGTCTACCAGGACCTCCAGGTCCCTTTCTGCCAAGCTGTTTTCTGGCTGGCAGCCCCCAGCATGTCCTGGTGCATGGACTGTGCACTTCCCCGTGTTGAACTTTGGAAGCCTCTGACTTACCCAGGCCTTGTTCTCGAGTCTTCAAGTAGAGTGAATTTTTTCAGGGAGGTGATCTGGCTGAAACCACTTTTTGTGGTGGTTTTTTTTTTTTTTAATTCTCATTAGGATCTGGTCTTCTGCATATCAGAGCCAGCAGCTGTGACTTAAACTGGTATGAAGCACTACTCTGAGATCCATAATAATTAGTTTATCCTCTTTATCTAATTTTAGCTCATTGCTGCTGTGTTTCACATGGTTGATATGGGGCGTGAGGAGGTGAGATGTTGGTCACCCTGACAGTGCCATGGGTTTTTTGGATGAAAAATTTAACTGCTGTTGCAAAGCTCCTTCTGTGTGCCAAGGTAAGCAGAGAAGTAGAAAGCAGAGGTGGTTGCCCAACCAACTGAGCAAGTGATGCTCTTTTGCATTATTTGTAGCCAGTTGCAGCAGAGATGAGGATGTTAATGGCCTTTCAACATCACTGCTGTGTGCAGCAGAGCCTGTTCTGACTGTATCTGAGAGCAGCACCCCTGATTCGGGGAAAATGAGTGCAAATTTAGTCCAAATGGGAGAATGACTCATCTGCAATGTGTCTCAATATTAGCTGCTGCACTTTGGAGAGCAGCTATTTGCCTTCCCAATAACACAAGTGGAGTTCTTCACTATACAGAAAGAAGTGCCAAGGCAGGGATGTGGCAGTGGGGGAAGGGGGCCAGAGACCCTGTTTTGAGGCCAGAAAGATGTCCCCCAGCACTGGGCAGCCCCCACTGAAGCAGGCAGGACAGGGCTGCAGGCAAGTCCCATGCAGAGGACTCTTACCGGGTGTGAACCACAGCAAGATGTAGGTAGTCTAGAGGGACTCGGAGTCCCCAGTCAAGTACTCTCATCCTTATCCGCACAGAGTGGGGTGTGTGAGTAGATGTGTGGGTCCCTGGGAGACGACAGGAAAGGTTGAAAGGAGAAATCCAGTAGCAGTGGGGAAAAGATGCTTTGCTCAAAACGAGGAGAGGTTTACTAACACTCAACTTTCTGGGGTCACCTTACTCAAGAGCACATCCTGGCCATTGAGACTGCAAGACAGGCTGGGAGAGAGGCTGTGCACTTTTCTCCAGAGGCATGTGTGGAGGTTGCGCTGTGGGAGACTGACAGGCATGGCAGCTGCAGGTTAGAGAACGCTAACCATCGGCAGAGCACGGTGCCGCATGGACAGGCTGGCCAGGAGCAGGAGGGCCATGGCTGCGGCTTTCCTTGGACTGCCACTAAACGGCTCAGAGCCCATGCTGCAAAAACACCACAGCTGACACCTTAGCAAGCGCGTACCATAGCCAGGCAGCATGGGCACGCCTGAGCCAGCACAGAAGGAGATGAGGCAGGACCTATGACGGGTTGCGTTGTCATCCTTGTCTGAGTGGGAGCATGTTCCCATAGGAGCAAGGTGGCTCCTACGGCTGCCTGGTTTGAAGGTGACGAGCTCCCACTGCTGCTCCTCTGCCACAAGATCACTCCAGTACTTCGCTAGCATACAGACAACATTGTAGTCCTCTGGATAAGGTGCCTGGCCACCAGATAAAAGGTTCCGTGAACTGGGCTGAGCGCAGGCTTTCTCACACCTAAGAGCACGGGGCTCTGTAGGACAGTGCTGGGTGGGAGTCAGCTTCTCTCAGCAATGTTGGCATATTCTCTCACAAGTGGTACCTGCACAGACAGCAGGGGAACAGGCACAGCAGCAGGGAGGCACTCTGCTTTCGCCAGCGCTGCCTTTCTGGAAGTGAGCTCTAATTAACTCACGAGCAGACAAATGCGCTCTCTGAGCAAAGCAAAATGGAAGGGCTGTGCTGTGCCAAGAAGTGGCTGTGCAGGTCATGTGTGTGCGCTAGCTTTGCACCATGTTCAGGTGGTGAGAAAGCCAGCAGAGCTCCAGACTGTGCCCTCAGCAAGCTGCCAGCTCAGGGTGGCGGGGGGCTGTTACCCACTGTGTCAAAACGAGCACTTGAACTAGGGGTTTGCACAAGTACAGCAGCACCCCATGCTGCTTCCATTATGCTCTATAAACTATCCACTGTAACACAAGAACATGAAACATTTTATAATTAATTAACACCAGAGTGAAAACTGATTAATGAGTGCCCACTGACTTCTCTCCACACAAGAAGAGAACAATATTTTCTGACTTTGTGTCTGAAAGTCCTAACTGTACCAAGCAGTTAGGGCCTTAAGTATATGTAACATAAAAATTGAAAGATTAATTGGGAAAGCAAATTTTATTTTTGCTTTCTTTGTGACCATGAAGTCAGTATGAACATTTGGATTTTTCCGTAGTGATTGATAGTATAAGTATTAATATTTGAAGACAGTATTTGAACTCCCTGCCTCCAGCTCAACCTGTCAAAAGTTTGAAGATACTTGATCACATGACCAGGTCTTACTCCATATATTGAAATCAACTGCTTGCTCATATTCTGCAATGTGAAGTGAGTTGAACTACATGTATTTTGTGAACAATTTTCTGTGTGCCTGCTTGACAGCATGTGGATCCTCCATTGGGCATTTTGCTGCTTCAAAGTGCAAAAAGCACAGAATGAAGAGGATATTAAAGCTATTGTAAAGATCCCAAATCTCACTGGTTTTTGTTTGTTTGTTTGGGGGTTTTTGGGTCTGGCTGATGGGATTCAGAAGCCTCTGGGAAGTGCCTGAACAGACAGATGTTCTCCTAAACCACAGGGTTCAGGCCACTGCAGGCAGCCCCAGGGATTGCAGGTTCCCCATCTTACTTTTGAAGTTCTCCATGTTGGCTTAGAAGTATGTGCAAGTTCAGCTGCTACAGCTTCTGTGTGGCAGTAACCACCGATGTGAACATTCTGAGCCTCCACACCTGTTGCAATTGTGCTATTTATTTTCCTACAGGCATTTTCAGAGTAGTACTGAACATTTCCAGGTGCTTCTGCAGGCATGCCAACCTTCTGGCACCTTCCAGTTTGAACACACCACCATGACCTTTCTGTCTGTGCCAGCAGCCTGGCTCCGTCCTGACTCATGTACAGCCCACCCTTCCTCTCCCAGTTCTCCCATCTCTAAAGGTTCCCCAAGGTCACGCTCCCCCCCGCACATCAAGACTGTGGATCCGTGCCTTTGTACACAAGACAAGCAGTACCGCAGAGAGCTCTACATGGAGCCTGGGACTGCAGGAGGCCCTGCAGCCCGAATCTGGGTTCTCGCATCCTTCCCGCACACCCATTCCTGCTACCAACCTGTGCATTCGTTCGTCTCCTGCCACTTAGCCAGTAACATACAGGTACGTTGTGTATTGGCATCTCTCCCACTACTGCTGCTGGCTACTTCTACTGCTGGACCCTGCTCCAGGACCATCCCTCAAGCAAACCAACCCTGTTATCAGCTGGAGGGTGGGTCTCGGCTAGGAGCTACAAGCCTTCCTTCCCTGAAGTTTGTCTCCTCCCGAGTGGCAGTACCGCAGCAAGGACTGCCCTGCAGTGCCCCAGTGGGTCTCAGCTTCCTATTTCCCTAAGTCTACTTCAGCTCAGCCACGCTCATCTCAAGAGACACCCATCCTCGGCTCTCCTTACACTGTGTGCATCTCCTCCCACTCTGCCCAGGGAACAGCGACCGCCAGTTTGTGCTTCGGATGCACTGGTCTCTGAAGGCTTGTGCTAGGTCAGCTTTGCCTTCATCCTGAGGCAAACCAGGCCTTGGACCAACTCGGTGACCATACAGTACCAAAATAAAACAGGCAATGGTAATGGTAATTACTTAGTGGTAAAAGGTTTCCTCCGGTAGTGGTTCAAGTGGCTCAAGACTCTGGACTGTACACCCAGAAGTAATGTATATATAGCTAGGGGCAGAGATTTGCCAACTTATAACGCTGTCACTCACCTCTGGTTTTAAACCTACTCCTGTGCATATGAAGCCCTCCAGGCTTCAACACAGGCTGCCTGCTTGCCAAGTGCCCATCTCGTGGGCAGGGCTGCATCCCATGGCCTTGCAGCGCAAGCCCCTTCTGGAAGGGTCACCCCAAAAGCCACCCTGGAAAACTTCACTCGGTTTGGAAAGCAACTCAGTTACTAAAATGTACACAACTTTTAAAATATAGCATTTTATTTGTGGCAGACAGTTTTCCTGAAATTGTAGAAAATAGCAGTTGTCCTTTAAAAAAAAAAAAAAAGGACTGGATCTTCTTAGAGGATCAGCCTGTAGAGAGGCGGCAGATGACATCAGTCTGTGCAACAGAGTTATGCCAGCTTGTACCAGAGGAGAAAACTGTGTGGACAGCTTGTTATGTGAATGAGACAAAGAAAATCCAGCTGGGAACTGACAGCCAGTTTCAGATAGGGGGATGACAAGGCAGAAACTGCTAGCTGGTCATGCGAGGTTACGGCATGCAAGCCTCCGTCTCCCTGCAGCAAGACCCCCAAGCCCCAGGGGCCAGTGGGGGATCCCCAGTGACACCCTCAGAGCCACGAGCCCCTGCCCAGCTCCTCCCAGTGCCAGGAGAGCTCAGACCCATGGGCTGGGGGACACCCACCCTCTCCTGAGCACCTCACAGACCCAGGAGTCACTGCCAGGGGCAGAGGACACACTACAGGGTGCAGGGGAAGAGCATTCCGGGATTGCACATGGCTTATTACAGGATGCCCAGGGGAGGAACCAAATGTAGGGGAACACAGGCATCGACATGGTTTCCGAAGAACAGACATGGGAAAACAGAGGGATAAGGGGATAAAAAGTGGCCCATGGTGTGTAAACAGGTGGCTGGTGGCCAAGGACAGATGCTGCTCTGGCCATGCCTGCGCCTGACGAGTGCAGTCTGTCCTGTTCGCTCATCAAGCGCCGTTTCTAACTCTTCCTGGGGTGAGGGCTCTCCCTACGGTGTGGGTGCCAGCGTCGGTGGTGTGTGGGAATCTGCATCTGTGTGGCGCTGCTACCAATGAGGAGGTGAAGTGGTTTGGGAGCCCAGGCGCTCTGTCTATCTGTCTGTGCGTGTCTGTCTGCCTGTCTGTTGGGGCGAGCCTGCAGCCTCTGGAGGCTTATATGTCCTGGAGCCAGAAACTGGGGAGACTGGGACACAGGGGGACTGGGCAGACAGCATCTGAGCCCGGTTGCTGGAGGGACGCACACTGCATGTATGTATGTCTGTGCGTACGTCTGTCTGCACTGATCTGCGTGCCCCTTCTTGGTCACAATCAGCACAAACAGAAACTGAGCGAGACCACACAGGACATGTTGTCAGTCTCTCAGTCTTCCAGCACAAATGCAGATGGTCACTGACAAAGAAGCTTCAAAACATGTGATTCCCAAATAAATAATGCCGCAGGCCCCACAGGAAGAGAGGTTTGTCTGGACCTCAGGCTGGGGAGGCCTGGCAAATTCATCTAAGGAACTGCTCACTTATAAGTTAACCCAGCAGCGATCTCAGTGGGCAAAGAGGAAGACATTAATGGCTGTTTTCCCAGCTATTTTTTTATTTAGTGAGGTGCCACTGAGGTTGCAAAATCCTTCATGAAAAAGGAGTACAGTCCAATGGGGGTCCCTGTTCCTGAGCTGTGAGAGCTTCCCAGTGGCAGCTCTAGAGAAAAGACAGGCGGAGAGACTGGTGAAGAAACCTCCCTCCCTGGTCAAAGAATGGTGCAGAAGATGCTGCCGTGGTTGTGGCAGCCCCCATCCACCCTGGTGGTTATGCTGGAAACCCTCTGACCACCAGCCGCCGTGCAGGACCCCAGGGCACCTCCTTCGATGTGAGGCCGTGCTGGGGGGTTGATCAGCATGCACTCCATATCAAACCTGGGAAAAGGAGAGACACCCCATGCGTGGCCATGAGTGGGGTGAAACGGCGCTTCCAGAGCAGCCTTAGAAACACTCCCTTGAGGTTCACCCTTCAAGGAGGAAAGGGGCAGAGCAGTGCTGGCAGGTGCACAATGCTCGCCATGCGACCTCTGTTCCAAAACACAAGTGGGACAGAAATGGTTGGAGAATTGAGACAGAACATCTTGCTTTACTGCAAAAACTACTTTCTGTGATTTCACAGGCAACACCTCTAAGTGACTGCAAGTTCTGCGAGGTGGGGCAAGAGCCTGCAGAAGGAGAGTCAATGCTGGGATCTCCCAGGAATTGCCTAAAGGGGGCCAGATTTGAAAACCTAATGGAGGAATCACAGGGCTAAGGGCACTGAAGGAGATGCTGAGAGTCCTCTCTAGTGCACTTGACTTTCATGCTATGGGAGTCTAGAGGACCAGGTGAGAGCATCACCAACCTGGAGGACCACATGTCCTAACTTCCCTCCAGTAATGCAAGTCTTCCAATTTCACTGCGTCCTCTCCCACACCCTGGACCAAGATTTGTGACCCAGAAAGAAGAGTCAAGGTCAAATTTCTAGCTAAAAAGAACAATCCCCTCAATACCCACCCCTTGTATGGGTGACGGGGCTCTGGCTTTCCCTCCTCAGGCACCTGCTGGAGAGTCCTGGTCTAGAGTGACCTGTTTTGAACAAGGCCTATAACGATGACAGTCACTGAGATCTGGGTGACAGCCAGCAGCTAAGGAAAGCTTTGCAATACCCATTAAAGGTCTGCAGCTACAGCAGCACCTCTGAAGACCACCAGAAGACACATTCTCTCTCTACTGGCACAAAGACCAGGGTAGCTAAATCACGTCTGGGAAAAACAAGCACTTCAAGATCCATTTTCCCATTCATCATCCACATTGCTTTGGTAGCAAAAGCCTGGAGGTGGAATCTGGTGCCTGAAGCCAACCTCCTCCTCGCCAGCATAAAAGCACAGTGCAGGCTGGGGGTGGCTCTGGCTTTTCTTCCTACCTCTGACTCTCATGGCCCAGACCACAAACACCCCAGGGCTGTCCATACTGCAGGGACAGCAGTGCAGTACACAAACTCAGCAGCCAGGCTTCAAAGGCAGCACTGTGCAGGAAAATGAGCTCGGGCAGATGTCCCTATGCTCAGAGACATCATGAAGACCCACACTGGCTTGTCAAGGAATAATCCAAGCCCCTCAGTTGGTTTTAGAGGTATCCAGTGAGAGACATCTTGGCTCTGCTTGATCTGCAGTCCTCACCTGCAGTGGTTCACCACGCAAGCGGGGCTGGTGCCACGGGTCAGCAGGTGTGGGAAGCTACAAAAGCAGAGCCCTCCAGTGCTCGCTTAACACAGGAGCACGGCAGTGGCTCCAAGCTCACAACTGCACCCCATGGTGCCAGGGGCCTCACCTTTTCTTGAAGGTGAGAAGCATGTTGTTCTGGATGACGCAATCCTCTGCATTTGACATCGGCCGCAAAATGGATTTCTTGGATCTCCCTTGGAAAATGAGGTTTTCCTGCACCAGGCCTTTGGCTTCATCAAGGAGAGCAATCCCATAGTCCTGAAAGGACTGGATCCTGTTCTTGGTAACCTGCAAAACAAGCTTTAGACGGGATGGCCCAAGCAGAAGGACGCCGTTCAAAGGGCTTTTTGGTCAACACAAAACCAAACCCCAAAGCTCTTCTGCAGGCTCACTAGCACTCCCTGGCAGTTTGGGAGCATACCCAGGGTTCAGACTGGACACACCATACCCATGCGCACACAAGCTTTCCCAAGGCATTCCACACGTTACCGGTGGCCCCAGCTGGCAGCTCAGTTGCTGTCAGTGCTAGGTGCTACAAGCTTCCCTGAAGCTGGTACTCAACCCCCTGGTGAAACACAAGCACAGATGCTGCTGAACACGAACCTGCTGCTGCTCCTTGCCCATCAGGTTTCAAACGGCTGGACTTACAGGCTGTCACTTCTTTGTACGTGAAAAAAGAGCACTTAGGAGTCTCCTCTTCCCAAGAAAGACAAGGCCACAGCTCTTGCTGTGCCACCATCTGGAAGATCAGTTTGGTCCTTTCTCCTCCTTGGATCCACAGCAACAGCTGCTGCAATGCTCCTTGCCCAGCACTTCTCCCCACCCAGTACCGCACATCATCTCACCTGCTCTCAGGCATTTCTCAGGCTCTGCCAGTGGGCAGACGAGAAACAACAGCACCACGACATCACCAGTACTTCAACAAGGACCTATGTATGTCCCCCGCTCCGCTCCCCAAATGAACCCTGCAATATCTATCCTGCCTGTGTGCTCCAGGAGACTGGACAGCTGGCACCACAGAAAATTCAGTGGGTTTCAGCTTCTGGTTCAGATGACAATGTTTTTCTACAGGCATGGTTTTCAAAAGGAGTCTGTAGGCCCTGCAGGACTCATGCAGAGCATTTGTCTTGGTGGGGCTTTCTGTATGCTCATTTTAGGCGTCCTTGACAATGAGTTAAATTGCATTTATCTATCATTTTGATGCACGATGGCTTCACCTCAACAAAGAACAGAACCGAGGCAACCCTGCACCAGGTAGTAACCTTGGGAACTGGCTAGATGGTGGAACACTGCATCTAACTTCCAAAAAATCTAGTTCAGACGCCAGCTACCCCAGTTCTTCAGCACAGCTCACACAGCCTGCAAATCTCCAACAGAGGCCTACAGGATCACCCACTTGACTGTGCCACTGAATTAAATACAAGGGACAAGCCTGGGAGAAGATGGACTTTGTTGAATGTCATTGCACCAAAACGCACAGGATTCCCTTTGCTGCCCTGAGGGAAGAGAGGTCTCATCTACAAGCTATCTGTGAATCCACATCTGGGAAATGATGACTGAGCTGTCCTTTACCAAGGTTTAAACATCAGACAGATGTGACGAGCCACCTGTGGATCACTGTCAAACAGGATACAGCCTTGAGATAGGACTTCCAAAATTTACTCTTTTCTTTACCACTGAGCAACGGCGTGAGCTCGCACAAGTTATTCCCCCATGCGCTTGCCCACCTGAAAAGCAGCTGCCGCTAATAGACCTCCTTTCACACTCCTGTCACTGTGGGCACCGAGTGCTCTGGGGCAACATGGCCGGCTCCGCCGGTACGTGTGTGCTTTCCTGCTGCATGTGAGGAATAATAAGCATGGACCCAACAATGCTGAGGTTAGGGGAGATCTCACCTCCTCCCTCTGGGCCCTACAGAGCACTTCGAAAGCTCTCTTGACAGATGTTAGGATGTAACACACTTCAAACCCACTAGGGATGGAAATGTCACTTTCTTCTGAGCAATGCATTCCAGTTTTGCACTGCTGGCCCTATTAAAAACAAATGCTTACTTAATTTCCACCTATGTCTCCCCTCAGACAATTTCTGCTGACTTTCCTCCAGCCCGTTCCCAGTGACTGCCCACAAAAAAACCTGGAGTTAAGGAGCGCTGGTGGAAGGGAGCTCTGCAGTAGGGCTGCCTACAGCACTAGATCAGAGCAGCCCTGGCTTTTTTCTGCCAAGGCTTGGAAACCCCCAAGGACGGTGACCCCACACCGCCCTGTGACCTGTCCCAGGGCTGCACCACCCTCCAAGGCAAGAAGGGTCCTCCAGTCTCCCACCTGGACCTCCCAAGGTCCAGGGACCACTGCAAGTTGTGCTGTTGACCCTTGTTGTACTGGCCAGCACTGCTGAGAAGGGCTTGGCTCTGACGGCCCTTCAGGTAGCTGTGGGCTGCTGTTAGGTCTCCCTTGGCCTCCTTTTTGCCAGACTAATCAAGCCCAGCTCCCTCTGCCTCATCTCATCAGTCATGTGTCCCAGCACTTGCCCATCCCGGTGGCTCTACAATGGACCCTCTCCCTTTAATCCACCTCCCTCCTGACCTCCAGGTCCCAAACTGGACACAACATTTCAGATGCACCTCCCAATGCCAAAGGAGATGGGGGACAACTTTCCTCGATCAGCTGGACACAATTCTAATGTAGCCTGGAAATTACACCCCCTCTAATCACAGGGTCGAGGATGCAATCCTGATTGTCTGCTCCTTCTGCTGGCAATGCCAGGGCAGTCCCTCCTGTCCTGCTGGCTAACTGGGGGCTTGCTAACTGTCTTCCCCCTCACCCAGGGAGGGAGGACAGCAGCAGCAGCAGGCTCTGTCTCGCCTCTGCCCCTGGCCGCAGGGAGGCACAAGTCGGTGCCCCCTCAGCTTTCTGCAGGACGCACCTTCATGTCTGCTGCCTGGAGCAGCTGAAGGCCACACCTGTGGTTGCCGATGATGTCGTTCTCCACGATGACGCCCTCTCCCTTGGAGACGATACCATGGCTGCTGTTCTCATAGATGCCGTTGCCACGCAGCTCCACCTGGCACTCGGCCTCGACAAGCACACCTCCCCGGCTGTTGCAGGAAATGCTGTTGTTCGCAATGCGCGTCAGCTGGCTGCTCTGCAGCACCGCCACCCCGCCATTGCGGTTGGCGTGAATTACGTTGGCGATGATGTTGAGCGCCTCGCTGCTCTTGACGTGCAACCCAGCAGCTGCCAACCAAAAAGAAGAGCTATCACTTAAGAGCTTGGAGCCTCAGTCGTGACGACCGCAAACATATTTCTATTTCTAACAGCTACCCAGTTTCTTCTGCCACGACATGACTTTCTGACTCAGAGCTTAAGGACAAAAACCCACTCACGCTCAGGTCTCAGCCCACCATTTCTCCAGGGTGCTCCTGGCCTAGTGGCAGCTGAGGCAGATGCCAGCGCTGGTGGGCCAAGACAACACACCGTTCTGCACGCCACCCCTTCTCCTGGAGCCCAGGAAGAGCCCCAGGCCCCGAGCTCACCTCCGTTGTGGTTGATGCTGTTCAACTCCACCAGCGCCACGCTGATGGGACGCCGGGCGGCCGGGTGTTCCTCCTCACTGTTGGGGTCGTTCTCCCCACCAGCACCCTCCCTCTCCTCCTGGAAGCTCTCGCTGCCCCCCTGACTGGGGGGGTAGTCACCAGCGTCGTCCTTGCGGCAGAACACCGCCACTCCGTAGATGCTGTTGTGGCTGATCTGGTTGTTGACGAGGTGCGGGAGGCTGGAGGACGTCATCCACACGCCGCAGCCCTTGTTGCCTGCAGCACGGGGTGGCATAGCCCACCAACTCAGCAGTGCTTGGAGACCCTCAGCCCTGCCCCAAAGCAGCTGGTAATCTATGTGCGGTGCAGGTGGGATGGAGGCGATCCTCCTCTTTGAGCACACATGAAGGCTAACCCTATATGCCAGGGGCTTACAGAGATCCTTTGGCCCTGCCTTGGTCCCACTGGGCCAACTCAAGCCCATGAGCTCAGCGCCTTCACTTCCCCACCTCCACCCCCTCCTGGCACTGTCCATGCTCTGAACCCAGCTCAAGTCCCCTCGTTTAACTTATGCAACCAGGAGGCAAACCCCCACTGCCCTGGGGCTCTGCAGGATGGTTGGGCACAGCCCTGTCCAACGGCTCCACGCACAAGTGGCTTTGCCGCAGATGGGCAGCCGCAGTGCTGGAAGCCCATGGGCCCTGGTGTCTCCTCCTCCACGACTGGGGAGCCTCTGGGGCCAGGAAGCGAGCAAGTCCAGGAGCACTGAGCTGGGTTTCCCCAAGGCTTGGCCTCGGGAGCCCAGGTGTGTTCTCCAGTGTCTAATATGCAGGCTGAGCTGCAGCTTCACCACCCCCAGGGTGGCTGGGCCCTACGACCACCCTCCTCGTGCCCGGTCCACTGCTATTCCAGAAACCTCTGGGAACTGCCTATCTGTGTACCTTACCCTCGCTGCGAGGGGCTGACACTGGCCACCAGCACTACTGGCTACTGCTGCCTCCAGCATTACTAGTGGGACAGATGGACAGACAGATGCACACAAAGCCATGCTACGTGACTGGCTGTGTCTCACCTCGGTCCTAAACGAGACCAGAGGAGGGCACAGCCCCTCCAGGACTCAGACCCCTGCCCCAGCAGCGGTGGGCTCTCTGCAGCACTTGTCTCTCTGCAGCCGCTTTAAAACCCCTTTAAAAAAGCTATTTCCAGTTTCCTGAGAACATTACACAGGGAGTTTACACCCTGTTAGACATCAGCCCGGTTGTTAGATTACAGATCCTGCCAGACTCCTCCTGCCCTGGGTTAGCTGGGTGCAGGACAGCAGCAGACGCAGTTCCCCTTGTCCCGTGGGGACCGTGCGTCCTCTCCTGCAACCCTGTCCTGCACCAGGGCGATGGTGCAAAGCCAGTTTCCCTCTTGGGGCTCAAAGGGAAGCTCCTGCCCTCCACTGGAGACAAAGTGGTGGTCTTCTCAGCGGGGAGAGAGCCCCTCATAAGCCACAGCCCAGCAGTACTGGTGGCACAACCTCTGGAGTGCTTGTGCTGGGCTGGGCCTGGTGCTGTTCCCAGCCAAGCATCCTGGGCACACACCACAGCCCCCTCCTGTAGGCTGGGTAATTGATATAGTTTAGCATTAAAAGTATTTTATGTGGAAATGCTGCTGAATAGTTGTCTGAGTAGTTGTAAAATACAATTTTGCAATCTGATTTTAGCTAAAACATAGACTAAGTAAAGCCATATGTTGGTTAATGCCTAGGTCATAGTGACACTGATTGATTTAGGATGACCATTAATCAGTAGCTTCATTGTGTAGGCCTGGTTACTTTGTCTAAACAATGCATGCTTTGCTAAGGACTATACCCTCGAAGAGGAACTGAAGACTGATAAGAAGGAAACATCCTGCTCCACAAGGCGCCGAAGGCCGGATGATTGCCAAAGAAGGACGAACTGGGGGAAAAGGAAAGGCGGCAGGGGGAGATCGCAACCAGTGACTCAATTCAAGACCAGAAAGACTTACCCACCCACACCTGCAAGGAGCATGCTTGCTAATTTACATAGCAAGCAAGGCTAATTTAAATGTAACTAACCAACAGTAGATGAGATGGTGACTGCTAATGAAAGAATGTAAATTTAGGCGGGTTTTTACCAATCATGTAACAGGATAAATACATTGTAGTTCTCTGGTGTGGGGTACTAGCTTTGTGGAACTATCACCTAGCACTCACCTCTGCACAGGCGTGAATTAAATAAATATCTCAGCTCTATGTGTAAGATTGGCTTATTACACACCAGGTGCTGAACCCTGCTTTTGAGACAACACCCCTGGGCATGCACCACCAGCCCCCTCCTGGGCACCCACCACAGCTCCAGAGTGCACCGGAGGTAGAAGACAGCATGGCGAGCCCAAGAGGACAGGGGAGAAGACAAGAATCGTTCTTCCCTGAGCTTGCTTCCTTACCGTAAATGGCATTTCCTTCGATGAGGCCCTTCCCGCGCTCGCCCACCACCACGCCGTCCGAGTAGCCGCAGGAGATGAGGTTGTTCCTGAGGACGGGGTCACCCCCATGGCGGATGTCTGCACCGCCCCACTGGTTCTCGCAGATGACATTCCCTAGGGCCAAGCAATGAGGATCAGGTGGCCACACAGGCTTCCAGCCCACGGAAGAGCAAGGAGACCTGGCAAGTTGAGACCTGGCCCCACCGAAAAGCTCCCATCACCTGCGGCAGAGCCCAAGCCTCGGGAGCTTCCCCGTTCCCCCATTCCCCTGGAAATGCTCTCCCACACAGGACACTGGTCATTAGCAGTTCTAGTAACTGCTACGTCCCTGTCCTCTGAGGTGTAGGGCAGAGTGGAAAACCACTCGGAGGTTCCACGACAGTAGGAGAACATCATTGACAGCTTTAGCTTATAAACTGGATGGCACGGGAGGGGAAAAAAAAGCAGTCCACATGGCAGATTGCTCTGTAGCACAGTTCCACGTCCCAGCTGGGCCAGAGACAAAGGGAACTATAATTTGGAGGACACACTGCAGAAAGACATGCTCCCTCTGTCAGTGGCAGAAATGCCAACTAGAAAATGCAAACCAGGGGATTATTGCGTCTAAAGTCACCCAAGAACCAAAACAAGATAAATTCTGCAATCAAACAAACAGACAGAAGCTTAAAGGCAGAAACAAACTGGGCATAACAATGCCATTTTCATTCCCATACCTGTGATTTGGCCTCTCCCGTTCTCATTCACTGCTATTCCAGCAGCCAGTCCCTGGAAAATATGGTTCCCACTGAGGTAGGAGAAGAAAAGAAAGTTACCAGCAGCAGTGTTGCCTGCTCATGGTTTGCACCAAGGCAAGCGCAGCAGGTCTCTGCAGAGGCACCAGTCTCCTTGGCTGGCTACTTGTCACAGCCTGTTGCCTGTGTCCAGCAGCGAGAGCTGGGCATGGGACAGCCACACAGCGAAGTGCAGTGAGAGGGAAGCACAGTGGGGAAGGTACATGCAAAGCAGAGTGGAGCTACCGACAGCCGAACCACTTTCAAGGAGATGAAAGTACAAAAGAGGGATGGAGAAACACATGTCAGTAAGAGCATTCGAAGAGTGGGAGGCGCTCATGAACATCCAAATGGCCACTGCGTCAGACCAGTTATCCAGCCAGCCAGGGTCCCGTCTCCAGGAGCGGCCAGCCACAGCTGCAGCCGCAGGGAACATACGGACAGGGAGAACCCAAGTGCTGCCTCCTGCAGCCCAACCTCTCTGCCCCGCTGGCTACCTGCACTCACAGTTACCCCCACCCCTGAGATGGACTTTCCTTCTCCTCAGGATTAAACTCACTGCTCTGCAAACCACTCTGCACGCCCAGCTCTCCCAGCACCATGCAGCACACCCCACGGGGAGGCAGGCCACCCACTGCTGGCTGCCGCAGCCTCCCTACCCCTGTGGGCAGCACGGAGCAGGGGGTCCAAGCTACAGACCCCTGTGCCCCCACGGAAAAAGCGTGGGAGGCACACCATGTAGTGGCCAGAGCCCACCTAGGTGGATGCCGCAGAGGAGTCTGTGAGGGCTTTAGCCCGTTTCTCCCATCCTCCCCATCCCAGGAAGGAGGCGAGAGACTTTATCAGCCATGGGACTGCTGCTCCGAGAGGAGCCCTGAAGCCAGCAGCCAGACAGTGATTCGAGCTCATGGCAGGAAACATTAAACACGGTGGCAGGAGCAACTCCCGCGCTGGGAGCAATGGTCTGGAGAGCATGTGTGGGCCCTGTTGTGCCCGAGTAGAGGAGTCACCTGCTGTCACCTGGGCTCCCACCTACCGCCTGTCAGGAGGAACAAAGCCCAGGAACCCCAAGCCCACCACCACCTCCTCCTCCACGTGACCCCGAGTCTCTGGCTTGCTGATGAGGTTCAGAGCGGGAGAGCAATCAGGGCGATCTCGAGCTCACGTTGACCTACTGAGCACAGTGCCTCGCACAGACTCTGCCCCAGCATCCACCCAGGAGCACTGACTGGATGCAGCTCCGCTCCCCACAGCAGAGGAGCTTCTACAGCAGTGAGCCGGGGTGGGAAAGCTGCGCCTGTGACATGCAATCACCAGTGACATGCGATCACCAGTGCTGGCTGTGGGTGGAGGGGTGGTCGCAACACTTCACGCTGCTGTCCTGCTCCCAGGGACAAGCGCAGGCGGAGCGGGGTCCACTCCACCTCGCCGGGCAGCTAGTGCTTCTCCTGTCCTCGGCTGCCCTCACACAGCTGCCCTGGCACAGCTACCCCAGCACGGCTACCCCTCCGCTCACAGCTGCCTGCTCAGGCAGGACCACTTGGTCTGGCGGCTGAGGGAAGCCCCCACTGCCCTGCCAGAGCAATGCGGGCTACCAGCGGTGCCCAGAGAATAGAAAGCTGCTTGTGGGCTGCAGCGACACATGCACCTGCCTCTAGAAAGAGGGACCCGGTGAGAAGAGCGCACAAGGTGCCTGTACTTGAAATCCGTGCTTGCACCAGCAGCTGCGGGGCTAAGGAGGAAGAGAAGCCATGAAACTATCCCAGAGGCAATCCCCCAGGAACACAAGGTGGGGGGGGTCTCAGCTGCCCCCAAGTCCCACCGCTGAAGAGCAGTGCCCTCCAGTGCTGCTCTCACCAGCTTAGGGAGCAGGCAGTAACCTTGCACCACCGGGCACCATCACACTCGGCACCTCCCAGCCTTGGCCTTGGCACAGCAGGGGACGCGGTCTTACCCAAACAGCTTTTTAGCTGCTGTAGAGGGTACCTCTGACTGGAAGACGTACATGCCCAAGGGCCTGTATCATGCTTAAAAACGGTACTTAGCACCCACATCGCTGGCAGACTTCTCAGAAGGACACCTCCCTGCTTTCTGCACAGAGCCCCTCACAATGTCCCACCAAAACCTGTCCCTCAGCCAGGCAGCTGCAGGCAGCGACACAGGAAGGGAGCTGGGCTTGCAGCTCTCAGGAATGGGCAAAACATTATTCTGCTCCAGCTGTGGAAAAGGCACCCAGCAAAGGACATTACTCCTACCATAAACACCCCGCTTCTACCAGCCCTGCCTGCCTGCAGCTGTACACGCCATCCTGTCCGTGAGTCCCAGCCATGCCAACAGCTCCCATTGAGCCCCATGCTCAACACAGCTGCACATGGCACCACCAGGATAACACCGGTGTACGCAGCCTAGACCAGTGCCGGAGCGTGCCTCAAGACAACACAGACGAAAGGCAGCACAGAGCAGCGCGCACGAGCGGAGCACGGCGGCTCCTCCAAAGTGGGCAGCTGGTCAGGAGAAAAAAAGTGTCTTCCCACCGAGCTTCCTCCCTGCCTCCTCCCCATCATCTCCTACATGCCAACAAGCATGGACGGTCATACGTCAGTCATGTGCAGGCTGGGGTTGCCAATGAAGTTGTGAGAAAGTAGGGAGGGAAGAAGATGTAGTGAATCGCTCCATCCCGCAGCGTGTTTCCTCTGCACTGCTGGGCCCTGCCATTACAACACCACTTTTCACAGAAATCAATACATCTCTGAGAGCACTTTCATAATCCCTTGTTGGAAAGCCTGGCCCTGACCCCTGTGTTTTCAGGGCTGGTACATCTGGTGCAGACTTCTCCTCTCCAGGTCCCAACCTAGACTAAGTGCGCCAGTAACCTGTTCTTAAGTGTCTGTACAGGCAGTCTGTCTAAACCTCACCAGCTCTGCACACAGATCATGAACCTGCAAGAAGTTGCTTTCATTAGATCTGCAGGACTTGAGGGTGAAGCACTGTTAATTATCAACACTTGCAGCATGAATACTCACATCCTAGCTAGGGGGTGATCCAGGGCAACCATTTTCTTCCCTTTGTGACTGTCCTGGTTTCAGCTGGGGTCGAGTTAATTGTCTTCCTGGTAGCTGGTACAGTGCTATGTTTTTTGAGCTAGGTATGAGAAGAATGTTGATAACACACTGATGTTTTCAGTTGTTGCTAAGTGATATTTAGTGTAAAGTCAGCGATTTTTCAGCTTCTGATGCCCACCCAGCAAGAAGGCTGGAGGGGCACAAGAAGCTGGGAGGGGACACAGCCAGGACAGCTGAGCCAAACTGGCCAAAGGGATATTCCATACCATGGGATGTCATGCCCAGTACATAAACTGGGGGGAGTGGGGGTGGAGGGATCGCCGCTTGGGGACTAACTGGGTGTCAGTCAGCAGGTGGTGAGCAATTGCACTGTGCATCATTTGTACATTCCAATCCTTTTATTATTACCGTTGTCATTTTATTAGTGTTATCATTATCATTATTAGTTTCTTCTTTTCTGTTCTATTAAACTGTTGTTATCTCAACCCACGAGTTTTACTTCTTTTCCCGATTCTCTCCCCCATCCCACTGGGTAGGGGGGGAAGTGAATGGGCGGCTGCGTGGTGCTTAGTTGCTGGCTGGGGTTAAACCACGACAGTGACACACTCCACTCTATAGCACCCTGGTGAGTTGTCACACACCTGTGTCTTATCACCCACAGGCACAGTGAGAGGCGGGAAGAGGTGGCAGTACAGATGAGATGCCCCTCACATCTGTAACCAATACTGTGCTCCAGCTGCCATCTCATTTCTGGGTTCATTGCTAACAGTTGATGCCACCAGGTAAAGCTGACGGCGTCAACCTAAAGAAAGCCTGCCAGACACCAATACTAACATCTAAACCAAATGGTATTAAACAGACACGACTCAGTAGCTCCAGGTGTCTAAAGTAGAAAGGTGAATTGGAGTAACAATGATTGGAGTTCTGAGGTCCGTTTCCCCCTTTCCTGTAAAAAGCACCATGACACGTGCGAGTTGTTCATCTTGAACGCAACCTGTGTCCTCCTCAGATCCAGGGGGAAAACCCAGGACTGGCACTTGGCAAAGACCTGGGTGCAGCAAGCAGATAGAGGGAAGTCACAGAAAGGCACTAGTGCACCATGGGCCTATTCCTGCTCTATGGTGGGGATACAAAAAAAGAGAAGAAAAGTGTGCACAGTGGGAGGAATAATTCTTAACAGATGAAGGAGGAGAGAGAGAGGTCAGTGCTAGCTAACATACCTCACAGCAGGGTTTCCATTATACAGAATATAAATGCCAGCTTCTTTATTCCCATAGATCTGATTGCTACGGATGATGCCTTTTCCGTTGCCAACGACGACAATGCCCGAGCGAAGGCCACTGTGTATCTTATTGCACTATGGTTTTATTTTTGCACATGTAGAGAGAATAAAAGCAAAAGGAAGGAAGGTCACTCATAAAAGTGAGCAAGAGGAGACAGCAACCACAGAGAAAAGCAACAGCTCCCAACCCTGCTGGGGAAGAGGGCAGAAGGGTAATCCAGCTGCCAAGAAATCTCTCTCAAATGGTCAAGGCACACTTAACTTTTACCTTTCTTTGGGGTTCTAGTACACAATGCCTAATTTCCCTTCCCATCATGCCTGCAGCCTCTTCTTCCTCCAGCAGCTCCTGCTGACATCTCCAAGGGCTGCCCCGGACCTGGTGATGCTTTGTTCTCCGCAGCCCGTCTGACACTGGGCAGGGCTGGTGGAGCTGCAAGTCCAACACCTCCCCATGGCCACCAAGAGGAAAAGACCCTCGGTTGCACCTCACAGGAGCTGGAGGCAGGAGTCCAAGCAGGGGGCTTGGCATTACAGCATGGTGCCTCTTCTCAGGCTGTTAGACGGCGCTTTGCACAGCCTGAATGACCACTGTCAACGGCCACATGGCTGCTTCTCTCCACAGGGGCCAACAGCTCCTGTGAGGACAGGAGTACACTGGGACCCTCTGCGCAGGACAGCAGTCCTAGTCCGGTATCTTATGGAGTGGTGGGGTAGGAATTGCCAAACCAGGCGAAGCAACAAGCAGCAGCTCAAAGCTGCAACCGAGGCCAGACATGGCCCACGGCTCTGTGGCTGAGCTGCCACCTCCTCCTCCACGGGCCTGCAGCTCTGCCTGCCCCATCTCCTGTGCAGAGCTCACATGGAGAGTTTGATGCAGCCACAGGGTCACTCGGATGGTAGTTTGTATCTCCCCCTCTGCCTCCCCCTGCACAGTGAGGCCCCGGTTCCTTCAAGGATGACTACAGATACAGTGTTCAATAAACAGGGACAAGGTCACCCACTGCACAGCTGGAGACACGACTCATTCGGAGGAAAAGCCATGCCACTGGAGAGCAGGCTGCTGCTCCCCTCCTGGCCGAGGCTAGGCAGAGAGCTGAGACCCTCCACCAACTCCTAGGGTAGACAACACGATTCCCAGTACGGGAGAAACAATTTACAGTACAGTGCTGGTTTACTACCTTCCGATTTACTACACTGCTTGCACGAGTTCACTCATTACACAGGGGTATTTATTTGATAGGGGAACATCCCCCTACCCTGCCCTCTATGCACAGCAATTTTAAGACACATACCATCAAATAGAGTGGGAGACCACGCAGGTACCATCAGGCAGCACTTTGCTGTACCTTGGGGTTAGCTGTAGTCTAATTCATCAACAAAACCCTAAGAAACAGGCTGAAGGGCAAAGCTAACAGAAAGGTCAGTGGTTTCTATACTGGGAGATGGATCCCTGCTGCCCCTTGGAGAGAAATAGCATGTGAGAGAAAGAGCGTGCTGCCCTCCAGCACAGCTTGGAGGGGTACATACCAGAACAAGGGGGTTGGCTCCCTTACGAATGTCCAGTCCAGCCTCAGAGTTCGAATGGATGTTGTTGTCTGCAATCAGGCCTCCTGCTGACAGGCGCAGGAATATCCCTGATGCTTTGCAATGGTGGATGTCATTCCTCAGCATGATAACCTGCAGGGAAGAGGAGAAGCACCTGCAGTTGTAGTTAGAAGGACGAGGACGTGAACGAAGGGTATAGTTCTCCCTTCTGCAACCTCTGTGCATCTACAACCTCTCTGCCTCTCCCACAACCTGGGGTGTGCCAGGCACACAGGCCAGCTGAAAGGAAGATCAGTGCGGGTGGACAAGTGCTACAGTTAAGCCTGTTGGGCATTACGCACTGGCATGGGTCTGCTTGGGGATGGGGACCCCCAGTGCTTGGTGCTGCACAGCTAGAGCAAAAATATCCTCTTGGCCTGACACATCCCACCACTCGACAAAGCCCACGTTCAGGTGTGCCCAATGGCTTCGTTCACCGCATTGCGATTGCACGCCATCAGCAACAGTGAGCGACCATTCCCCATCCCATCTCCACACCACTCGTGGTACGAGAGACCTGCCCCATCCCTGCTCAGGCAGTCCCCATTTGCATCGACATCCTCTCAGTACACAGTCGGCACCAGGCTCCCTCCTGACTCTGCTGCACAGAGCTGCTCGGAGGTGACATGTCAAACGCTGCAGAGACTCCCAAGAGTCTCCCATGAAGCTGACTGGGCCAGGGCGCTACAGCACACACGCTCAGCACACAACCTGTCCATCACCTGGCGCCTTCAGAACAAAGATCCTGCCATTCGAGGGCAGAAATGGCCCAGCCAGCAAACTGAAGTCACTGACACCACTCTTAACAACCTAGTTTCCTCTAAGCAAATAAGCAGTTAAATATTTAGGCAGCAGCAATCTTTTAATATTTTCCAGCCAAACAAAATCATGTCTTAAATCCATGTCTTATGAGTGCTAAGAAATAATCTACAAATTGCCTTTGCACATCCCACTTCAATGAGCAACAGAGATCAGAAGGTAATTAAATTATACTTCCTTTTATTTGCTCATTCCAGAAAGGTGCTTCATTCAATCTCTCGACTAAACGTGGAGCTCAGCAGGGCTTGACAGCCGCCTGTCTTCATCAGTCATGCTTGGCTGCCCAGGGAGGGAGCTACAGGAGGCGAGAAACACAGGCACCCGCTCCAGTTGGGTCCCACACACCAGACCCTGGCCCAGGCTTGCCCTGTGCCGGAGGGTCCTGGCTGTGCAAGGGACACCGAGCCCTTACCAGCTCCGCCGTGCTCCCACTTTGCGTTGCACCTTGCCCTCATCTCACAGGCAAGCATTTCACTGTCTCCCACTGCCTGATGCTCTGACACCCACCTCTTGACAAGAGCCTCTGCCCTAATTCCTAGCTCAGCAAAATCTCACTGAGAGCAGCAGCTGGTCTGGCCCCATCTCCCTCCCATTTGCTACCAGTTAAAACCAGGCTGCTGAGTGAACTGGAAGCAAACCAAAGGGAATAAAAACAGAACGTGGTCCAAAGTGCTGGACCTGCATTTGTCCGCCAGCCTAACTCCCATGAAAACAGCCCCCGAGCAGCTCAGAGCGTATGAGCAGCACGGCGGAGCTGTGTGAGGTGCCTCTGCTCCCTCCTGCTGCCACTCTGTGTCTGTGGGTCGGCCTTTGGGAGGGCACCTCTGCTACTGGTATCCCTTGGAAAGAAAGGAGCCGTTCTCCACCGCCAAGAAGCAAAGCGTTTCTGCACAGGTAACAGTGCTCTGCAGTCCTTCTGGGGGGACTACAGATGGGGAGCTAGCATCATCACAACAAAGCCCTTTCCCAGAACCGGGTGGAGAAACATGCCCCTTCCTCCCCCCGCACAAAACTTTCATTTGCAGTCTTTTAAAGAGCTACACTGAAAAATGGGCCCAAATCCCGGGCTCCCCCAACCAAGCGGTGGGGATGCTCTTGCTCTGGGCAGGTGGCTGGAGAGGAGCCTCCCAAGCTCCCCTGACACTGCCACCACTGGGGATTTTGGCAGTGTGATTCTCCTTCCAGTCCTCGCCACCACCACCATCCTGTCTGAAGAGGAACACAGGCACAGAGGTGGAGAGCTCCAGGCCAGCGCACAGTTAGATGATGCTGTGCTGAGGGAAAACCTCAGTTCAGCCTCCAGCACATGTCCCTGGCCAAAATCCCTCCTTACACCCCATCTCTGTCTGCAGCAGGCACCCACCCCTGCAGGCTCTCCTGAAGCAGCCAGGACTGGGCATGGCGAGGGGCAAGACCAGAGGTTGACACCACAGTCCCCAAGTCCCTGCATTTGTGGTATGGGCTGTGCTGGGACCAGCAAAGGCGATGACAACCAGCAGCACTTTTACAGGGTGAGAGTTTAATTTACAGGTAGAGCAGGCCTGACTACGTGACCCCAACGTGCCACCGAGTTAATGACTCCAGTTGCAATTACAACGTTACTGCATGCAGAAAGCAGGTGGCTGCAAGTGACCTGCCTCTTGTTTGAGCTGGTTAACCCAAGCCATGCACAGGAAAGGAGCTGGTGGAGCAGGAGGGAGAGGGAAGAGAGCTCACAGCAGTCTTCACAGCACCTTACTGTTTTGTATGCAGCGCACTGCGTAGGTCAGATCCCTGAAGATGCTTTCTTCCAGTTTTGCTTGCCCTCGTGAATAAATGAATATTCCTCCCTTCCCGTCCCTGAAAAGGCACTGTCGGACGATGCAGCCTTGCAGAGAGTTGGCCAAAGACTGGGCCTCCTTGTCCTGCTGCAGCTCCTGCTGCAGAGACTTGAGCTTAAGGTCCTTCTGAAGGGCATGCAGTCTGTTGCTTTGAAGTCTGTTGTCCATAATGTCAGCAAGCGTGTGACTCAGGCTGTGGCCTTGATAGGGCAGTTGGTACGTAGCCTGAGCATCCTCTTCATCGTCGCTGTGTAAGTCACTGTCACTAGAATTTGAGTCGAGGATTGGGTACTCCTCCTCCTTTGCTGCCTGCAGGTTCTCTCCGAATTCAGAGTCCTCCTGGGCTGAGCCAAGCAGGGCTTGACCACCCGCAGCAGAGAGTAAGCTGCTTCGTTCTTCCCCTACGACAATCTCGCATGTTCTCACTGGCCCCAGCAGCAATTCCCCCGAGCCATCCTGCTTGGCCATGGGGCAGTCGGCTGGGTCGGGCTCCCGCATGGACGCTGTGCAGGACTTGGCCAGCACGGCCAGGTGCTTGCAGGCCCAGTTACGGTCAGAGCTCGGGCAGCCCTCCACAGTTACAGAGGCGTTCTCACTGCCGGTGAACTCACAGTTCTCCAGGATGCAGAGGGCCACACTGCGAAGGTAGATGCTGGACTGGCTGAAGGTGCAGAACTTCACCTGGCACGTCCCTGGTGCATGGATCTGCAGCTGCCCACTTTCAAAATTGCAATTGTCAAACTGGACGTAGCCTGAGGTTGTCTGGAGAGTAAGCACAAGGTGACATCATTGCACAAAGCAAGAAAAAGCAGCCCTGGACGTATCATGAAGTCCCTCCACAGCAAACAAGCTCACGCTCACAAACACAATATGCGTTCAGGTGTCACACATACAAGAAGCTCACACAGGCACAGATGCAGTGCTGCAATCTGAGTTAGAAAATATCTTGCAACAAGTGACGCCTACTGACTTTATTCCCTGCTGGCAACACTTCCTTAACTTCCCTGCCAAGACACAGCTTTCCATCTCAGCAAGGCCCAGCAGTCACACACAGGAGCAGACAGGGCCGAGATGTACCAAGATCGCTAAACCTTAGCAACGTTCCCTACACAGAAGAGTCTGCAACCTTCAGAGATGTGTATTTGCCAGCTGGCATGGTTAAGGGACTCAGGGGTTTCCTGGGTGAAGCAGCAGGTAAGATGACATCACCTGGTTGGCCTGGAGAGATACAGTTCTCCCTGGAGCCGTTAGTGTACTTGGTGGAAGGACGCTGCACCCATGATGCTTCAAGTGCAAAGCAAAACAGGTAAAAAAATTTGTGCCATATTGCTGCACGGGCATTATGTTCTGACACTGCAGTAGGAGAGACACCATCAATTCCTTGTTCCCTGGCTGCAGTTTCCCATCTGACTTGCTGGTACTTGCAGAACTGTGCGCCATCCCTACCATGGCCTTCCTGCTTTGCTAGGCAATGCACATAGCAATTTATGGGTGCTTGGCAAACCACCAGGATGATTGTGCATGGCCAAATATCTCTCTCCTACACAGGCAGGGCAAGTATCTGCTTACCTACAGAAAAGGCCAACAGAAATGTAACAAGGTACTGAGGAGCCAGGTCAGAAAACCTGAGTAGTATGCTTGGAATTTCTGTGCTCCTAATTTGATTAGGAATCTCCTAAGCCATTATTTTCTCTTCCCAAGTTACCCCTCAATTACCTAGTGCACCACGTTAAAAGCAGACAGATCAATAGCTTGTGACAGGTGAGCTAGGGCAATTTTACAGAGATTTCCAGGGTTTGCAGCCAGCACACTGTCCTAACATTTGTTTTCAGTCTTGAGCACTCTCAGAAGTGGTCGTACCGTAAACAGGTTTTGAAATGCATTTCTTTGTACCCAAAGACAACCACACAGAAATCCCTTCAGCCTGCTCCAGACTGAATCGTACCCTCCCTTTTTTTAGTTAAAAAAAGCTAATTAAAAGGGACACAATCAAATCAGCTTCTGAGAGGCTGCTTGTGAAAGCCTTTCTGAAATTGCAACTCGCAGGGTTTTAATGACTGCCAGTAGGATTGGTCTAAGTTTGCTTTTTTAATTTGTTTTTCATTGACAGATTTGGGAGGAAACACTCTCATTCCACTGACAGCAGCTGAAGGGCTGCACCATCACCCCGCTGCACGCAGAGACCAGAGCAACAGCCAGAAAGGCGAAATGCAGCCACACTGACCAGCCAAATGGAGGAGACATCTCTGAGCAAGACCCCACATGCCCACTTCAGCAACCCAGCACGTGGCCATGGACAAACAGAGACTTTCTCAGCAGATTTGTGACTCAGCTCTCCCACCACATGCCAGTGCATTGTCTTTCTCCTGGGGACCTTCAGACTGCTTAAGTTAAATATGTCACATAATAAAATGGTGAAAAGGAAATCAAACTGTAAATTATAACTAACGATGGTCTGAGTCATTACGAGGAAGGTCTCGTTTCAGAGGTACAGCTCCATGGGAGCTCCACGGGTGCAGCACACACACTGGGCACGTCCCACTCTGGACCAGTCAGCAACTGTCCATGGGGACCAAAGTACTGTCAGGGGGGACCACAGCAGCAGGGCTGAGCCTGTGATCCCTTGTCCTGGCTTAGGTCTGGAGAAGACCCTGGGCATCATGGTTGAGGGCTCCCAGCCCAGGCTGAGGGCAGAGTGCACATCAGCAGCAACCGGTTTTAGGGGCAGCGGGGCTGGTGTGGAGCGCACCACGGGGAGTGCCGGCTCCCGGGGGTGCCTCTTGCATGCCCAGCCTCTCAAGTCGCTCACGCCTCGCCATGTGGGCAGTCGGAAAGGCAGCTGGTGAGAAGGGGAAAATCACTGAACAAAGGAAAATGCCTGCCAGCCTGGGAGCTGGGAGCCAGAAACATCCATGAGAAGTGCAGCTGCACCTCTGAGGTGCAGCTGGGTACTAAGAAACCAGAGACATCCTGAGATACCACCACTGAGAAAACAAGGGACTGTAATGGCAAGTTATCTTCTGGAAAAGTGGAAACAGTCTAGAAAAATAAAATTGCTCTGAAAGAACAAAAACATCATCATCTATTGGCTGTTCCAGGTGAAAAATGGAAATTAACAGCATCTACTGGTTGCTCAAAATGGTGGTGTGTGACACCCTTTTAAAACAGACTTAATTTTTATCCAAAATGGAGCCTCTCTCTCTGAGAACATCCCATCCTGCACGTACTTCTCCTTTCCTAAACTGGCTGAACTCTTCACAGGAACCTGCTATAAGACCTCGGACCCTGGCTGGGGATGCCCGCCCAACACCAGACTGTGACACAGAGCATCTTTGATGTGAGACTCTGTTACTTCGCTGGTCCCCTTTGGCCCCGCTTTTGGAGTCGATGCGGTTTGCCCTCCCATCTCTGGGATGGCTGGGTGCCCCTCTGGGATGGCGTAAGAGATGCACCCACTCTCACCGAGTAAACAGTGCTTTTGTGGAGGCATCACCAACAAGTAGCCCTGATCAAAGTCAGCCCTGCTGTGCAAACTGTGAGAACAGTGCCAGGCCAGATCTTCTCAGGGACTAAGAAGTCTAGGCCATGTCTTATCAGGAGCTAACAGTACCACCCTGAGCTGGGACTAAACAAAACTAAACTAGACAAACCTACAGCTGCACACCTGCACAAGAGTTCATCACTTTACACTATAAATATCTGCAGCCAGCCCTCGAGCCCATTTAGCTCTCCTGTATGGCAGCGGGCTGCATGGTGGTGATCTGCCTTGAGCAGGGACACATGGTTACTCCTTGAGGCTGAGAGACCCCTTACCCAGCATCCGATACCTATAACAAGGCAAGTGACATCTTACATTAGGCCTAAAAGTATGTTGTATGCTAGTGATGTTTATATATCCAGCTATATCTTAATTACTGGAAGTGTAGTAAGCAGTAGTGTTTGACCGCCTTCTAAATTATCGTTTAAAGCATCATTTAAATCACTGTCAAATCAGTGTTTCACTACCATTCAATTATTGCTAAATCACCATTTGATTACCATTTCATTATTATTCAATCATCAATTAATCACCATTTGATCATCATTTAGCCATTCATAAAACCCTTCTAGTTTACCCCACCACGATGACCTCTCTTAATAATTCACCTGCAACAGATGGTTTGGCACCTTCTGAAATCTGTCTAATTCTCTTGATACCTGTATTATACAACCATGTAAGTAATCTATCATAAGCATACCTGCTGTTGTATTGGTGGTAAGTTTGCAGTAACGTGTCACAGTATTTACCTACTTGTTTGCTGCTGTTATTGGTTGTTGCTACACGATTGATTGTTTCTGTTACCGACTGCTGCCATACTATTCACTGATACTGTGTTATTGATTGCTGATAGTAATTTGTAACAGTCTGATATACACATATAATCAAAGGCACTCTTGCTAGTGGTGATTTGTGTGGCTTTTCTGGCGATCTGTAAGGAAGTAGAGACAGTCAGAGGACAAAGCCCCCGAGCCCCCATGCATTAGGGAGTCCCATGAACCCCCCGGTCGCACTCTGCGAATGCCTGCAGACCGGGGGAAGCCCCTCGGTAGTGACAGCTCGGCGGCCTCGCCATCCCCACCGCCCCCGCTCCGCCAAGCCTCACCTTGTAGAGCACCGAGGTGAAGCGGGCCGGCATGAAGACCACGTTGCAGAGGCGGGCGGTGGGGCAGTGCTGGTCAACGCTCACCAGCAGTGCCACGTCCCCCAGCTTGCCTTGCCCCACAATTTCCACAGGCACCTTCAGCAGCACCTCACTCTGCTCCTCGTGCACACCAGGCAGCAGCACAAGGCGGTCATAGGGGCTGGCGGCAGCCAGGGCGGCCCGGAGGCTGCCAAACTCACCCCCAGCGCCGACGCAGAGCCGGCGCCGGCCCTTCCTCCTCCGGAAAAGGGAGAGGCAGTTGGAGGACTCCGGGTCCTGCGTGTTTTTGGTCCAGGTTTTGGAGGACAGGTAGTGCTGTTTGAAGGCCTCTCTCCAGGACCGTGGCTCCACATCGGGCTGGTTAGGCCAGTTGGGGTGTCTGTGCTCCAGGCAGCCCAGGCAGAGCTGCCGCCAGCGCGTTTTGTCCAGGCTGAGGACGAGCTCGTACCAGGTCCTGCAGACCAAGCTGCAGCGGCCCAGGTCGGGGAGGTGCAGGTAGGATAAGATCAGCTGCCACAGCTCCGCTGGCAGGCCGCTGACCTCCATCAGCACCTGTGAAGGACAGGACACACAAGTCAGCGGCGCGCCTGAAGAGCTTCTGGGGCACGGAGGGGAAAGGCGAGGTTCAGTCAGGGCAGGGACACTGTGTCGACAGGGACATGCGAGTCCCTGCCGGACATACCTCTCCAGGGACAGAGCTGTACAGAGCGGCAGGCCGGCACACCTCAGGCAGAGACCACGGGATCTGACCAAGCAGCGTTCAGCACACCCTACGGCGTGCTGCCTCCACCATCGCCCCCAGGCCTCCCTGCCTCCATCTCCTGCTAGCCCTGCTCACGGGCCAGCAATGCCCAAACAAGCCGTTCTGAGGTCTCTGCTCTTTTGGGGCAGCTAAAACCTTGTTGCTTAACCCTGGGGCTCAAAGACTGCGCAGGAACAATCACATCCATCTGCCCCAAGCAGGCCGTGGCATTGCCGCGTCCCCTGCCCGGCTTCTCCCTGCCACACTCTGTCAGACCTCAGCAGCCAGCCGCCCCAGCAGCCATGAGGCTTCCCTGCACCGGACTGCCAGGCAAGGCAGTGGTGTGGGGGGGAAGCCCCCCCCAGCCCCAGCAGGACTCACTCAGCACTCAGAGAGGCCGAAGGAGCAGGCGGCTGCGCAGGCTGAGCGCAGCGACAGAAACGTGCTGCCCGGGCGGCAAGCTGCAACGCTGCTCTGCACAAGTCGCGGCCGGCAGCCGAGAAGGGCGAAGGTGAGGCCAAAGCTTCCCGGGAGAGCACGACTTTTGGCAGAGCCGAGGGCGACCGCTCAGCAGCACGCGGGCCTTTTTTGAGGGGCTGGCAGAGGGTCCCTGGGAGAGCCACCTGCCAGCTCTCACCCAGCGGCACGGAGCGAGGCCCCGGGAGCGAGGAGCCGCCGAGGTGGGGCGGGCGCGAGGCCAGAAGCACCTCTGGTGAGCGAAAGGCTCGGCTGGAAGCGCGCGCTGCGCGATGCAGGGCTGCCACGAGTTCGGCTTGGGTCGCGCTGCGAGGCCGGGGTGGCGTGGCCTGCAGGTCCTGCATGGCTGCTACCAGCAACAGGGGGGCTCGTAGGGCTGCACTGCAAGCGAGAGAGGGCTGCGAGTCCCCAGCCCCGGCCTGATGGTCCTGTCTGGGACACAGGGCTCATTAGGAAAGGTGTGAAGCTTTTTCCAGAGGCCGAGTTCATCCCGCGGCCCAGCACCCGGGGACACCAGTGGGACCCTCTGAGCAGAATAGGGATGGAGAAGAGGAAAGCATTCGTGACTGCTGGCAATGCACCACCAGCAAAGCAGTCGCGGCTCGTAACGGACCCCAGACACCCGATCCCACCCCGGCATGAGGCTGCTGCTGCTGATGGCATGCAAGACCATGCCCCTCTGCTCCAGCTCGTGCCACCACCTGCCTAGCATCGTTCGCTGCCATGTCCTGCCCTGAGAAACAGTGGCTGCCAGTGGCACGATGCCCCTCCTGATGACAGGACCTCAGCCCCCACTTCCCATACTGGTCCCCCACCCAGCACATGCAGCGGTGGACCAGCCTCCTGATGCCCCATGTGCTCAGCGACCTCCGACAAAGCACTAGACAAGCAGCTTAACTCAATAGGGAGATAGCTCACAAAATTTACCACTTGGTATTTTAGCGTAGAGGTGTTATTACCAGTGACCAGAAAAAACAGTAATGCAAAATGGGGAGCTGCACCATCCATCAGCACTCTCCCTGAAGCAGCCCGCATTGTCCAGCGCACAGCAGCCAGAGGTCAGTGCTCTGGTGTGGTCAGAGCCCTACAGACAACACAAAAAAGCATGCACGTCCATGGGCTGGCTTCAGGTCAGCTGAGCGGCCAGGAGAGCTGTTGCTGGCAGGAGCGGCTCTGACCCCACACCAGGCGGTTCTGGCTTTGCCCCTGCCTACCCCACCACTGCCAGCTCATGCCTACTTGCCAGGAAACGCACTCAAGCAAGGACTGTGGTTACCCTCTAATGCCAGAGTTTCTCTCTCATATGATGCTGTTAAAAGCAATCAGGAACCAGGCTCCCTTCTTCTCTCAGGGATGCACACTGGCAAGGCAGGCAAGCGCTTAGTGCTTTGAACGATACTGACCAAATTTTACTTATCCTCACAGAGCGCTTGACTTCCAGCTATCCTGCAACTACCACAAGGGAATCTGCTCAAGAAAGCACAGACTTGCCTTGAAACTAAATTTCAAGTTTGTGCTAGGGTTCTACACAATGCCTGGCTACCCAGTGGGGAATCCCCCACTTTAACTTTACTAGAAGAAATGCAGATTTGTTGCCACACTCCCACAGCAGCACTCCATGCAGCGTGCTGGGAAAGAAGGTCTCGTGAAAGCGGTGCCACATCCCTCACGGCTATGGTCTGCGGGCTCGGCAGCTCTGCTGAGCCTCTCCGCTGGCGCGACATCCCCAGCTTGGGCTTTGCGGTGCCACGGAAACCAGACACCGACACTGGAAGAGCGAGAGTTTTGAGCAGAACTTGCAGGCGGGAAGACTTAGTCTCACACCCTTTCAAGCAGGCAAACAGCTCAGCACTTTCTCTTTGCTGCTCCTCTCCCTTTTGCAGGCTTATCATTACGGGTCAATTTGCAGCAAGCCTCACCATTAAACTTTGTGGTAGCAATACAAACACTAAAATAAAAATGAGCCACTGTTATTTACTACCAGGCTACTAAAACCGATCAAAGCCCACAACAAAGAAACAATAAAACCACAGACTCTGTCGGTGCTCTGTATCCTCCGGCACCTCCCCAGCGAGAGGCGATACCGACACCGAGCCCAGCCAAGAACCGAGGATGCCGCCTTTCTCAAAGCACACCGAGGAGGCCTCGCCGACTGCTTCAACGCCAGCCTCACAGCCGTCGGGGACCGAGCACCCGAGCCCCTTCGAGCCGCCCCAGCGCAGAGCCCGTAGGCAGCCTGGGGGTCTGACAGGTTGTTCTCTCCTGACGACGCTCCGCCGTGGAAAAAACACCCGCGGTCCTCTGCTCAGCACCACCCCTCCGGGACGCGCCACCTGATCCTAAAAGCAGCTTCTCGCCTCCTTACAAACGGGTCCGCGGGGGCCGGCACAAACCCCGGGGCAGCGCTGGCAGCGGAGAAGCTGGAGAAAGAAGAAGAAACCGGGCTACAAGCTCTGCCGAGCCTCCCTCCGCCGCGATCGGCGGCTTTTCCCTGCCTCGCTCCCCGAGAGCTCCGCGGTTCCCGTAGCGGCGGAGGCGCGGGGCGGGGGGGGGTAGCCCTGCCCGGGGCAGCAGAGCCGCTCCCGCCGGGCAGAGCACGGCCCCACCGTCCCCTGCCCTTGCCGGACCTGGCGGCGCTCACGACTCGCGTGGGTACCCGAACTGGGCTGCGGCCCCGCTGCTCCGCCGCCGGCGGGTCGCGGATCCAACCGATAGCCGCCGAGGTATACGGACAGCAGCGGGCGGGAGGCGGCGCTCCAGCCCCGCGGCAGAGGCCGTAGCCCACGGGGGGGGTGGGGTGGGCCGACCCCCGCGGTTCTATCCGCCGCTCACCTCCGCTCCGCTCCGCTCCGCGGCGGCGGCGGCGGCGGGACCCGCGCGATACGCCGCGGAGGGGGGGGCGTGGCTGAGGGCAGCTGCCCCGCCCCGCCCCCCGCTCGCGCCTGTGCCCCGCGCCGCTGCCTGATGGGTCGAGGCGGGGAGGGGCCAGCGCCGCCGCCCTTCCCCTGGGTCACGTGAAGGGGTAGTGCAACGCTTCTCTTCGCTTTCCTCCCCCCCCCCCCCCCCAGCTTAGCGTCAACGCCTTGCGTCAGGCGGCGCGCCTGCGTCAGGCGCCGGCGCGCGGACGGCGGTCAGGCCGCTGAGGCCGGGCCGGGCCGCGCCGCCGGCCGAGGTTCCTATTTCTTCCCGCCGCCGCCATGGCAACGGTCGCAGGTGCGTCCTGAGGTGGGACACGCCGCCCGCGTCCCACCTCCGCTCCGGGTGGGGCCCGGCCCGGCTCGGCCCGGCTCGGCCCGGCGGCCGAGCGAGCGCGGTTCCACCGGCAGCGGGCCGCAACCATCGCCCCGCCGGCCTGACCTTGAGTACGAGCCCGGGCCCGCCCGCCGGGGGCCGAGGAGTCGCCGGGGAGCGGGGCAGCGCTCCCGGTTCAGGCCCGGGAGAGCGCCGGGCTGCTGGCCGCCCCGCCGCGGCGGGGGCGGGTTGTTTTCCCCAGCCGTCCCCGGCCACGACCTCCCTGATGGCGCCTTCGCCGCCTGGCTGACTCCTGTTTGGCTCTTCGCTTTGCAGGTGGCCTGGTGCCGTGCCCCGGAGGGGCTGCGATCGCTCCCGAGGGTCTCCGGCAGTCCGGCACCGCGGCCGGGCGGCCCTGCCAGCTTCGCGGGGAACACTGAGGTCTCCTCGGCGTCTCCAGACCGGTGGGTTTGCTCGGGCAGCTGCACGTCCTTCGGGGAAGTGCTCCCGGTGCTTCCAGTGGGTTGGCGGTGGTGAGGAGCCACGGGCTGGTGAGCCCCGAGTTGGGAATCTGGTGTATGTTACAGCGGTAGGTGGTCGGCTGGGGAAACAAATGAATGAATCTGTAAACCTTCCGTATTACCTGACACAGCTGCGTGTCTTCAGGATCTGGCTGAATATTTCACACAGTTGATGGTGAAAGAGTGTGAGTTTGTAGTGTTACTCCGATTTGCCGGTTGAATGAGCGTTCAGTTCCCAAAGTAATCTTAAACTGTGATTGGGCCAGGAGGACTTCGTAGTTAGCACGCTCATTCCGCAGCCGTCAGGATGACAGGAAGCACTGTTATCTCTTACCAGTATTACAAATACAGAAATATAATGCAATATCAGATAGCAAATGTCCTTTCTTTATTCTTTCCCTTGCATTTCTCAGACCTAGTGGGTCACATGCCAGCAATTTGAAGGCCGTGGTCATTTAGACAGGTAGATGGGTTGAAATCCTTCTTTAGAAGCACTAGATGCACATACCACAAGATGGTGGTGGTGGCAGGCACCTGACTTGGTATCAGGCAGGCACTTGGATCAGGGAATGCGATGTCAAAAAGGATCACATGTGCTCCCTTGCCCAGAGCACTCTGAAATCAGCTCCTGGGTTGAAGGGAACTTCTGTGTATAAATGGGATGTTGCAGCAGCTGCAGAGGCTTGTATGTATAGGCAATGCTGTTGATCCAACGCTTCTACTCTTTTTTGAGAACTGCCGCCTTTTATGTTAAATTTGAACAAAGTGGCTGCTGTGCTTTAGTACTTATAGGTGGCACACGCCTTACAGATTATGTCTGAAAGCAAGGGTTCTGTCGTAAACACTTCTGGGAGGACTTGCTGTGCCTGACTGTTGCAAGTTCCCAGCTCGGAAGCGTGATGTCTTCCTTACATGAGGATCGCTGTAGTCTTCAACGCTTCCCGACTGGACAGATACAACAGTTACGGCAAAAGGAGCATGTAGCTTCTGAAACTGAACTAAAGTGCTCTTTTTTTTTTTTTTTTTTAATTGATTTTATTGTATTTCTTACGAGTTTCTTTTGAGGGAAAAATATGGTTTGGCCGCAGGCAGCTGTCACCCATATGAATGACACCATATATATGAATCATCTCCTTAACATTGTTGTCTCTGGTGAGACTCTTCCACACTGTGTTAGTTGAACTAGCATGACCCACTGTGCCCTGTCTAAGAGTAGGATATCTACAGATGTGGCTTTTTTAGTATATGCAAGTAGAACTACAATAATCTGAATAATACACTGAACTGGTGCATATGTAAAGTGGTGTATAAGCCATCTAATATGAATCCCTGTCTGCTGTTACTTCTCATATTGACAGAAACACTTCATCTTTGTAAATTATTTAGGTGACATTTTCACTTGCCAGACCTTAAAGGATTAAATAGGGGAAAAGCCAATCCAGGTATATATGTGTTTTGTTTTAAAAATAAATTGTATACTTGGTCAAAATAATCTGTCAGGTTGCTTTGAGCAATCCAGCTTGTTTCTGTATAGCCTCTGCCACGTGTCCTTCACATAACAGCCTGTAGTGGCTGCATCTTGAGAAACAGTTCCTCATGCCAAGCAGGGGTATTAGCCCGAAATACCATTTTGAAATCATGGAAATCTCATGCATGTTGCTGGCAGGGAGTATCTGAAGTTCACAAACCACCACCAGCCTTGCTTGATTGGTACTGACTTAACTCAGGCTGTGCTATAATGGAAGTTAGGATTGAGACCACCTGCAAAACCAGCTTTTTACAATTTTTGAATAAGTAACTCCATTTTAAATGATGAACAAGTGTTGCCTGGTAATGATTACTTCAGTACTTCCCTGCTTTATTTGGTGGAACTGTCTCTGTTTATGTGTCCTTCAGGACCTCAGATCTAACCTAGCTCAAGGTCTGAACTTCTTGACAGAACATGAAAATCAAGTGTGGGTTCAAGATGCTCTCTTTCTCTGCAGATGAGGCTGCAGGTTAATTAACTGTTAGAAGTGTTCTTGTAGTTTAATTTAAGCCTGTGATTACAATTGTGTACTAGTTTTGGCTGGGATAGAGTTAATTTTCTTCATAGTAGCTTCTATTGGTCTGTGTTTTGGATTTGTGATGAAAACAGTGTTGGTAACACAGGGATGTCTTAGCTACTCCTACACAGTGCTTGCATAGTGCCAAGGGCTGTTCTGCTCCTCACCGTGCTTGGCCAGTGAACAGGCTGGGGGTGCACAAGAAGTTGGGAAGGGACACAGCTGAGCCCAACTGACCCAAAGGATTTTCCAGACCATATGACATCATGCTTAGCAATAAAACTGGGGGCGGGGGGGGAGGTTGGCAGAGGGGCTGCTGTTCAGGGACTGCCTGGGCATCAGTCGGTTGGTGGTGAGCAATTGTTTTCATTTGCATTGCTTGTTTTTCTTGGGTTTTATTTCCCCTTTCTCTCTGTTGTTTTTTTCCCCTTACAAAATTTTTTGTTAAAGTTTCTTTTTAATTATTAAACTGTTTTTACCTCAGCCTACAAGTTTCTTTCTCACTTTTACCCTTCCAATTCTCCCCGCCATCCCACTGGAGCAAGGGGGAGACTGAGAGAGTGGCGGTGTGGTGCTTAGTTGCTGGATGGGTTAAACCATGACAAATTATTATTTAAATTATCTGTTGTGTTCTGCCACAGGGAAGGGCGGAGTGGAATGATCAGAATTTCTAGTGCTACTGCAAGTATCTTAGACTCTCTTCTGTCCCCACCACCACTGTCCCGGTGATGTGTATTTTACTAGTGTGAGAGTAGACCTTTCACTGTTTGAATTCCTTGGCACAGTGAATGGGGAAATCTAATGTGTAAGCTTTCTCTTGTCAGCTGTAATGCAGCACTTGAGGAGTTCATATCTCAATTTCCTTCCCAATTTATTTCTATTTTAATTTGAAACTGTACAGAAAGGAAGAACTGCCGCTTTTTCAGGTCTCTGAGACTTCAGTAGAAAACAGTGCAACATCCATCAGATCTGGCATTTGTTGCTTTTCTCCTTCAAATTATATGGACGTTCCTCAGGTGTAAGATACCAGGTGGTGGTTGAGTGATCCACTAGTGTGAAAAAAGCTGCAGGGTCACTTGCAGCTCTGCTCAAGTTCGTTCTTTCCTTTTTTGATGTAGGGAAGGAGAACTGAGATATACTGCAGTAAGAAAAACAGTATGATGGATTCAGAAGGTTCTGCCCCAACGAATTCAGAGGAATATCTGAGCAATGACATAACGGCTACCTCTGGTAAACATTATCTTTGTGGCTACTGTGCGGCCTTCACAAATATAGCAGTCACTTTTCCCATCCAGAAGGTCCTCTTTCGACAGCAGTTGTATGGTTTGAAAACAAAAGATGCAGTACATCAGCTGCAGAAGGACGGAATTCGAAACCTGTATCGTGGCATTCTTCCTCCATTAATGCAGAAAACGACAACGTTGGCTCTAATGTTTGGCTTGTATGAAGATTTCTCCTCCCTGCTCCATAGCCACACAAGTGCTCCTGAACTCCTCACTCGCAGCATGGCAGCAGTGCTTGCAGGGACCACAGAAGCTATTCTTACACCTTTTGAGCGAGTTCAGACTTTGCTTCAGGACTACAAACACCACGATAAATTTACAAACACTTACCAGGCTTTCAAGGTACTCAAAGTCTATGGGATGAGAGAATATTACCGGGGATTGGTGCCTATTCTGCTCCGAAATGGACCCAGCAATGCACTCTTCTTTGGCCTACGGGGACCTATCAAACAGTGTCTGCCTGAAGCAACTTCTTACAGCACTCATTTGGTCAATGACTTTATCTGTGGAGGGCTGTTGGGTGCCATGCTAGGATTCTTGTTTTTCCCAGTGAATGTTGTAAAAACTCGCATGCAAGCTCAAATTGGTGGTGAATTTCAATCCTTCTCAAAAGTTTTCGTGAAGATCTGGCTGGAACGTGATAGAAAACTGATCCACCTTTTCAGAGGAGCCCATCTGAATTACCATCGTTCTGTCCTGTCCTGGGGCATAATCAATGCAACCTATGAATTCTTGCTAAAGCTGTTATGAAAACCACTATCTTCCTTCGGCTCGTCTGTTCATTTGAGTATTGGCACGTATGATGTCACTTAATCCCAGGGAACAGTGCCTGCGTAATGTGAAAGGTAATTAGTCTTGGTCTTCAATATTTATGGGGTGAATGGTGATGCATCTAAACCTTTGTGCAATTAAGATGACCTTTTTGAAGTATTTTGCTGGGAAGTGAGTTTACCCATAATGGAGCTACTAGACAAATACAAGGTTTAAAAAACCAAACCAAAACAAAAAAAAACCCCAACACTTACATTAGTCCAGAGGCTTATTCTGTATCACTCCCAAAATTTCTTAATGCTCCACGATGGAATGTGCTCCACTGTCCACATTGTAGAACATGAAAATCAAGGAGGGGCTGATGAAAACTGATTGCCTTGCCTGATAAACTTCAAAATCTGTATTTAAGAACTGCATTTTCAAATGTTTTAGGGTCCTAAGTACTCCTTATTGTTTAAAGCTAAAAGGACAGATCCAGATGAGGATGACTGAAGTGCAGAACTTCAAGCTTAAACTAAGCCTACGCAGACTATTCTGCGAGCCGTTTTGATGCTTGGCTTTAAGATGAACATTTCATTCAGCAGTGTAAGAGTGGTTACTGAATGTTTAACTTCAGTCGAAGCTCACTCCAGTTCAAAGTGGGATCTCTGTGTATATGTACATATGTGCCTTCATGTGAAAAGGGAAAAGTGGAAGGAATGAAACAGCAAATTTACTAAAGCTTTAAAGTGTCCTTCCTTGTTAAAAAAACACTTAACTTGTAAACATCGGAGTTTGTTCTGCTTTTTTTTTTTTTTTTTTGCTTTTTTGCATTGCTGCTTTTTCTGTTGCTTACAGCTATGGGGCCAGAAAGAAGATGGCCCTTTCTGTAATGCTCATGAAATAGTTCAGCTTCCTGCAGCTGTGCAAGTAGTTCACAAACACAGCTCTCGTACTGAGGTATCTTGTCTTTTGCAAATTACTTCTGTTTCATTTGGGCTGTGGAATAATGGATCACAACGAGATATTTTTACCTGAAACTTGGAGTTCTGCCTACTTGATGTGTACTCTTAATAGTTCTCAGTGGCAGAATTGTAGAGCAACACCAACAAGAGGAGGTTTCTGGGTATTACCCACTTCGGTGGAGGTCTGTAAGTGTAGCAGAGATGACAACCAAAGATGACCTTAGAAGCAGCTAGGTAGGAAAGATGCAGCATTTGGAGACATGTTTAAGGAATTCTCTAGGTGAGTATTGAAAATGACTTGCAGAAATACGAAGTATTGTGTGTCTTACAGACTTGGGAGTTGAGAGATACAAGACTTCAGGCCTTAGAGAAAGGGACAGAAGAGCAAGCATGACCATAAACCAGGTGAGGGTCTTAACAAAAAGCATTTGATTCTTCTGGGGGACTTTATTTTATGAAACTATATATATAAAACAAAATATTTTGAATGACGGGGGGCTGGAAAGCTTTCAGAAACTGTCTGAATTGGTCTTTTCCTAAGTTTTGGAGTGGCTATTACTTTACATTTGAGTTTTCCACTAGCTAAACTGTCCTCAAATATTGGTCCCAATCAGTGTGTTATAAACATAATATAGTCCCTAGCTTCACAGTCAAAAATGGCCAGGCACAAGTGAGTGTTCTTGTATCTGAATGTTGTGACTATCTGCATTTAAATAAAATGTCTACTGAATGTCTGTTACTGGCAGAATCTGATTTTCACCAGTGTACTGTTTTTTGTAATCACTCCTTGATGGAATAAAAAAAATTTGCATCCTGTTTCTCTGTGGAAGATATATATTTCTCTAATGTTGGGAAATCTGAAGCATTGAGGGTAAGAGTTTAACATAAGCCTGCCACTAACTGGTGATTGGCATTACTGTAGCAAAAAGGAAGAAGTGGAGTCCTGGTCTGTTGCTGTCTCTGCTTATGTGGCGTGGTTAGATGGAGTGCACTGCAGGTCTGTCATGACAGAACTATGCTCAAGTATAATCTTTGCTTTGCTTTATAACCACTGACAGTTTTACAACACAATCTAAGGAATTGTATGCTTAACAAATTACGGATGTTTTATGCGTAAGAGGACAGATACTCATAATCAGTGAAGAGAACTGTGTTTTGGCACACAAGTTACTGTGAGATGGAATATGTAGTTTGCTAAACAGGGTGTGCTGCCAGTCTGGGAAGAGGGCACAGAGGAGTTGCAATGCTTCAACTAACACGAAAACTCCTCTGTTCAGGCAAGTTTCAAGACTGTTTCCAGGCTTAAAAAATTTGACTATGAGCAGACTGCCTCAACTCCATACTTAACGCAGTTGCAATTTAAGAACACAAATGATACTGGGCAAGGATCAGGAAAGAGTAGATCTTCAAACCAAGCGCTAGGTAGCAGTGTTTCTATGTGTTGCCTTGTGGGCAGGGCAGGGTTACTATAGGTAGCATGAAGGAGAAAGTGTATGAGAGAAGTGACCTTGGCTTATCTTTCCTGGGTGGTTAGCACCCTTTTCTGTGGGACAGCTCAGAAGTGGGATCCTCAGTCTTATTGTTGCCTTGTCTCAACACTGTGTTGCTACTAAACCAGGAGGTTGCCTGAACAGCTAGAGGGGCCAGGCTTCAGTTGCTGCCTTCTCTGAAAACATGCAGCTGGGACTCTTAGTGAGGTGTGACCAACCTCTAAAGCAGAATTTTAAAAATGACTGCTGGTGTCTCAGTTGATTTTCTTGGTGGACTACAACAATCATTTCCAGCTAAAGGGAATGGGTATGTCTCCACCAACGTTAACAGGAATACTGCTGAAAGACTAATAGAGCTAGACTTTGGGTAATAACTACTTTGAGCAAAGGACAGCAATATTGCAAAATACTGCTCTGTGTTTTTGAGGCATATTTCTATTCCAAAGACCTTGTAGTACCTCAGGTGATCAAGTTTGGCCAGTTCTTAGCTGTTTGCAGTGGGGGGTGGGGAAGAACACAGGTTTTTGCATAGGAAAGTAAACTAATATGAAAGCAACAGCTCTTGGCAGTTCTGAACTGACAGCTGGAAAAGGCAAGAGGCTCCAGTAACAGTTCTGAGAAATAAACATCACATGTCAGTCAGGCTGTGATAGTCCAGTTAGTTAGGTTTTTTTTCCTCATAGAAACTAATGATGCCATCAAATTTCTAACAACTAGAGAGACAGCCTTCCCCTTGTTTATTATGCATTGTGTAGTGAGGGGTGAGAGAAAGCCACAAGTGCTGACAAGCCTAAATAGCATTTTTGCAGCATCAGGATAGGTAAACTGTATATAGCATATTATTTTAGACAGGGTACAGACTTTTTACCACTGACTGCTCTGGTGGTCTGCATCAAACAGGGCTGTTGTATGGATAAGAGGTTCAGAGTCAAATTTTGAATCTTAGCTCATTTTCTGGAAAAACTTGATGGAAAAGCACTACAGCCGAGTCTGATGCGCAAGCTTGAGAACTGCAGCAGCAGCAGCTTAGTGTTACCACCTTGATAGCAAAGCCAGGGCAATAAAGTGTGCTCACTTCCTCAGCTGCTTAGCTTGTATTCCTTTACCCCAACTCAAATCCACCTTCTGATTTAAACCCAGATGTTGTGCCGCTCCTGCATGTGTTGAGGCCTCATTTACAAGAAACACAACAGCAGATAACCAAGTGACATGCACGACACGCCCCGAGCATGCAGTGCCCCACGTCCCCCGTTGGTCCTGCATGATGCTGTGACATTCATCTGTGCCTCAGGTAATGCTGAAACAGAATTTGGCTTTGTGCAGATGCTGTTTTCGGTGTGCCCAATAGTAACTGGCTTCACTAGAGCCCAGACCTTTGCACGTGGAAGTGTAACAGGGCAGAATGTCACTCTTGGTACAGACAACCCACAACCCTCTACCACAGACACAGCTATCCATGGCAGAGCAGGCAGGATAGTTTTCAGTTTCAGGCTGTTCTCTGGGGGCAGATAGTTGCCTGCTCACCACTGCAAGACTCCTTCAGCAAAATTTACAGGAACAGCAATCCTGCCTTCAGAGGTTTGCTGTGTGACCAAAAGGAGCTCTCTAGCCCAGAGGTACCATCTCAGGCAATGGAATGGTTAATTCCACTGTGTTTGTAATTATCATACTACATCAAACATCTGTCCTGCTTTCTAGGCTTCATAAGTGAGCTGCTGCTTCTCACAAGCATGCTTGATGGTAAGGACAGTAGCAAAGAAACCTATGAAGGCAAGGAGACTTGCGTACAGAGGTGGTTTACCTCTAAGCACTGTTTTTTTCCCCTCTTAGCTGTAGGGAGTAGGCAAGAACCAGTGAGCATTACAGAACAGAGCTCAGTGTAAGATAAATACATTAAAATAGATTTTAATTAATTGAATTATTAAATGTTTAATTTATTATGCAAGCAAGAGAAACTGTCCACAAATAGTAGGTTACTGTACGGCTGTAAGTACAATATTTTCAGAGCAGTTCCGATACTTTTGATACTGTATTAAAAGGCTACAGTTTTTACTATGAAATCTCAGGTATTTCAAAATACTCTACATGCAGAATTTGTTCTTGTATTAAAAACCTTATACTTAACTGAAGATACTTAGTGCTTAAGAAAATGCACCTTTGACTAAGATCAGGAATGAGAAGTTTCTTTTTCCTGCAGGACAAAAATATTATGGGCTGTTGACTTTTTACTCCAGCTTTTTAGAATCTTGTAAACTAGATTTTTTTTAAAAGCTTTCATTTGGCAAGTTTATTTCTTTTTTCTGAGTTCACATTTCATAGAGCAACAGACCCATGTTTTACAGTATCGGGACCTCCTCCAGATCAGTGTTACTTGAATTAAAACAAAAACCAAACAAAAAAACCCCCAACACCAACAAACAAACAACCCCCTCCCCCCCACCAAAATCAACACCACCACCACCCCCCCCCCAACCCCAGAAAAACCTGATGTTTACATTCTAATTCTGGTAGTAGGCAATCAAACTGTCCTTACCAAGACTCCAAGAGTGCAAACAAACGTGTGTCTGTCTGTATCACTGTGCTTTTCTTCCTATCCCCAATAGTTCTGTTTGGACATTACATTTTTCCCTGAACTACCCATGTTTGACAAGTGGACTGATGCCCCATGGCTGTATATATACTGAAATACACACACACACACTCCTCATACAGAGAAAGTACATATACATGAATGTCATTGTATAATTCCAGTAATAGATTCTCTCCCCCTCCCCACAAATGTCTAACAGTGGTGCAGTGATTTAAAGACTGACCTCTAATGGAATACTCAGAAAATGCATTTACTCCCACAATATACAGCCACTGGACTATTACAAAAGGATTACTAGCTTCAAACACTAGTTTGGTTCCTGTAGACACTGCTATACATTGACATTCCTATAGAGATCTTAATTATGCAGTTTATCTGCTTCTGCTGGTCAGCCATGCTGTGAATGGAGGAATTCTTTTACTACAGAAGTTAATGGATATGAAACCATGCATTTAAAAAACACATTGCATGCTTTACAATCAAATGGAAAGCTCTATTTTCAGTAGAAATACTGTAAAATTTACCAAGTGATGTAACACTTGAGTGGTGAAAAGTAAACCAATTTAAAGAAACCTCTGGTATAAACCGCTACCATACTTTGCTGTTAGTGCAGTCTTTCATCTACCATTTGAAACATTTTCTTGTATTTGTTCAGACAGTTTTATATAGTTCTGGAAGGTTAAGAATTAATCTTTTGAAACATAACAGTAAGATAAACCTTTTTTTTTTTTTTTTTTTTTTAAACTATCTAGAAATAATCCAAAGCTCACCATCAAATTACTTCATAATTCAATAAGGCAAGGTAATACCATTCAGAAAGACAACGGAAAATCACTCCTTCCACCAAGATGCAACTGCAAGGCATATCAGTTATAAACTAGTGAATAGTGTTTCAGTAAGCGTTACATGAACTTCATAGGTAAAATAGATTAACTTTCATTGAAAATTTCCAAGTATTGCTGCAAAGGAGTAATCAAATGATCAAAATCTAGGATTACCGACTTATTCTAATTCAAAATTATTACAAATGTAGTCAGAAGAACTAAGTAACATTTCTACAGCATATATGGACAGAATCCACCTTAACATGCATCTGCCAGACTTGCTACAAAAACATCAACATTGTCATCAAACCGCTTAACCAGGTCAGCTTTTAGCATCAGTCCTACACTCCTGCTCAGTGGCCCTGGTTTCCAGGGCTGGGCAGGGCTGGTCAACCCACCACTCTTTGTGCTGTGCATTGCAGGTAGTATCTAGATGGGATGACATGTGTCACTTTGGAGTAACAGTTTTTTATACAGGAAAGTTAGTGTCCAATGCTTCAGAACAATACTCTTGTAAAAAACAGTGCATCATGAGGTAGAATTAAAAAAGTAACACTCAGTGCACATTAACAGGCATAGAATTAAAGTCATAAGCAATCTACCAGTTCAAGGAATTTCTGACGGGGAAAAAACAAAACCAGCCATGAAAACAAACAGAACTGCTTTGATTTCATGGGTGCTTCTTCGCCTCCAAAACCAACACAGTTCAAGCCTGTGAGAACAGTAAGATTTCTTCAGGATGTTACCTGTAGTCCCTTTAATGACATTTAGTAAAATATTATGATGAGAAAACAGCAGCCTAGAAGCAGGGAGAGTGAGAGCTTAGGGGAAAAGCCATTATGATCCAGTGCAGGGACAGGGGAGAACCTGTTTCTTTACTACTAACAGGCCACAATTTTTATGGATGGGAGTGCAGAGGAATGCAAGTGTTCATACAGTCACACCGCATTCTGTTTCAAAATACTTGAGGAACAGGAAACTTAGCACTTCCATTAGACTAATGTCAAGAACACAGTATCCAGAAGTTTTGCCACATGCTGCTACTGGGTTTTTTTGTTCATTTCCCACCCCAACCCCCCAAACAGCTTGGCCAATTAAAAACTTGTAGCTCAGCTCTTCTTTTGCATAAAAACCTTGTATTCCACAACTGTCCTCAAGCTTTCCGCACACTTCATTTCTATTGCTTTAAAGTCACAGCTGAGGGAAGTCCCCCTGAACTGTTTCTAACAAACCAACAGATCCAGGCTGCCCCAGATGTAGGTTCAGGTTCACAGGCTGTTATATGCAGGCAAAAGGAGCTGGGTGCCAAGGGAAGTGATGTATTTCCAACTAGTCTCAGATACATTTGCATGTTTTATTCATTCAGTCACTAGGCCCCATTTTTCATGGCTTGGCCAATTAACTTAAAGTGAAAAAATACCTTTTTATCAATCATGTTCCTTGCACATACTTCCAAAAGCATTCAGAAGGTACAAGTGTTTGAACTTAACAGTCAGTGTTTTAGAAAACAGGGCATCTCTCTTCATTTATGATTACATCAGTCTACCTTTGAGTTCAAGACAATAGTTTCAGCAACAACACCATTGCTCACAAGATATGCTATGGAACATTTCAACCTATGAGTGGCTATTTGAGAAGACTATGGGTGTTTATTTGCTTCTTAAGTTAACTGAGTATATTTACTTAAATTATTATTCTTCCTCTAGCTGGGACAATATTCTACTGAGACACTATCACCAAATAATTCCGTTAAAAACCCATGAGAACACAAAGTTTAGGACTTTTACCAAACAATAGGAAGCCTGTCAGCTGCGCATACTTAACTACTTGAATGTAGTCCTTTAGCAGTCAGTTGCTAGAGATGATGAAAACCCAGTGCAGGAGTAATTAACTAGTCCTCAGATTACCAAATAACCCAATATTGAAGGCTTTGTATTACTAAAGAAATTCTCCAAAAGAGGAAGTTTAAGATTTTTTTTCTCATAATGCAGAAGAGCCTTAAGTTTCAATGACTTCACCAACTCCCAGAGTATGCTACCCACACATTCAAAACTACAAGAGGATCGTCAAGCTTAGTATTTCTGGCTATCTCATCTTCACAGATGTCTTCTTTTTCCCAACACACTTTGCAAAAGGCTTTATAAGAGTCAGCTTTTAAAAAGCATGCTCTGTTGAGCTGGAGATAGTGAATCTAAACACCAAAATACCCTTTTTAGGTAAAGTTTCCTGCTGAATTGAGTGTGATTGGTTAGCAAAACCTTAGTGAAATACCAAAAAAAAAAAAATCTTGGAACATATAAGTGATGAGAATATTATAAACTGATATGGACATATGAGACTGAAATAACTGTGCATTTACTAGGTCAGCTATATTAACTTGAGGTGCAAAACTTAGCATTCATGCTTAATATGTGATTTAATGGTGAACATTAACTTTTTTTACATCTTACAATCAGCCCAGTTAAATCCAAATAGATCTTACTGTACACAGGCATGCTTTTAATCCATTCCCAAACTGACAGTACATGTGAAGAAAGGCTTATCTGGTGATACTATGGATGCATCCTAGGTGAATTCCTCTCACGGCAATGGTGCAGGCGAGGTGTTGAAGAACAGTCAGGTAGGAAATAGCCTTAACATCAGCAGAAAATTCTGCCGTGTTGTTTCAAACGTGGGATGAAGGTTTGTGTTACTGATGCAGAAAGCTCCCTACAACAGAAACCCTGGTGGCTGAGCAGTCAAAGTTGCCCAAGAAAGGCTGACACATCCCCATTGTACAAAACATCCAAACTGTTCGTCTGCAGTGGTTACAGGGCAGAGTCTTTAGCCATTCAACTCCTGCTTCCCTGCCCCAGTCTTTTCCTAGTAAATTCTCTGAAGAAAAAATGCAGCTACATCTCCATCGAGAACCAATTCCTTCTGGCAATAAACACAATATATGCAATTACAGAAAAGAAAATGTTTTAACTGCAGCAAAACATTACAGAATATCAACTCATTTTTCTAGCCAATCACAAGCAACCAAATTAATATATAAAAAACCCCAAAACTTTCTTTTCTTTTTGTGACAGTAACTAATTCTATTAGTTACACAGAAAAGCAGCTCACCATCTAATAATCACCGTATAGTAGTTTCAGCAACAGAAACGGCCAAAGAAGCACACATGAGGAAATCTAGCTCCTTTGGAACAAGGTGTCATACCTGGAGAGCCTGGGTGAGTTTTGCTGGACTGCTGCCCTTGCCCCCTCTACATTTGTTTTGAAGAGCCCACTTCAAGTTGCATTGAAGGAAATTATCAACAAGTAGTATGGTACAAACAAACCAGAACAATGACTCGATGGCACAGGATCAGCAGGAGCAGAGGTCTGAAAACACAGCACATGGAAGCGGACTTGTGGATGCAGTATGAGAACGCATACAGTGCTGGGCTGGGAACTTGTTCCACTGTTGTGTTCAGAGATCATAGTAACTATGATCTTATCTGGATTTAGATATTTCAGAAAGAACACACTTCAACTAAACTGAAGTAAAAACCACAAACATCTGAAGGTCCTGTTGATGCAATGTGTGCCTAGAACTTTGGCTGATACAGAGAAACACGTCCACTAAGGCACCCCGAGGCAATCTGACAGTGTGTTGGAGAAAATTTGGTTGTCAGTACCACATCATTGTGAGAGTAGAGGGAACGGATTTCTTTCAGGGGACTGGCTTCTTTGGGCAAACAGTCAACAAGTTCACTGCAGTGTGCATCAAACCCCAACAAGCGGATCCCAAAGCCATGCGGGGATGAAATCATCCGGCCATCAGGACTGAAACAAAGTTCTTTGATGTAACCCCGGCCCACGTTAGCTTCTTCAATGCAATGAGTCAATCTCAGGGAACAACGAGGCGAGACAGGGCGCACAGGGGCTCCTTCCTGGAATTCATAGACACAAGTCCACTAAAGGGAGAGGCAGAGAAAGGAACATTGAAAGAAAAGTAAAGCACTGCAAAGACGAAGGCTATTGCTTGTCTACTCTTTGATAAGCATGTACTACAGAACACTGAAAACAGGCCAGTTCCTTGGCATCTCCTCCGCTTCGAACTATCTAAGCAGAACAGCTGTCTATTATCAAAGCTGCTTTTTTAATTAAATGGATGCTAGATATAACCTTTTAAATCTAGTTTTTATCTGGAAGGAGTAAAGGCTAATCCTTTGGCCAGACATCTGCTCTAATTTAGTAACCATTTTAATGAAAGCTATAATAAAGCAGAACTCAGCCTACTATAATTTACAATTGACCATTGGCATTTTGTGCCCTTAACTTCAAAAGGAAAGAAATCTTCAAACAAGAGGGAAATAGATTTTTGAAGGAATGTTATGAACAGCTCTATAGCCAGCTTGTTACTTGTGAGACAGCCAGGGATTTTAATGTGTAATCTAATTATCTAATCTCAAACCAAATGCAAAAACAGCTCTATGACAAAGTTTGTATCGTGTTGAAAGATTCAATTTCAGCCACAAGGCAAAAGAAGTGTTCTTAGTTCTGTTCCATGTATTCTACTGAAATAAACACAAAGAGAACAATACTAATGAATATTAATAGAAGAGAGTAAGGCAGACACTAGGACTATGGGAAATTATAACTAGGTCAATCATCAGTATCAACTAACCCAATATAATACTTGCATTTTCAAAAAATTCTGTGTTGTATAGCGGTTTGATTGCAAGTTTACAGAACCAGCATTAAAATTTATAACAGATCTGCTAAGCTTCCATTCAGTCCTCTACGTATCTGTAAGAGGCTACCATTACAAAGAGTAGCTTTCTTAAAAAAACAAAACAAAACAAAAAACAAACAAACCACAAACACACACATAAATAAAAGCCACAAACACCAAAAAACCCCCAAACCAAACCAACACCAATTTACATCAGCTATCAAACTAAACTGTTTATTACTGGTCAAGTATTCAAAGCATTCTTTGTGGTTTTGGAAAACAAATATAAAACCTCTGTGTCTTCAAAACAGAGTGGTCTGCACAACTGTCACAGCACTAAATTTTGAAATAATCTTAGGAAAAAATGGTGTTTGCAAGAGGACCATCTGGTGGAATCCAGGTGTTCTGAAGGCTCTGGCTGGGCTTTAAGTTACAGATGAACTTGAATTAACCTGGAAGTTACTTCTTCAAAAGCAGGTGCTCCCAAACACAACCTGCAGGCTCTTGCTTTTTGTATACAGCCCATGAAGAAGTTTTTTCATTTTTTCCTGAGTGCATTACAGACTGCTTGTTTGTCTTAAAACAGGGTACCAGTGCAATATAGCAGCTGTTATGTGACACATCACAAACAGAATCTGGGTAAACAATGCAACACTGACCTTAAAGCCTGCCATTACTTCTTTAAAGCAGTATTTAGAGGAGTGAAATCTGCAAGTCGCAGATGAGCCATAGCTGTTCTTATGACTTTGTACTTTAAGTAAAGGCTTGAAATGGATTCTGCCAGGAAGATCATTGATACCCCCTTTATATTTAAGTTGCAGAGTTTTAGGATGAGAGTTGAGACCAAGGCACTTGAACATTACTTAAACATCACTGGAGTTCATCATATTCAGACCTATGGTGTAGCAGTTTTAAGTAGATGCAAAAATATGCCATGAGGTTTTTTCACAGCAGTGTAGGAGCAGCCTCTGGAAAGCATTCATCAGCACAGCAGGAACACTTCATCCTTGGAGCACCAACGGAGGTAGCAAACATTCCGAAGGCACTTGAGAAATTCAGAGGAGCTTCTCTGCTCAACTTAAACCATGTTCACCAGTACACAACTGTCTAATCCTCTGTCTTTTCCAAGCTCACACCTCCTATATTATTGCAGGTTCATATTTTTAAGTCGTGTATTTGGCAGCACAACTACTGTTTAAAAACTTTTAACAGAGCTGTGAACTGTAAAACATATTCTATGAAAGAGCCAAGCAACAGGAGTACTGAATGAGGGATACAAAGTCATATGAGGTCATTAGAAAAGAAAAAAGAATTTCATAATCTTGGTGTAAAATCAATGCATTTGTAAGCAGAAATAACTGACTAATATATTCAAATGCAAATTTACCCCAAACCAAGGAAATTTCAATATAGTTGTGTGATCGATATTATCTTACTCAACGTATTCTTTAAAAGACATATTTGTTTTACCTCCTGGTCATCTGTATTACTTGAGCACCGAAGAAGCGTAGCCCACCCTTTTGGATGTAGCTGTAGTGATGTAATGCAATTGCCTCGATCTCTTTCTCCAGGAACCTCTGGTGTTAAGACCTCCAAACTATTTCTAGGTGAACCACCTAGAAGGGGAAGTCAATTGTAAGTCTCGAAGTCTGTACATTGATCTTCACCTCTCTCATCAGTCTACTGCTGAAACTAGGTCAAACATGTGACACTTGCATCTGACTGCTAGAAAAGACCACACCTTTATGATAGGATAAATCAAAAGAGAGGTTACACGAACAACTGAAGTTAATACCAATGGGCTCGGTCCTGATTTCAAATAGCTTCTTTTTTGAAACTTGCCTTCCAACACCTCTATTAAATCACCTCATACTGTGAACTAAGTCAGAGTTAACTTTCCACACATACACTCTTCATTATCATTAAAACAAAATCTAAAGAGTGGGGGTTTTTTTGTAAGGACTACTGGTTCTCAAACTTGTGTGATGTGCTTTCCAAATTCTTTCCAAAGTCTGCTCAGCTGTATGCAGCTTGCCTCCCTTCTCCCCCTCACCCCTAGAAAGCTTTTCACTAGTAAATCATGCCCTGGCATCCAGATAAGCCTCCTCCTTTCATAAGTATGTTCGAGATTCTCACAACCATGAGTAGTTAAAACTTAACATAATTGCATATGATTCACAAAGTATTTACCAATTTGCCAAAATCACGCTGACTCTCTGAAAGTGTATCCTAGATTCAGAGGAAGCCTGCTAATCACAGCATCACCAGTTTTCATAGCTCTGTAGTTAGGCAGGACTTGGTTTGTAATCAGAACTTCACAAAACACTCTGTCCACATTTAAGACCTGTTGGCATACTCTTTTTCCATGCTATTGACTCTTCATGGAGAAACTGCAGATACATATACCCATCATTAAGAAAAACAAAAGCAAAACATAGCTATATTCTGCTCTGTTTTTTTCTTTTTTCCCCCTAAAGGTCATTCACACCACCTTCGTTCAAGGAAAAAGCACAAAGAAAAGGGGGCACCTCTACATAACAACAATAATGTACTAATATAAAACAAAGATCTTGTTGCTGTTATCAGATTTCTTGGAGAAAAACTGATTAGATCCCCAGACTGCTGTGTGCAATGATATTTTATTGGTTTAATGAAGTCATAGCAACACTATTCTTTTAAAAGTCACAGAGACAAAACCACAGTTTTTCACTATTATACTCTAGCCTCTTCTGGACACAATGAGTCAAAGTCCATGATTTTTTATTTTTTAAAATCTTTTCCTACCTTCTCGCTGGGAGGACCGTGACATATGTTTCTCAGACAGTGGGCCTGACTCATTCTGGTGACATGGTGAACCAACAGCTCGAGGACCAGACGAACCTGATGACGTTATGTCTGCAAACAGCATCAGCCATGTGAATGTAACAGCTAAGCACAGCCCACTTAATACACATGTCCCTCACAACCCTCCTTAGAAATGTTAAGTAAAGGGTAAGGGTAAGGCATCTTGTTAAGAAAACACTTTTCAACGCTCAGTTTATAGTCTAAAAGTACCATTCTGTTTGTGACTCATACAAATAAACTGCCAGCACAACAAACTTGACTCGGAATAAGAGGCGAGCTGCATTTCTTCCTTCTTATGCACTGTCACTACTAGAAGCTGGGGTATGAATTTTTCCCCAGGCCACTCCCTTTATATCCTGACACCCCAAATGGCAGAGTTTGTCGGTATTTTGGTCTGTTACTGCCACAAAGCAGGAGGAAGCAAGCAGTGAAATTTCAGAGCATGCAATTCTTCCAGGTCTGCTGGGGAGAGCGATGACACCACTACACATCAGTCATTAGTAGCTGCTGAAGCTCACACACAGTTGGCCCACTCAACAGGCGTTATTTTATATTACAGGACCAAGAACAGTAGATAAATAAAGCTAGAGACTGCCAGCTCAAGGTGACAAAATTCCACAGGGTCTATCTATATTCTGTAGTGCTAAAGTCTTGATACCAAAAATCACCCTAGACACTTTACCTGAGCCAGAACATACCACTCAACAGTACAGAAGTGTGGGACCCCTGAACAACAGAGCAGCTACCGTGCTGAGGAGTTCCTCTGCAGAATCCTTCCTACTTCACCTCTGCCTTCTTTTGCTAGCTAAGAGCATCCCATGAAACACCTCTAACACAGAAGCTGCCACAGACATTTCCACAAGCATTCACCTGAACTTGATGTAGTCCTCCTAGCTCTTAAAATTGGGTAGCTGCCAACCTCTAAAGATTTGTTTAGGTCAAGGTCATGCAAAATCAGAAGATATCCAGAGGATGTCGAGATCAACATTTTCGAACAGTCTGGCGTCAGCCTCATTCGCATAAGAAAACGGGTGTGAAAAAACTTCTTGTGAGGACATCCCTCTTCTGTGCACCTGGACAGCGAAAAAAGCAAAAGAAATGGCTGCAATTAGCTTCAACTCAAGCCCCTGATAATGTCCAGAAGGGTCCAAGATGTGTTAAGCATCCTTGTTCATCCTAAAACTTTTTTTGAGCACTGTCTTTATCCTACTTAAGTTAGATTTTAATGAAATGACAGAAGTCTCACTTTCATCCTACCACAACAATGAAGACAGAACTTTTTCAAAAAGTAAGAACTACATTTTGGCATGTCAGCAAGAAAAGTTCTCTTTTTAGCTACCAGACTATTACCCTATAAAGGTGATGCAAGTTCTTGATAGGGGCTATAAACTAATCACAGTATTTAAGAATGCATTATAGCACCATACAAGGAAGCAGGTTTTCCTTTACAGAAGAACCCTATCTTTGTGTGTTCTAGAAACAGAACAGCATGAACACAGCCACATACCTGTTTGTGTCCCAGATGATCACATTTCCATCAAACCCTGACGTTACCAGTAATCTCGTATTGGTATCATACTCGATGTTCTTAACCCAGCTGGTGTGACCATGTAAAGTGCACACTTTTGTGTTCAGCTTTCTCAAATCCCAAAGTGCTATTGTAGTGTCATCAGAACAAGTCGCAAACAGTCGATTATCTAGAAACCTGAAAATGGGAGAGAAATACTGTGGCTCCTTAGTGCTTTCTTTAATTTAAATATTCTTAAACAGGAATTTAATCTAACACAGAAATAAATAGAGTGGCCACACAAAAAAAACCCCAAACCATACAGCAGAATATTTGCCAATAAAACAGTTCCATTAAAAACAGTACTGTTGGGACATGAACCAGTAGTACATCTGTAGTAGCAAACTAGTAAACCTGCAGAAGCATAGCAGAAGTTTTTCTGTGGGTGGGTTTTTTCCTTTGTTTTGTTTTGTTTTTAAATTAATCATGTAAAGGACACACAACCACCAAACCACCAGTGGAACAAATGCTCACACAGAATCCCTATGGTAACTGAATCAGTTACCCATCTGGACAACAGGCAGCTTTAAACTTACCAAGTCTTTATAAGACACAAACATCTCAGGACTAGTCAGCTTTTAGACCCCTGGCAAGATATTCCCATTGACTGGTTTGGCAGACCCTGCAACAGAAGTCTGCTAGCCTAGATTGTTTGTAATTTATGCCTTTCATCTTCCGTGTTTTGCCAGGTCCTTTCACTACTACAGACAGGCAGCACCAGAAGACACAGCAATTCTATATTCATTTCAGACTACACAAGATCCTATTACTTTGTAATTAATTAAACCCATGCTCTTCTTTACTTTCTTCATTTCTACCCACATATCCACCCTCGTTCTTCCCCTACTATTCTGTAAATCTTCCTTTCTTCCCCACCACAGACATAAGCTCCTTGCACTCAAAGGAGGTTTTTAAAATCAAGGTCACCTTTTGTTATTCCTACTGGAAGGCCCCTACTGCTTTTAAACCTTGCTGCTCTGTACAGCACACATCCTGCTAGCTTCGCCGAAACACACAGTGTCCAAGCCTCCTTTGGCTAACACCTGAACAGCTCCTCCACTGCAAGGCCCGACGCTGCTCTGTACCACACATGGTTGCTCAGCATTCAATGTAGTCAGTACTGACCGAAAGCTCTCACCAGATCTTGACCCCACTGGCACAGGCAGAACACGACGCTCGCTGCAAAACGTGCAACAGGAGTCCATCAACGGGGACCTGCTTTTAGAAATGTCCTGCCTAGGACAGCGGTAGAACCACCCCTGCTGGAAACCCAGCGCCAGGTTTATCAGGCTGCTGGTGAGGCAAGCCGAAGCCCTGCTCTTACCAGAAGGCTGTTACAGATTATGGATGTCCAGAGGGCCTTTCCACAACCACTCCGTGATATGGCCACAGTTCTGCACAATGCCTGAGGCACACCACATCTGCCCCGAGCACACTGAAAAGCTGGCCCCGTGGTTTTACATGGCACATACAACAAGTGCTTTTCCGTGACATTTAATCTAGTGGATTAACTGTCTGATGGATAGCTTGCTTTACTAACCACAGGGCTTACACTACACACAGTACTGCTATCTTGGAAACACGTACTAGATTTAAATCTGAACACTGCCACTGTTTGCGCATTTCCCTAGACCCTTAATTTCTTTCCACTTTTGCTCATCTTTTGCTTCAGAGCCTGTCTAGCTCCACAATTCCCCAGGAGCACTGCTGACTGCAGCTGCGGAGCCAGGAGGAGCCATGCAGACCTCCTGCATCCAGGAAAGTTTTGTACCACCTGGACAATCTCCACAGCCTCCATCAAAAAGCAGGGAGCTTTTGCTCCCAAGTTTCTGCCTCTCCTTTCCCCACAGTACAGTTCAGGTGTCTGAAGCAGGCACAGGAAGTTTGGCTTTTCAAATGCACAAAAGCAGGTATACGTATTGAAGTGCAAGTGCAGAGCACTGTTTAGGATGAGAATTTCAGATCACGTCTGGAAGTAGCAGCTGCAGAAGTGGTGCAGGCTACCCAAGTTTATGGACTCCTTCAATACAGATGTGCATTTGAGATTTGAGTCGTTTGAGTTTGACTCACAACATAACATGAAATTCTCTTTAACTCAAACTACTGCAAGAAGAGCAAGCCTACTGCTCTGTATTTCACAAGGTATTTACAGACTTGCAGTTCTACAGTACACTTTGATGCAGCAGTGAATTTATATCACATGCATAGTGTTCCATACGCACTGTGTATGTTCTGCACTTAGCAGGTCTTGAGTTCCTGCTTTCTTAACAGATGACAGGCTCATCACTAATGTCATATTGGGAGAAGATGAGAAAGTGGAAAAGAATAGGGGTCATACTAGTTGGATTACTACACCGATCAGGTTAAGTACTTAGCCTGTTCAGGTAGTAATTCTTTACCATGATTATCTCTGGCCTTCAGCCAAAATTCAATGTCTATATCACTTCTGCCTGAAGTAGTATGAGGCAGCTTGACCACCTTCAAGGGATTACAGAAGGAAAGAATATCTGATGTAAAAACACTCCCATCAGACAGAAGGGGATAGAAGGGCTGGAATCAGCACTAAAAAGGCACAGCTAGGTAATAAATTGAATAAATTGAGTCAACAGGTTACTGAAGCAAATGCAAGACTTTTCAAAAACACCAACTGAAGACAAGACTTTGAAAGCGTACTTAGACAAGTTGGTTCACTGAGAAAAATCACTGGATAAAATTACTTGGTTCACATTATACAGATCAAAGTTTATCATACTCCATTCCCACTGCAATTTATGCATGCCCTTACTTTTAGAAGGCCAAAGCATACCGTTTTATCTTGGGAATTCATGTCTGATGAAGGTATTTGGAAAAAAAAGCCCTACCTGACATAAAAGGAAAAATAAAATCTACCCGAAAAAAACCCAGAAGTAGTTGCACACAAATACCAAGGCAAGAACGATCTACACAGAGATGTATGGTAAGTTACCCCTAGAAACAGCATTTTATCTTTTAGACTTAGAACCAGGCTATAACATGTAAAAATAGCAACAAGTCCAATGAAAAATAACCAATTACAATGGGAGGAATCCAACATTTCAGATTTTCAGGGCAAAAGTAAAACAGAGTGTACCTCTTGCCTGTATAAATCCATCATCTGCCTTTATCTTGGATGCTACAGGTTACCCTGCTTCACCCACTACAAACAGGTTTCGGAAGAAATAGACAGGGAGCTACAATTGGTATTGAACAGCTTTCATATAGGGAACGACCAAGTAGACTAGGATTCACTTGAAAAACCACCAATTGAAGGTGCGTATGACTCGGGCATAGAAAACTGATTCACATGGAGAAAGTAAATAGAAATTAGTTGTTCCTTGTCTCCTTACTTAAGAAAACAAAAAAACTAGAGGGCCTCAAACTAAGCTAGCAAGTTTTAGAAACACTATTAAACACTCCTTGAAACACATTCGTGCCATGGAGCTCTGCCATGGGAGAGTTTTAAGTAAGCTCAAAACCTGACCAAATTCAGGTGGAAAAAAATGTCTGCTTCAGATGATTACACACAAATCCCCAGCGACTTGGAGACTGCTGGAAGAGGACCTCTACATACTTCCCTGTTCACACACACCTCTGAGGCACCTGCTGTAGGGCACAGCAGTAATGGTATTTGGTTTTGGTGCTTATTACAAGGAATTTCTGTAGTACTATAGTGCCTGAAGTCCTGCTCATTAAGCAGAAACAATACGCCAGGTAGTGCTGCACTAACCATGTGTTACAGAACATACTTAAGTTCCTTGTAACTAAGTCTGTAACAACAAACAAATGGGGACATGCAGGAAAACACAGTAGAAGATGCCAATATCCGACAAAGACAAAATAAAGCTTTAAGAAGCGTTTCGAAGGAAAGCAGAAAGTTTACTACACATTGCTAGGAAGGACCTTAGTCTGGTGATTAACAGCAGATCTGAGAGTTATCTGCTTGGATGTAGTACTGGTATTTTTATGTAAATCAAACTACACAGAGAAAAGACATTTAAGGACCAGGAACAGACTTACAAAGCCCCACAGACAGCCAAAGTCTAAAGAAAGGAGATCCTTTGAATAAGAGAAGAGAGTGGCAGGAAGTTTCAATGCTGTTCTCAAACAAGGAATGAGATGAATTTTCAAGACCAGCACAGCTGACCGCAACAGAGACAGCCAACCAGTCAATGAGCCTGCAACAGAATGCTCTTTGTAAAATGTGACCCACACTAACTCACCTGAAAACCTAGCAGGAGCAGTTTGAATGTAAGGATCAGATACTGAATTAGAGATGTGTAAAAATCAAAATAAATCCAGTTTGCTTTTGCCGTATGAGATCTTAATAACACGGCTTTATTTCTCACCTAGCTTTATCTAAAAACTAAGCACATTCAAAGGACAACCACTAGCATGCAAGATGTGAAAAGCTGTATTTCCTTACAGAAAAGGAAATATCTCAACATCTCCTCTTCTATTTGTGTCAGTTAGCCCCAGCTTTTACTGTAGCTTTTCTGAAAGACCCAACTGATGTAAAACTTCAGTCTAAAAAGGACAGGCAGCTTGTGAAAAACATCTATTTATCTGATGGACGTGTAAAGACATTAGCACCCCACATTTTATTTAGCTCTTTTGAGGGGCAATGCTCAAATTGCTTCTACAGTTCTCTTGGGTTTTTTTGGTTTGGGTTTAGTTTTGGGTTTGGTTTTTTTTTTTCCTGCTTTGAGAATCTGAGTGAAGGGAGGCTGCAATATTGTCCACAGGACTAAGAAAGGTCTTGAGTTCACGTGTCAGTCTATCCTTAGACCCAAAACAGCTAAAAATAATCTAATTTAAAAGGGAAAGCATCCTGAGAAACAGGCAAAGGATTTAAACCATAAAGACTGAGTTTAAGTTGAATTGCAGAAGCCATTTCACTTTCCTAGCTCTTCTATATCATACCTGTATTTAAAGAAGCCAAACTTTGTTTGGAAATTTCTATGCAACTGTATTGGGTTTGTGTGGCAAGGTTTTGGTAGCAGGGGGGTGGTGGTGGGGGGTTAGAGGGGTGAGAAGCTGCTAGAAGCTTCCCCTGTGTCCAACAGACCCAATACCAGCCAGCTCTAAGACGGACCCACCACTGGCCAAGGCCAAGCCCATCAGCGACGGAGGTAGCACCTCTGCGATAACATATTTAAGAAGGGAAAAAAAAGTTGCTGGGGCACAGAAACTGCAGCCAGAGAGAGGAGTGAGAACATGTAAGAGAAACAACCCTGCAGACCCCCAGGTCAGTGCAGAAGGAGGGGAGGAGATGTTCCAGGCGCCGGAGCAGAGATTCCCCTGCAGCCCGTGGGGAAGACCATGGTGAGGCAGGTTGTCCCCCTGCAGCCCATGGAGGTCCATGGTGGAGCAGATCTCCACCTGCAGCCCGGGGAGGACCCCACGCCGGAGCAAGTGGATGCCCGAAGGAGGCTGTGACCCTGTGGGAAGCCTGCACTGGAGCAGGCTCCTGGCAGGACCTGCAGATCTGTGGAGAGAGGAGCCCATGGGGCAGGTTTTCTGGCAGGACTTGTGACCCCGCAGGGGACCCACGCTGGAGCAGTCTGTGCCTGAAGGACTGCACGCCACGGAAGGGACCCACACTGGAGCAGTTCGTGAAGAACTGCAGCCCACGGGAAGGACCCACACTGGACAAGTTCGTGGAGGACTGTCTCCCATGGGAGGGACCTCACGCTGGAGCAGGGGAAGAGTGTGATGAGTCCTGCCCCTGAAGAGGATGAAGCAGCAGAGACAACGTGTGATGAACTAATCGTAAGCCCCATTCCCCATCCCCCTGTGGGGAGTAGGTAGAGAATCTGGGAGTGAAGCTGTGCCCGGGAAGAAGGGAGGGGTGCGGGGAAGGCGTTTTGAGATTTGGTTTTATTTCTCATTACCCTACTCTGGTTGACTGGCAATAAATTAAGTTAATTTTCCCCAAGTCGAGTCTGTTTTGCCCATGACGGTAATTGGCTGAATGATCTCTCCTGTCCTTATCTCGACCCACAAGCCCTTTGTTATGTTTTCTCTCCCCCATCCAGCTGAGGGGGGCAGTGATGGAGCAGCTTTGGTGGGCACCTGGTGTCCAGCCAGGGTCAACCCACCACAGCAACTATGGCAATTACTCTTATGATTCAAAATACCAGCCATATGCATATAAACATTTGAGCTTGCTACAGTCTCGGACTTGCACTTCAAGCATAAATCACACACTACTTGTTACACTCTGATTTATCATGTCCATTCAGGGCATTCCAAAGGCCAGTTAAAACAGGTGATAATACCTTAACACTCTTCCCCTCCCATAAACTGCAGCTCCTCCATCAACAAAACCACCTGCCAGCATTATATACCACCACCACCACTTTCAGATTCCTCCTCTTCCCCTGTCCTGCCTTTCCCCACCTCCAATACCAAAGAGAAGGAAAATGGCACAAAGCAAACAGCAGCCTAAATGGCGTCACAAAACCCACTCTCTCCAAGAAAGTGCATAACACAATCTTATCATGCTGTCATAAGAAAAGCATCTATGGTAAGACAAAATATTCCTTCTGACCTACCTGATATTATTTACACAGTCTTCATGAGCTTCAGAGAGAGTTTTGATGTGCTTTGAAGATATTGGGTCAAAAAGCAGTACTTCAGTCTGTTCACAAGCAACAGTCAACACTGACCTGTAGGGGAGTAGAGCAAAGCAGAAACATTTGTATTCAGTAAAAGAGATATCTGTGCATATCCAGCTAACCTCCATTCCCTATCCTCACAAGAAACGCAGCTTCACCATTACCTAGCTTGGCTTTCTGTTTACACTGCACAGAATCTGCAGCAGTGTTTATATTTTTTTTATTGCCTTCTAGCAGATGCCTATTCTCAAGCACCTAATACACAAAACACGTTGAAGAAAATAGCATGTTGTTTTATTCTGGAGAAGTTAACTTCTCTAACTCCTTCTCGAGAGACCATGACTCTTCTCCTGCCTGGCTGCTGGCATAATTAATGCACAGCTGGTGCATTTGCTGGACAAACCACATGATCTTTTAATTCACTTTTTTTTTTTTTTAACATGCAAGGTGGTTGTTTTATAACAGCTATGCACCTCATAGATTCAATGATGGCATTATTTAAATCACCCACTTAAGTGTATTTACATCAGTGGTTTTTTTAGAAGTTACTTGAGGGTGATTTGTCCCATCACTGCAGTGCAGTGCGTGAACTCAGTGGTTCCTGGCTGGGAAAAAAGAAGAATCAAGCTCTGGCAGGAAACCCGCTGCTTTGTTCATGTGAGGATTATTTGCTTAATGTTGCAGGAAAGAGGGGAAAAAAAAAAAAAGACAACAGTACCCCAGAGTAAGTGCAAAGGCATCTACTCTGAAATTCTACTGCAGATTTCCCACATGACTGTGCCCATGTCACGATATCCCTCTGCCCACTCACTGGCAACACTTTTTAAGGGGCTCTGAGACACTGTAGCTTGCTTTTCAGGGTGTGAAATGACCAGCTGAAGAGCTCTGTAAAATGCAAGGGTCTGATAGAGGCTGTACTGAGAAAGGAAGCGCTGCCTGCACTGCGTGCTGGCAGCCTGCTCACATGTGAACCAACCAGCCATGAGCTACCTTTGGATAACCTACACTCTGTCACTGCATTAACCCTCATTAAAGAGGACAACATATGGTAACAACCCGCCCCAATCTCCCTTCCTTATCAGCTATGACAATATTCCCTTAAGACCTTTACAGATGTTACCCCAGCTACACCACCACTTCATAACAGGCAGCCAGTGCTGACCTGCAACCAACTTCTTTAGAGTAAAGACATACTGTTTCCTCATCTCCTTCCATAACACTGACTTCGATGGCTATTTAGTTTGGCACCAACTCAAAAGCAGCATAAAGATGACATTCAGACAGCGTATTCAGTAGCAGAATTTTTAAACCAAATTCTAAAGGATAGCATACTTCCCCAATAATCCAACTACTAAAGCAGCTCTGCTGACTGCCTGCATTTTTCTACATCAGAATAGTGTGAAGCCAGTAAATGCTAAAGGCAGAAATAAGACTGATTCAAAGGTTTATTTAAAATATGCAGCCTTTCTGCAACTGAATCATTTTTTCACTAAAGCCTTACAATATAAAGTTTAAATTTAAAAGTTTTACTTTTTACAATAGCAAGAAGTCAGGGGATTGCTATCGGACATCACATGCTATTAACTACAAAGAAAAAGAGTTCTCTGACAAAAGGTGGTGTTTTCTAAATGCAGTATGGAAGTGGTGGTCAAAGGCAGCAACAGCAAGGCACTGGCACCAGTCTAAACTGGGCATTAGCAGAGACTCAGGCTGGTAACATTGCTAATTGTTATCCATGTTTTTTGAGATTAATTTCATAACAGACACTAAACCAGGCTACCATTACTACTCTTGATGCCTTGAACAAAGGCAGGAGAAGGAAAATTTCCACTGTATCGCTGTACTAATAAACTTTTGCTTGCTTCAAAACTTCAAAATTTTGGTGTGTACTAATTAGATAGGAAAAACCTTCAGCTTTGTCAATGGTACGTGCTAAAGGCGCCAACAGACAGGAGGCCTCGGGCCTGATGTGCCTTGGGGCCTGGTGATGAACTTTGAGTTCTGCTGAGTTTTTGTAATTAAAACTTGCCAAGGCCAGTTAATTAGGAGAAAGAGATGACCCACACTGCGCGTGACCAAAGGGTGGACGCTATGTAAATGATAATATGAATACGTATGACTGGAATAATATAAATTTCTGCTTGTTGTAGGTAACGGTGTGCACGATAGGTGGAGCGATCCCCCGTGCACCCAGCGCTGCAATAAAGAATGCCTGCTTTCTAAAACTCCAAAATCGAGTCTTAGAGAGTTTCTTTGACCGGCTTTTTCGGTAACACTCTGACGACACAGAAAAGTCTGGAGCAAGATTTAGTATCTTACTGTATCACCTATTTCACTTGCCAAAACCAGAACAGCAAAGAGGACCCTGTGCCTCAGGAACCTTAAACACACCTGGCTGGGGATCTACAAAAGAAATTACTTTCCAGCAACAGTCACCTGAGAATGGCTTTGATAGTTTGTGGCACTTAACTTTGTCCTCTTCAAAAAATGGGAGGAACAAATAAGGAGCTGAAGCATAGCTCTACAGCACAACCATGGCAAAATCATCGTGAGTTCAGGTGTTCATGGAAACCAGAGCTCTGTTCTGATGAAAACTCACTGAAAACAGAAAAGCTGATTAGCTATCAAGGGTAACAAAGATTTCAATCCTGACTATCCAAACTGAAAACACTGTTGCAAACTGAAAACCTAGGTCGCAAGGTCTTTCTGCCAAGAAAACTTCACCTACAAGCATACTGTAATATACAAATATGCAGATATCTCTGAAATAAACTCACTCCGCTTTAAGCTGGCATGCCAGGACTTCTTTTATGCTAAATGAGTCCAACTGCCACTTGCTTTCGTCTACACTGTTATACAAGTACACCACAGGACACCTCTAAACTCATTTGTCAGTGCAGACCCACAAAATTCATGGAACCCTAAATGAATAAGTAAAAGCATAGCATTTAAAACAGAAACTTAGCTCTCCGAGGACTCTGACACGGACGCTTGTGCTAGTTAAAGAAACGGCTCCACCACCCTGTTCTCAATCTTGTGCCTCACTTCATCGCTTCCCCTTCTCCTGCAGGAAGGACTGCAAAAGGAGCTGGGAGCACCTCCAGGCAGCGGGAAGCGCACCCCATCCAGGGAAGCCCTCTCTTGTCAGCGCTCTCCCTCTCCACCCGTGCTCTTCCGTGCCTCCCGCCTGCAAACGCAGCTGCTAGCCTGGAACGAAACCCCAAGCAGACGGATTCACGGCGCGATAACAGCCGGCAGCAGGCAGGAACCTCGGAGGGAACGGTGCGGTCAGGATGAGGAGGGTCCAAGCCCTGTGTGTGTGTCGTCCCCCCCCGCGGGGTTGAGTCCCCACCCTCCTCCAGCTGAGCTGCCCCAGACCCCACGAGGTGCCCCCCCGCGCCCCGCCACGGGCACACCAGGTTATTAGAAAAGCGTCGCGTCGTGCCCCCCCCCCCCAACCCCAGGCAAAGAGCTTGGGGCGGGGGGGAGCTCACCAGCTTCACCCAAGCCCCCGGGAGCGCCTTCCGCGGCTCCTGCAGACCGGGGCACCCCTCGCCCTCCCGCAGCGGGCAGCAACCGGGGGCCCGGGGGGCGGGAGGGGGGTGTGGGGAGCCCTCTCGGCGCAGGCACCGCGGGGTCCCCTCCGCTCGCCGGTGCGGTGAGGCGGCATCGCCGGGCGCGGCCGGTAGGCAGCCCGCAGGGAGAGCGGGGGTGGGGTGGGGGGTAACCGGGGATCCGCGGTTGAGGCCCTACCCGTCGGGCGAGTACTCGAGGTTGAAGACGGCGCCGTGCGTGCGGGTACTGAGGTACACGGAGTCGGCGGGCTGGATGGAACCGTATAACCCGGTCATGGCGCGGAAGGTATCCCGCGCCGGGTCCACGGCGGCGCTGCGGCCCAGGCTGCGCCCGCGCAGCCACCCGAACAGGCCTCCCCCCGGTACCGACCGCGGAGAAGCGGACAGTAGCTCCAACTCCGGCTCCATACCGGCGGGTAAACCTATCCCCGGGACCACCGGGCCGCCGGAGCCTGTCCCCTCCGCCTGAGAAACCTCCCCGTTCATCGCCCGAGCACCGCTGCCATCGCCGGGCCAGGGCCGCCCCTCCGTGTGCCCTCCGCCGGCGGCACCGCGCCTGCGCGGACCCGCCCCCGCGCAGTCACCGCCCTCTCCCATCGCAGCGGGGCGCCCCACGTGACCACCGGCCCCGCCGCCGCCGCCGGTGCCGAGAGGGAGAGGACTGCGGGGGGGGGGGGGGGCCGGGTAGAGCCGCTGCCTTCGCCCTCCGGTGTCCCGGAGAACGGCAAAGCCCCGGTAAATCGCCAGCCGCTGAAGGGTTTACGTACGGAACACCTGCCCGTAACGACGCGTATTAGATCTCGGAGCGGCGGAGCTGGTCAAATGTCGGGGAACGGTTTGACGGGTCCCATCGCGACCCGGTGCGCTTGTCGGCCTGCAAGGCCGGTGCCGAGACCAAAGCTCCGATCTCCCAGCTGTGCCACTGGAGTCAGCGTCTCCCCGAGAAGTCCCACCGGACTTCCCAAAGGGAAGCCCACCGTCACTCTTGGCTAGGACCCGGCGCTAACTTTTAAACCCTTTGACACGCTCAGAAATAAGCCACGCTAGCTTGAGAGTTAAGAGCTTGATGGATTTTTCGGATGCCTAGGCGTCAGAGAGCCGTGTCGGGCACGCTCAAGCTTCCTCCTCCTTCTCTCCACGGGGCGTCCTGCCCATCGCGTAGAATTCCTTGTTTGGGCGCAGGTCAACATAATGAGCTATGCGATTAGACATGGCGAAAAAAGCAGAAATCATGCCTATGTCCCAGGCGTCTTCACGGTCAAAGCCATGCCTCTCCAGCTTCCGGAAATGCTCTTCAGTGATGTTATCTGCTCGGCAGACTGCAAGAGCAAACTCCAGCATTGCCAGGTCCCGGTCGCTCAGGTCTGCCAGTTTCCAGTTCACAATGACCTGTGAGAAAGCAGAAATCAGAGGTCGCGCAGATGGACCCAGCAAAGAGTCTTGACTGGCCGACCACCTTCTTCGCTCTGCGAACCAAAGAGATGGCAGTACACAGGCTCTTACTCAGCACCTGAACCAGACGTCCTGGCTACCATCAGACAAAAGACTCATTTGTTTAACTGCCCTTCTCATCTCGGGGACTGTGGCAGTTTTGCTGAGCAGGCTATGGATGGAGGAGTTCTTGAAACAGGCCACAACGCTGCCAGGATGCTGCAGCTTCCCATTGGTAGCAAGTTCCTCCACAGACCAGATTAGAACGGCAAAGAAGGTAGGCAGCAGAACGAACGCTCTGCAGGTGAACCGTCCCTCCCCGCATCCTGCTTGGAAGGCAGATGAGGATACACAGACCCCCACCTCGAGGTCCCACCCCCACTGGCTACTGGTGTGACAGCTCACCAATAAACCTACTAAGCCTGGTATTGAGTTAGGCCCCCAGACGTGTCAAGATTGCTGGGAACCACACAGACTTAAGGATCAAAACTTCAGGTGAAAAAGCAGACACAAGAGGGCCATTCCCACCTCCCAAAAGACCATGCGAAGGAGGTGCGGCGCATGCTGTTGTAATCCCACTGACCTGGTCAGCCAGCCCTGGCTGCTTGGAATATATCCGATGAAGTGCTCCATGCGCAACCACACAGTAGGGACATCTATTCACAGCACTCGTAGCCACAATTATGAGCTCTTTGTCTGCCTTGCTGAGTCGCCCTACAGGGACAGCAAAAGATTTGGCACACTTTGCTACTAAAAACGTCCACCACAGCAACTGTCACTGGGGAAACAGGGAGGGGAGGGCTCCGGGTACAAGCCGCCTGCAGTACAGCCCGGGAGACAGAGCTCCAGAGAGCATGCAGGGAGATGCTGCAACCAAAGCTCCTAGACAACAGGACAAGGGGCAAGGGTTTCAAACTGAAAGATGGTAGGTTTTCATTGGACATAAGGAGAAAATGTTTTACCATGAGGGTGGCGAGACACTGGCACAGGTTGTCCAGAGAAGTTGTGGGTGTCCCACCCCTGAAGTGTGCATGGTCAGGTTGGACAGGGCTTTGAGCACCCTGATCTAGTGAAAGATGTCCCTGCCCATGGCAGGGTGGGTGTTGGACTGGATGATCTTTGAAGGTACCTTCCAACCCAAACCATTCTGTGATTCTATGATCATCCATGCAACCAATTTACCTGGATGATTGCTTGTGAGGCACCTAATTAGGATGAGGGACATGAGATTTGGTCAACAGGGAGACAACAATTCCACGTAACAGGAAAACTCAGAGGAGCAAAACTACTTGCTCACTGAGTAGGAAGCTCAGTTGGTACTTCTCAGTGTATGTCTCAGAGGCAAATGGCTAGGGAGGGTGTTGTCTGTTCTCCCTCTGATGCTTTATTGCTGCTTTTACAGAAAAGTACAGTGTTCTAAAACCCACTAAGCAGGTTTCAGCAAGTAAACATTATTGGCAGCTTTTGAAGGCAGGAAGTAAAAACCAAAAGGAACAATGAGGTACCCTAGGACTGGGGCTTTGAGGACTTCTAGTGACCACCAGACAGACAAACCACAACTTCTACAGAGCGTCTAGCCCTGTGACTGCTCTAAAGAGGCTGTGGAAAAGAAGGCTGTGCTTTGTTATACTCGGAACCAATCCTAATCATTTTCACAAAGAGCTTCACCACACGACTGTGCACAGGATCTGAGGAACTTACCCGGCTGCATGTCTTCACTCATGCTCTTTGCCTTTTTAAAGATAATTAGCAGCAAGGTTTTTTCAAAACTACACTTCACAGGGAAGGTCAGGGTCCCTCCTCCTCCCCACAAAAGCTACTGCTTTACTGGACTTTGAAAATATTTCCATAAAACCAGTGTCTTCTAAGAGCATGAAAGATACTACTAAAACCTTCTGGGTAGAGAGGAGTCAGAAAAGGCCTTCTTGCTCTGGTTCAGTGCCAGGAGGTGGCAACACTGTGATACTACAGGAGAGATGCTGACAAAGGGTGGGATCCAAAATAGTCCTACTCTTCAAGCCAAACAAAAAGGAAGCATGGGAATGAGAAGGGAAAAACGGACCCTTGTACAGCTAGGGGCATGGCTTCACTCCAGCAGCACAAGCAGAGCAGAAAACTTAACACAGAGACTGCAGGTACCATGTGGGAGAGGCATAAGGCTGTACTCCTCACTGCTCCCAGAACTTGGCGAGACGCTCCTCCTAAGCCCTGATGTCCCATAAGCCGGAGGACCAGTCTACACACGCCAGCTTATTTTACAAAATCTCTGGGTTTTACTAATGTACCTTCAGAGCAAAAGCAATGAGAACAGGCCCCTTGGTGCTCTGTACCATGGGAAATATGAGGGAGGAACAGGCAGTCCTCAACCTGCATTTCCTCCAAGGGTGGACAGCCGTGCAGAGTTCACCACAGCCCTGCCCAGCAGCACTGCTGCAGCCAGCCCTCCCTCATCTCCATGCCGGCGCACGCAAAGGCCGCCTGCGGCACAGGCGTTCCAGCACACGGCAAGCACCTCATTCCTCTCCCTGCTGCTGCAGGGTATGGACACCTTCAGGTTCAAAGTCTCCAGCACAGCACATCAGGTGCCAGAGGGCACAGCCTCCCTCACACAAATTTTGGGCATTGCTCGCAGGCAGCTCATAGCCAAGAACTGTTGTGAAGGAAGAGCTGCAGGCAGGCTCAACAAGGAGCTGCCCCTCCCTTGGGAGCTATTTTGTGCTGGTCCCTTGGCTGTGACCCCATCTGAGCCACACTGCAGCTGTGGTGCCTGGCTGCATAACCCTGCTGGTCTGGAACCTGACTGACCCCCAGACCGACTTTCTGGATTGATCTTGGGTCCGCCTCGTCCCCGTGTCTCAGAAATCTGGACTCCTGGCTGGCCCTGGTCACCACTGCCAGACCTGCCCTGCTCGTCTTGCTCTGGTAGCGTGGGGCTGCAGCCTTGCCCGTGAAACCACTGCCTCTGCCTGTGCCCTTCCAGCACACTCAGCTCCCAGCTCATCTCCCTTAGGCAGCAGCCCATCCTTTCTTTGTCGTGAACAGAGCGTGGTGCGGCAAGCTAGCAGAGCTTGGCTTGAGAGCTGCTTTTCAGCACAAGCTAAAGAGTATGAAGCTGTATGCAGTATGAGCGAAGCCAGAAGCAGCTGCGCAGTTCCAGCCTCTGCCAGCTGTTATTATGGGCTGGGAGAAGGCACAGTGAGGCAATACATCTGAGGATGTCAGAAATGTCGCTTCTAGCAGCTTTTTGCATCTGCACAGGGCAGGGCAGTTTTGAGGTGGTTGTATGGTTTACCTGTGTCTTTGTTCATAATGGCATTGTAATAAGCAAAAAAAGCTCTGAATTCAGCAGGTCGGTGAGACATGGCTTTGAACACATTGGGCAGAAATCCAGTCTGTTCAAGGAAAAAGAAAAACAAGTCAAGAACTGTAACTTAACACAGAGCACAGAGGGCGACATTAATGCAGTAGGCTTAGAGAACAGTTTGTTAGCACAGGAGTGCTGGGCAATCTCTGCAGACCCATTCTCTTGCCCTTTCAGCCCATTTATACATATGACTGAACAAGTAATGATGTGGTTCTTAATTAGGTGTTGCTGCAGTTTGATAGCACATCTGATTGCCCTGCTCACTTCAGCCACAGCAGTAACGACCACAGGCACATCGGCGAGCTCCTTTCCAGAGAGGCTGTCTCCACTTGGTCTCCCTGCACAGATGCCGCTACACCCAATTGACCATCCTAAACCTTCTGTAACTCTCCTCTTCCCTCCGAGCTTACAGGACGCAAGACAGGGCTGGCGCAATCCAAACAGCATGCCATCTGAGGTGTTGGCACACCGTGGATGCATATGCTGGTACAACAGTGCTGCTCTACTTCTCTCCCTGTTCTGCTCCCGATAACTGCCAGTGCCCAGTCCCCCGCTGTGATGGTGTGCGAGGCTGCCTTTCCCAGAGAATCGCTTGCTGCCTTTCACGTGCAGGATCAGCCGATGCAGCACCCACCCATGCCCAGGTCCCAGGAGTCAGCATTTATCAGCAGGGGTTCAGCCTCAGTGCCTGGCTGCCCACTGCAGTTCTAAACAGGCTGGGTTCACTGTGATTGTGGTAACTGCCTGCAGGCTCCATCAGCTTACAGGCTGCTGTTCTTCAGGGCGTTTATGGAAAAGGAGAGTAGGCCAGGTGTCACAGACCCCTCTGGCAACCTCCCTCCACTGCCACACAATTGCCTCTGCCTCCCTCCTGTCTCACCCGTCGTTTACTGTTAGTTAACCAGGGGGAGGCTCTTCCCTCTTCGTTCACAACCCGTTAGTTTACCTAAGAACCTCTGGCAACAGAGGTTGGCAGCACTGTTTGGATATCCAAGTCTGCTACGTTGATCAGATCCTATACATAGGTCTTTGCTGACCCTTTCAGTGCCCTGACAAACAGGGGTCTGCGTCACAGCATGTGAAATTTGAGCTGACTCTTCCTCTGAACACAGTATTTAGCCTCAGGTCTGATGTCTCCTTTCACTATTAGGCAAACTTCACCGGGGCCACTGCAATGGTAGGAAAGCACAGATTCAACAGGCTGGCAGGAAGGATAGGGAGGGATGGACTCGCACTCCCCTGAGAGGGAGCTCTTGGAAGAGAGAAGTCTCCACGGAGCTGTGGCTGGTGAATTATTTTAGCCACCGGGAAGGACTGTGTGGCATGCCTTCTTCGCAACAATAGGGAAGGAAACTCTTGTCCAATTCCCTCTTTTTTTCCCCTTATACACAGTTCTGCATTAGGCTTACTGTTCTGCCACTGCGCAGCCCATTTGGCTTTGGAGGAAAAACATCAAAGTTCAAAAGCAGAAATACCCCCTAAGCCTTTTAATACTGTCATCAAAACAGCTCCTCCCTTGTTTTTTTCTCCATTAGAAGTGTTAAAAATACTCCTAATAGTGTCTCAAGTAAACACAGATGCTCCTCCAGAAAAACAAATACGTCAGTGTTCCAGCTAACCCCGTGCATGAGACGCCATCTGAAACTGATGCCTTGAACAAAGGCAGAAGGAGGAAAATTTTACTGTATTGCTGTACTAACGAACTTTTGCTTGCTTCAAAACTTCAAAATTTTGGTGTGTACTAATTAGATAAGAAAAACCTTCAGCTTTGTCAATGGTACGTGCTAAAGGCGCCAACAGACAGGAGGCCTCGGGCCTGATGTGCCTTGGGGCCTGGTGATGAACTTTGAGTTCTGCTGAGTTTTTGTAATTAAAACTTGCCAAGGCCAGTTAATTAGGAGAAAGAGATGACCCACACTGCGCGTGACCAAAGGGTGGACACTATGTAAATAATAATATGAATACGTATGACTGGAATAATATAAATTTCTGCTTGTTGTAGGTAACGGTGTGCACGATAGGTGGAGCGATCCCCCGTGCACCCAGCGCTGCAATAAAGAATGCCTGCTTTCTAAAACTCCAAAATCGAGTCTTAGAGAGTTTCTTTGACCAGGTTTTTTGGTAACAAAACAACCCACTAGTCTCACAGAACCAGGCAGACTTACAAACCTGTCAACACACTGCAGGATTTCCAGTAAAATCCCCATCCTGTAGATGGGAAGGATCTTTGCAAAAAGTGCTGCTCACCTCATCCTCCTATCAGGTTTGTGTTAGACCTAACTGGACCAGAACTGCTCTCTTAGGGTGTATGACCCGCTCGGACTTTGGACCTTTTCCACTGACAGAGTCTTGCAGACAGAGTCTTGCAGCAGAACTCCTTTACCTTCATTTCTACTTCCTCCATGAGCTCCACAATGTCATACGGCATGTCCTTCTTATTGGGTACTGGGTACCGCCCAACAGGCCTTGCAGCGCTCTCCTCCTTGGTGCTGTATGCCGCCTGGGGCCGCCTCCGGAGTCCCCCTGAGGCTAGGAGAGGCAGAAGCTGGGGAGAAAGGAAAGAGGAAAGTTTATTATTCAGAACGACGCATATCATCTCGGCAGCCTGGGGAGGGAGAACTTTTCCGCAGCTACTCCTGCTCTTCTGAGATGACTTGGGGGCACCTCTGTCACTGTAAGCCACTCGCTGCTCCATTAGCGGGGCAGTCAGTGCTCTGGGAAGGGAAACCCAAGTCCCACTCCTGGCTGTAGCCCTACGCTGCTGCGTGGGCATCCAACAAGGATCACCTTCCCTTGCCCCCCTCCTATGCACCATCTCAGCTGCAGGGCACGGCTGCTGCTCCTTGCAGTCCTCACCAGCCATGGATCAGCCCGTCTGCACCGACGCTGAACCTGCGGCATCTCCCAAGCTTAAAACGTGTTTCCCACCAATCTCCACACAGCAACATCACATGGACGTCCAGCAGTGACCCTAACAGATCTCCTTCAACAAAGGAGCATGAAGAATCAATTCAAGACCTTTTTTTTCTGCCCATCGGCTTCCCTCAAGGCAAAGCCACCTTCCGTCCTGCAGAACAATCAGCGGCACCAGAACCAGGCCTTCTGGAGGCCTGAAGTAAACAGCACTGTTACACCGGAACCACTGGAAAGGGTTTGGTACTGACAAGACTGTATCATCCTTCGTAATGCTCCATTGCTGGAGGAAGAAGTGGTGGTCTTACAGTGTCTGGGCTACAGGCCTTGTTAGCTCTTCAGCTGTGTAGTAAAGGGCTTTATGAAAGCAGTTGCATCTTACAGATGGGCGGGCTGGGCCGGAGAGCGGAGTGACTCAAGTGTTAGGCAAGGGTGCAGGCGTGCGAGCAGAGCCTGGGGTGTCCCGGTGCCCTGCTCAGAGGGCTCCTCGAGTGTCTTCCCAACTCTCCAACATGCACCACAGCAGTTCTGAATGCTCCCAAGAACATCGCACGATCCCCAGTGATCCCACCACCGCATGGTGTCCCCCACAACTTTGGGGTGAAAACTAAACCCGTTGGATCACACATTCTCCAAGTGGTTTTACTTGGCATATACTTGAGCTCCGGCCCCAAACGCCAACACACTACTGCAGCATAAACAAGTAACAATAACTGGGGCAGAGACACCTCGGCTTGCTGCTATGAGGAAGCAAGACGCTGGAACAGCTGTGCATGCTGTACCAGAACGCATCCAGGCACCACCTAGGAAAATGATGAGAAAAACACTAAAGCAATTATAAACAGGAAGACCATCTCAGAAATTAAACTTCTGAGGATAAGTGCAAAAATACACCGGGGTGCAACAGGTAGCTTTTAAGGCCATTGAAAGCAAGGATTCCCATCACATAAAGGTCAGCCGTGCACCCAGTTCAAAACCAGAGCGAACCTGTACACATCCATACAAAAGTCCGGTGGGTTTTCCCTCCCTACCGCTGGAAGAAAAAAGCATCAGGGACCGGAGGACGCAGCGGGTTCAGCAGCTTCACGGGGGGCGGGGGGGATGTTGCACAAGTGCGTGACAGACTGACGGCGTGTAACGCCGCGAGTGGAAAGGAGAAACCGTCAACGGGGTGGGAGCCGCTGGCCTCCGTGTAACCCGCGGAGGCCATTAGCCGGGGTGGCCAGTGACCCTCTCCCGCTCCTCCCGCGGAGGGGCCCGGCCGGACCTCGCTCCTCCGTCAACCGGTACCGAGACCGACCCCCCCCCCCCCTCCTCTCCGGTCCGGGGGGGGGGGGGGGGAACGGGGCGGCAGCCGACAGTCACCACTCGGCCTCCCCCCGCCGCGTTCGGCCCGGAGCCGCCCGCCGCTGCCGCCCCTCGGTCCCGCTGGGCGGCTTCCCCCCACCACCCCCAGCCCCCCACCACCAGCCCCGACCCCGGGGCCGAGGCCCCTACTCACGGGCAGCAGCCTCAGGCCGCGCAGCAGGGAGCCGCTCATGGCTCGTCCTCCCTTCGCTGGCCGCCAAGCAGGGGTCGGCGGGGCCGGTTGCAGGCGGGGCAGGGCCCGTCCCGCCTTCTTCCCGGTACGTCCTCCCCACGGCCGCGCTGTAGCTACCGCGGGGCGGGGGGGGGGGGGACACGGGACACCCGCCTCACGTCTCCGCCCGGGAGGGGATAGCGGCGGTGATGGCGGGCGGCGGTGCCGAGGGCGGTTGTGCGGAGGCGGAGGCGGCGGTAGCCTGCGAGGCCCTCCGCCTGCTGCGGATCGAACCCTCGGCCGTCGGCCCCGGTGTGGAGCGGGAGGGCGGCGCGGCGCGGTGCTCGGTAGGTGCAACGGGATGGGGTGGAGGGGGCCGGGCGGAGCTCACCGCAGCTCCGCTCCGCTCCTCACCCTGGCCGGTGGGGCGGCTCCGCGGGCTCGGCGGCTGGAGGCCCGCAGACCTGAGGCCCCGCTGCTCCCACAGAGGAACGTGCTGCGGAAGCGGAGGCGCTGGGAGCGGGTGCTGGCGGCGAAGAGGAGGAAGCGGCGGCAGGAACGGGAGAAGAGCAGGGCCCGGCGGGCCGAGGGACCAGGTGAGGCACGGAGCGGCCCGGCTGAGGGGCTCCGGGGCAGGGGAAGGCCCCGCCGGGGCCTGGTCTGCCCTCTCTCTGCTCTGCCTCCCAGGGGCTGCCAGCCGGGATGGCGGGAGGCCCTCGACCGCCCTCATGAAGGAACGTCTGCTGGAGGCCAAGGCTTCAGGCCCCCGGCTCTGCGTGGACCTTGGCATGGCCGACTGCATGACGCAGAAGGTATGCGGGGGTCCCTGCTTGCTGTGCCCTTCTGCGCCGGTGCTGCCTGCCGGCACAGTCCCTCTCCGGCGTCTGGAAACTTCTTGGAGATCCTGGGGATGTGCCCCGTCGTAGCCTCGACACGGCCTGGCAGCTGCTCTTCTTAACCTGTCTGTCCCTCTCTGCTTCTGCTCTGGAAAGTGTCAGAGGGAGAAGTGTCTGGGGCAGGTCACTGGTTTCTTGTAGCTGTGCTGGGAAACTAAGAAACCCTCCAGCTCAGTTAGAGCTGGGATGTGTGAGGGTGCACGCAGCAGCTCGCCTGGGCTCAGCCTCTGGGGTCATGCTGGCTCCTCCTGTCTCTGCCTGTCCCTTCACCCCCCGGGCTTGCCCATGGCTGCCTGGTCTCCAGCACTGGCTGGCTGCATACCCAGCTCTCTGGGTTTCCTTGAGAGCCAGAGGCAGTTGAGCTGTGCTCCCCAGGAACAGCCTTTCCAGAGCCTCGGCAACCAGCCGGTGACACGGGCGTCATGGAAGTCTGCAGGGCCTGAATGGAGCCGTGTTACCCCCTGCCCCTGGACCTGCGCGTCACTGTGCTTGTTATTTGTTGGAAGGAAACAAGCCGCCTCGCCTCCCAGATCAGGAGACTCTACGGGGCAAACAGGCGGGCCGAGAAGCCGTTTTGGCTCTGTCTGACGGAGTTTGTGGTGGGCTCGTTGATCTACGAAGAGTGTTTTCGCATGAACGACGGCTTCTCCAATTATTTGGTAAGGGTCTCTGACCACAGTGCTTTCAAGGCTCGTAGCACCCTGCAGCCACAGTGCTGGCCCTCAGTGTTGACCCAAGGACAGGCTGAGGTGGGCTGGGATGAGTGCTGTGAGTGGTGTGGGAATGCTGTTCAGTGACAGTGGTTAAGGTCAGATCTTCTTGCCCTTTGGCAGGAGACGAGAACTGACATATAATGGGGCGATGTGCAAGGCCTTCACGTTAGAGCTTGTGTCCCTCCTACCTGCAGGAGGAGAATTCCTTCTCCGGATGCTACTTCTGCAAAGAGACCTGTAATACTGGGGACAGGCAGACATATAAGCTTGGTCAGGCTTTGGGCATGTCACGCATTCCTGTCCTGAGTTTTTGGACCAAGCTCGGTCTGACTCCAGCACGCGACCCACACGTACAGGTTATGGCAGTGACATTGAGCCATGTGTTCTACAGCGCATGTGGGACTGCACCTGGTAACGGTGAGGAGAGAAAACCACCTGAAGTGGAGATTCCTGAATCTCTAAAGAATTAGAATATCATTTAAAATTAGGTAATTATTGCTGATCTCCCTTCCTCAAACCATGTCTGTGGATTTTGATGAGAAGAAGAATTTAATGGATTTTGAGATATGTATTGTTCAGTACTCATACAGAAACATTTTCCAATTAAAAAAAAAAGCACTCTATCTGTAGGAGTTTAAACACCTGAGGCAGTAGTGTCAGTCCCAGTTTATTTCCGTGTCTGGGAGTGTGTTTTGCTCTGGCAGATGGACTTTGGGCTAATGGGCTGCTTCTCCCCCTGTCTTGCATTTTTCAGATGGATACAACTCAAGAAAGTTACCTGGACCTGTTTCCTTTAGATGCAATTGTTTATCTCACTCCTGACTCTGAGAATGGTAAATATTGTACATGCTTTAGGCACAGGGGAACTAGGGCAAAATGTTGATTTTTTAAGCTTTTCTTCTTGAGACTATTTCATCCTTAAGGTGATGAAATTCCAAGCATTCACTGTCTCAAACTGGATGAGATGTACTGTGTACTTAGTTCTGATGCTAAATCTATTCCTATCTCAATCCATTTTGACGGGGAGTGAGGTTTTGACTCAGGGCTGTTTGTGATCTGCAGCAGACTTCACTTAAAACCTGGGTCTAGACCCCCTGCAGTTTGTAATACTATGAAGCAGCGAAGTAGAGATGCTGTGGCAGTTTTGGATACAGTCTAAATGACATCTTTCTCTGAAATAATGCAGCAGCTACATTGCTTAATTTGCTGCTGTATATATTTTTCTCCTCTTCCTCCATTTCTAAGTGGCCACATGTTTCTGGGGACATAGATCCCTTTCTTGTTTTACGCAAGTGCCTTACTCTGATAAAGAATCTGATAAGGGTGGGGGAAGGTTTTAGTAGGTGACCTTGACAGTGGGGAGGTATCTGCGGAGCAGACTGGGGTCAGACTGACCAGATCAGCCAGATCTCAGAACAGACAACAGTTAAAGGGAGCAGCGACGTATGGTGTCTCTGGCACCCTGTGCTTTCAGCCTCCATCTGATCTACCCCTGTCCGTCTCTGTGTGGGTTCAGGCAGACACTTCTGTCTCTGAAGCCTCAGCCTCCTGCACGGTCTGAGGCTCCAGGGTGAAGGGTGACTTTGGCCACAGCTTCCTCATGGAAGTGGGGTCTTGCTTGGAAAATGGTGTAGTGTAGGATTTTACTGTTGTATGGTGGTGAGCAAGTGCTTATCTTGTTTCTAGTCCTTGAAGATATTGATCCAAATAAAGTGTACGTCCTCGGAGGCCTGGTGGATGAAAGTATTCACAAGGTGGGTAGTAGCCTGTCGGAACCAGAAGGTGCTGTCTGCCCCATTCTCTCATGAGAGCAGAGACACCCCATTGGTAGCACCCAGCGCTGCTGCTGCCTTGATTTGAGACATCACTGTTGTGCCACCATCTGTTTTTCCTCAAGGTTCTGCCTGGATCCAGCACCAGGCTGAGAGAGACTGCAGCAGTCTGGGTGAAACAGGACAGTTTTCAGCTTTGTAGCTTCTTGTGCCCAAAACGATGTGCATGTTATGCATGTGCAGGTCTGTGCATCTTGTTCTTGTTTCCCTTGCAGAAGCTGACTCTGCGAAGGGCACGAGAGCAGTCCTTGCAAACAGCCCGCCTCCCCATTCGTGAGTACATGGTGAAAACCGTTAACACCAAGAACTACCACTCGGAGACACTGGCAATTAATCAAGGTGAGAGTCTGAGCCACGTCCTGTCACTTGCCTGGGCTAGAGGAGGGGAGAGGCTATCAAGTGCTGAAGCAGCAGTGTTTTCAAAATGGAGGCCCAGTGCTGAGTAATGGGGGAACACAGGGAGCAGAGGTTTCTCTTACTAGGTTTTATCCCTGCTGCCCCCATGTTGAAGGTCTTGTGTGCTTTTCTGCATCAGCCCGTTCTCAGGGGAGCAGGCCTTGCATCACTCTTGCTTTGCACAAAGCAGTGAACGGTTAGTGTGGGGAGATGGGAGGAGGTTGCTGTTGCTACAAGTCACACAAGGTCCCAGACAAGGGAGGACAGAAGTTGTCAGGCCTGTGTCGGGCCCAGTCAAGGCAAGGCTCACAATACCAGGGAGGGGTGTTCGTGTGCTGTACCACTGTGATGGCTCCATGTCATGACCATGATCTAGGCCACCTCGTCATATCAGTGGATGTGCTCATGCTCCTCCACCTCTGCTGGCAGTCTGTGGCTTTGTAATGTGAACACCTCTAAGGACTACAGAGGGGCTCGTGTCCTTGGCCAGCTCTAGTAAGTTCCTACCTCTGGCATGAGGATGTTGTTGCCATCTCAGTCTGCAGAGGAGGTGTTGGAGGGCTCTGCAGACCACGAAGCATAACCACTAGAGACCACTGTATGTCCCACGGGAGCCTTGATCTGGAGACACAGCATCTGAGAAGTGATGGTGGAAGCACAGTAGGTATGACCCACCATGGGTGTACTGTCAGCAGCACAGACGGGCAGTACAGGTTAGGTTAGTCAAAATGGTGACCGGCAGCACCTTGCTTTAGTTTTTGTCACTAGCTCTGCTTTTCACAGGCTCTGCTTTTCCTAGCCAGAGCTCCCCAAAGTCATCTTGAAAATAGTTGTCTGCTCCTGGATGAGCTGCCTCAAACACTTGCCCATCAGATTTTAAATGAAAGAGAATGCAAATCCCATGCTAACCTTCTCTGGCATCAGCTGTTATAATTTCCTGATGTTTTGCAGCCATTGGGTGTGTATTACGAGCTTCCTAGTGATACTGGTATCATAGCATGGTATGTCTCTGTTCCTGACAGTCTTTGATGTCTTATCAACTTACTATGAAACCCGAAGTTGGCCAGCAGCCTTGAAAGCTGGAGTTTCTTCTGGAAAAGGCTATGTGCTGCCAGATGCAGTGAAATAAGTGGAAATACCTCAGCATTACAATGCACAAGAAAACTCTTTATTTTGTGATGTTATGGAACCGTGCAGACAAGAGAGGCAAACTCCAAATTTCAAGCAGGGGCACCAGCATGTGCGTGGAGAAAACAGCTCTGCATAAATCTTGTTTAAGGACCTTGTTGCGCGTGACACATTCTACCTCAGCTGTACAATGCTGGAAATGGCTTTTCCCCTTGGAACAGAAAACAAAAGCCAATGGAGCCCTGGGATCAAGTAAAAAATGGACAGGAATTCAGTTTTGCTTCTCTGTGGATGCTTGTTAGACTGTTCCTGACTCTTGAATCTACACTTGTTCTGGAACAGGGAGGAGAGCTTTAAGGTATTTCTTTCATCTTGATTAAACGATAATTAAGGTGAAGTTAGAATTGCAAAGCTCACTGGTGAGGAAAATTCCTTCCCATGGAAAAGGACAGTGCTGTTCCAGTTGGGGAACACAGGATGGGAAGTGATTCCCCAATGGAGAAACAGTTCCCAGGTGCACCATGTCCTAACAACTTTAAACCAGTTGGAAGACTTGTTGCGTTGTTGAAGCCTATAGCTAATCCTGTACAACTAATCTAAAATAAAATGTTTACTCTTAAACTCCCATTGCATCCTTACAGTTACTGATGCACGGTACATTGTCACACACTGACGTGTGAAGTTCACTAACCCTGACGTTCGTCCTGGAAAGGTATCTGGGATTTGACTGTGCCCTGCACATAGAGCAGTGACATATTTTACAGCCACAGCAGAATGCATTTTTGATGCATCTAAGTCAGTATGTTACCTCAGCCATTGCTGCTAAAAAAAACCCCCACAACAAAACCTCACCGTCAGTGACTATGTCTAACCACCAGGTTAGTCTTCTGAGGTAAACTACTATCTCATTTGCTTACGTGTTTTCATTTCTTCTTCACATCAAGAGCCTTTTACAACACCTGGAATTCAGTGCCCATGAGACAGTGTCAGTAGGGCCTGCCAGAGCAGCTGTTGGCGGATACAGGGTGTTGCTCCCCACATAGGCTGAATTTGTGTTTGCCAGTGCCTGTTGCTTTGCTGTGCCCATGCACTCGTCCAGTTCCTACTTTTCATGTCCCCTGCTCATCAGCTGTTGGTGTGTTGTTAGAGGTCTGCACTTGGGCTTCTGTGTAAGAGACTTAACTTTCTAACTGAGCCCCTGAGTTTGCTAGGCAGCAGCGTACGCTAACCCAAACCACCTGGCAGTGGTACCCTCCCCAGTGGCTGAAGGTACTTTGGCCACCCTGTCCCTGTGCTGCCAGGAAAACAGACTGCCCTTGGTTAGCTAGCTTGCTGCCTGCAGGCACACTGTGAGAATAGCGGCTGTAGGGGATTTGGCATAGGGCTCCTAAAGGTTGCTGAATTTCTGTGGCTGTTTGCATGCCTGGCTGTTAGAGTCTGCCTGGTTAGGGAGGTCTCCTAGCAGTGCTGCAGCACTCCTTTCTGCCCCAGCTGCCATCTTCTTCCACATCAGAGTTCAGCTGCAAGGACTTGCCCTTTACTCCCTGCAGAAGCATTAAAGAATGAGCAAGAGTGGAAGTGGCCTCCCTCAGATCTTACAGAGCCACAGGACAATCCTGTCCCCACGCTGCCCTGGTGCTTGAAGACATGGTGTGCATGGGCAGAGCTGGCCACCTCTTGTGGCCTGCACATGCTCCTCTGCTGCCTCGTGCAGACCCCTCCATCCTGAGTACACTCGGAGGCAGAGAGAGGTTGTTGGGCAGCACATCTGCTGCAGACACCCCTCAGAGAAGGCCAGCTGCCTCCCAAACAAGCCCCTAAGTTAGACACCAGCAATCAGGGACCTGCCTCTGCCCTCTTCATCAGAGGGTGCCAAGGTCATGCCTCCAGCCCTGGAGTGCTGATTCACCACGGATGCACAGCTAGACGACCTTTAACGACAAACAGCTCATACCTAGCTAGGGATATACTGCACATGATGGAAGACGAGCTACCGATGAGACTGGGAAAAGGGGCTTGCCCTCTCCTAGGGAGGCCAGCATAATTCGTCATCTCCACAGCTGTGAAGGTGACATTTCAGTCTCTGGGCTTACTTGTTCCTTCTGGAAGATGTGGATCCATAAGTAGCATGGAGGGGTTAATCAGGGACTTTAGCATCAGCAAACAGAAGAGCTGGCTGACACAAAGAGACCACATCGGAAGAGCAGCATATGGTGTTGCCTCCGTCGCCTGGGACAACCTTCTCTTCTGTCCTCGCAAGGAAAAGCAGTTAAATACAGCATAGCTTTGTTCCCAGAGAGGTTTCCATTACAACTGCAGAAACATCCTCAGCCACAGAAGGTGGACAAAGCAGCCTGGGTTCCTTCGTGTCGGGCCAGGGTGGGATTTGACGTGACTACTTCAGAGTCTGCCTGTAGAGTAAGGAGTGAGAGGAAAGGAAGGCCAAAAGGCTCCCGTCTTTCTCCACAGGCCACAGAAGAAGCCTAAGACAACACCTTGGGACTGGCCACCTGCAGGGCCTTTGGGAGGTAAGGGACAAGCCCTAGGCAAGATACATAAGCCATTCAAGTACTCTACGAGTTTGCATATTACATACAGATTGTGTATGCAGAATTACACAAAGCTAGGCTGGAGGGCGGTATGCCCTGCCTCATCACCATCCCCCGGACAGGGCAGCTCTTGGTGGAACTAAGCTGACACCCTTCTGTGACCATTCTAGAGCTCTGGGGCTAAACATCCTGTGGGGGAGAGCCTGGTAGTGGACACAGGGAACATAGCTGGGCTCTTCCCCACCCAGTGCACTCGTGTGCCATCAAACAGCCCCATCACAACAATGGGGGTACCCTGACCTGCTGCAGGAGACAAAACATGGCAGCTGTAAGGGCTGTGTGTTGGTGGGCAAGGAGCTTGGCACCCAGATCTGGGCAGCCTTGCCTGCGAAGCTGCTGGTGTACAGCCTGCACAAGCTGGTGGTAGGTGCCCACCACGTCCATGAGCGCAGCCCCGAGCTCCTGCTGCCTCTGCCTGCAGAGCTGGCAGTGTGTCACCTGGAAGCAGGCCACTGCCAGCTGAACAAGGTGGTCAAATGTCACCCTCAGCGCAGACTGCAGCTCTTTGAGGGGCTGTTCTGTTCTCAGGAGCTCCTGGCAACTGGAGAGCAGGTCCCGGGAGGCTAAGCCAAGGGCACCCTTGCTCTCAGCGCCCTGCTCTGCACATTGATCTTGCAGGTGGGTTGCTTCATTCCCAGAGAGCTTCCCCACAACCTCCTGAAGCTCTGTGGTGTAGGCTAGGAAGGAGGAAAAATCTGCGGGGCTCATCCGTGCTTGGTCCTTCAGCTGGCTGAGGGCTTGGACATGAGGGTCCCACCATGCCACATCCCTAGCAATGGAGACTGGGTAACTGCTCACAGAGGCCCCAGGAAGACTGCAGCTGCTGGATGGTGGGGTGGTGAGGGGCCCCAGAAATGTGCTGCATATGGGGATGGTGGTTTCACGTTCCCCCTTGTCGTCAGGCCTGTGGAAGCAGCTGATATAGGACAGCTGACAGCTGCACTTGTCCATCCTAAGCTGTGGCAGAGAGGTCTTCTTCGTTGTGGAAAAACCCAAGGACCTGGTCATGATGGGGTCAGAAGGGGTCTGTCCATCCTTCTTGTGGTTAAAGCAGAGGAAGGAATGTTTTGAAGCCCCACGGTCTCCTGCAGTTTTCCCTAACGAGCCCAAGGGAATTGGGCATGAGGAGACGGAAAGCCCTAGAGTCAGAGGAGAGTCTTTCCCCACGTCAGTAGCCTGCTCTCTGGGAAGAGGAGTCTGAACAGGCCGTGGCTGTTTGAGAGCCACATTTCCTGTATCTTTTCTGGCCTTTCCTTCATCCAGACACTGGCTGCTTACCAACTCTTTCTCAAAGGGTGGTCCAGCTGGGGATGTTTGCATCTCCCTTCTAAGACCATCAGCCTCCAGGCACCCACTGGTCTTCTGAGAGGCCAAAAGCTCTAGAGGGATATCTGCCCTTTCCTGAGATGGGCTGGGTGATGTGAGCTCTGTCCTCACTCCAAATGAGAGCCAGGAGAGGCGAGTTACAACCCCTGAAGTGCTGCTGCAGTCTGTCAAGAGCTGAGTTGCATCTGGAAAACCCATATGATTTTTATTGTGCACTTTCCATAAGGCCTCCTTGTTTATCACTGGTCTGCTTTTTGCTTGTGACAAGGCATCGTCACTGCTGTTTTCAGCACAGTTGTCATGATTAGCTTTTCTTTCTTCACAGGGAGCTGGCAGAGGTTCCTCACACAGTGCTTGCCTCCCAGCCGTGGGGAGGAGTTCCTGGTCCTGGGCCACCTCATGGGGAGAGGCCATACCGGGGCCATGAGCTGATGGCGGCAGTGTGTGTTCGTTAGCAGGGCAGGTCACCTCTTGGCCCAGGAGTGGGGGTACATCACCAGCCTTGTGCTGGGCTGCCATCACCTCACCCACCTCCTCCAGTGCCACTTGTGCCAGCCAGCCTTCAGTGGCCACACAGCTCTCCTCACTCAGCCACCCAGTATTTGTCTTCATGGAGGAACTTTCCTGGGCAGCTCTGCTTTGTCCCCCAGGAAGGGGCACTGCTTCCTCCAGGAACAGGAAAGGTGGATGTACAGCATGTGCAGGTTGGAGGTCACCGTCCACATGTATGTCAATGCCTGCACTTTCCTCCCTGTGCTGGTCACCCTGCAGGCGAACAGCTGAAATGGAAGAAACCACTGAGTCAGTCACTGATTTTGTTTCCATGGTGTCAGGCTCCATTTCCATCAGGTCTGAGGGTGGGTTTGTGCTAGCAGTGTCTCTCTGGACCTGGGCGGTAGCAGGAAATCCCAGCTCTGCATCCTTCTTGATGTCCTCTGAGGAGGGTGGAGTGGGGGGCTGAGCAAGGAGTGGGGCTGGTGGTGGCCAAGAGCAGCAACTCTGCAGAGAGCCTGGCAAAGCCAAGGGGAAAGTGACCTGCGAGGTGTAATCGGTTTTCAGGAAAGATCTCCTCTTCCTCAGGCTCTTGGCATATGTCAGCTCCTTCTCCTTTCTGTGTTTATCCCTTGCTGTCTGCCTTGTCATCAGGTTTTCCCCCAAGCTGTAACACCTTGGTTTCTTTAGGATGCAGGAGGAGTTGTCTGTACCCTCCCAGGACGTCGTACTGTAGCCTGCTGGCAAGAAAAAAACATGCAAGTCAGGAAATAGCCCCAGACAGCAGAATATCCATGCATCTACGTGGTGGGCCAAAAAGCTCTTAACATAGGTCCTACAACTGCAGACATAAATGTTTGGCAGCAAAGCCTGGCTCCCAAGTACCAAAGGAAACTGGCTCATGTTATGATCAAGCACCTACTTGGAATCAGCTATGTCAAGAAAAATAAAGAGTCTGGGCCTGCGGCTACAAAGACTGAAGTCCATGATTAGTGATGAAGGGCACTGGATAGTCTCTCGCCTTGTTTACTGGAGTCAGTTGATCTGACTGCAGGCACTGCAGCTATAATTCTCAAGTTAAATTTGGTGGTATTAGCAGCAGCAGAGAGCACTGCCTACAGCTGTAAATCTATTAATGTTGAATAGAAACATTATCAAAGATTCCCAGCCTGGATATTTAGATGATAAAAATTTCCAGAGATTACAGTTTTGTGCCTGAACATGGTGGTGTTACCGTGCATGAATGCAAAAGCCAAAATTGTTCTAACTACACAAAACAAATTCTTAAGAAGTTCAGTTAATGTTGAAAGAGCTGATCATTTCAGAAACAAGAATCCTCTCCTTTCTGAGAAAACACAACTACCAGGGAGCTGCTCAGCCACAGGACTCCTTGACTCAGTTACGTGACATGCCCCTGACCCAAAAATTACTTTTCATCTTAGGGTGCATGGAACAATAATGTTTTACAGCTTTTAGCTCTCCTCAGCTTGAAGGAAGATAGCAGAGTGAAGGTACTGCCTGAGAGTGGGAATATTTGTCGTAAAGCTCCCTGTCAGTGCAAGGACACACATCTTTCCTGTATTCTGTTTCTGGGACTCATCACTTTTTTCATCACCGAAGATTCAGCCTACACAGAAGGATGCGCAGAACTTCCTCATGCAGCATGTTGGCTTCAGGATAAGGCAGAGCCATACATTAGTATTCTGGAATTCCTGCAGAAACCTGGGAACTTTCCAGAATGCCAAACTCATTTGAAGACTGACTTTTTCTGGGATCCAATGCTTGGATGTGATGACAAATCTCCCTGCAAAGTTGCAGCTCTGACCCATGTGTGCACATCCACTGTATTTCTGCTGAAGAGTGGCTTATGAAGAATGGGTGTTCAAAGGTCCTTCAAAAATCTTAGGAAAACTATGAAGAGGTGAAAGATGATCCCTCCAGGAAGACTGACACAGGGAACAGGCAACACCCTAGCCCAGGGGGTGGAGGGAAGGTGACCTGCAGTGAGTGGGTGAGGCTTTACCTGCCAGGGCATCCGGAGGGCTGAGCCTGTCTGCAGCATCATAGAACTCCTCCTCAGAGCTGGTGTCACCAAAGCCTGGGGGCGGCTCCAAAATGAGGTCGCTCCCCTCTGCCGTCTGCTCTGTTCCACATGGTGCCTTTTCCTGGGCAGACCCATCCTTCCAAGGACTTCTTGGAGGGCTATGACTGATGTTGCTCCTCTCCACGCAGCCTGCGGGGGATATGCTGTAGCACAGGCTGTAATAGCCCATGGTGTTTCTCTCAGACAGCTTGGTCTCCAGCATGGGCGCACCAATGTCTTCCCCTCTCTGCTCAGAGGGGCTGTCTTCACACCCAGGCTCCTCTACATGTGGTACCTGCAAGAAACAGAAGTAGTCTCTGTTTTCTGCCCTGCTGGAGCCTCCTGCAGCACTAATGGGGAAGAAGCTCTTGTCTGAGCTGCTCATCTCCTGCACTGTTGGTGTGTAGAAGTGGAAGAACTCTGGCCTGGAGGAAGAGCAAGCTTCCAACTCATCTTCCTCTAGTGCATCCATAGAGTCACTGGAGCCACTTGTCTTAAACCCTCGACTCTCGGTGTTGGCTGAATCTGAAGCCTCAGATGTGCTGTCTGTTGCATTGCCACCCCCATCACATTGGTCACTCCCTCCAGCTTGGGGCTTTGTTCTGTCCTTCTCCAGGCTGTGGAGCTCTCCAAGCTCCTCCTTGTTGCACACAGGATGGGCACTGCTGTATGCTATAGGAGTGTCCAAGCAATGCTCTGAGGAGGAATCCAGCTCCCAGGAGTCTTCAGAGTCACTGCAGGTTCGAGATTCGTACCCTGGGATTTAAACACATCCATCAGCCTGTCCTTTGCAGTGGCAAGGAATAACAGCCAGACAAGAGTTATGAACTTGTCTGCACAGCAGGGACTCAAAAATCCCAGAGAGCTCTGCCCTCACTTGCTTATCAGCAAACAAGGTGAAGATGCAATCTGACCTGCAGAGCCATAACCTGTCAGCAGAGGCTTGGTCCCTCCTGCCTGCTTTGCCTAGTTTTACTGCAGGGCAGTACCCAAGGGAGCTGCAGAACAGCAGCCCGCTAACTTGTTGCCTAAAGCCTCAGTCTGCAACCCCTATGAGGCTGGAGTTACCCTGACAAGGGACGGGACAGCATGGCAAACAGATCCTCTCTCTCCTGGCTGATGGATGCCAGCAGAGGGGTAGTTGTTCAGGATGTTGGTAAAAGAGCACAAGTGCTCAGTGACAGGTTTGCCATTTCGCCAACAGGCACTCAGCCTTCACTTCTTGGGAAAAGCTGACAATTACTGCTGCTCTTCCCCTGCCCGACATGCCTGGGGTAGATGGAAACCTGGCACTGCCTGCACCAAGGCCAACAGTTTTAATAATTGGCCACTGCACACCCCTGGGCTACTGTTCTAGCATGATGCTCTTCCCAGGAGGGAATAACACCTCTAATGCTGGAGGATCCACCGACTTTCTCCCCACCCCTTGGCAAAAAAATGGCTGGGTTTTTTTGAACCTTCTTCAGCTGAGACACGGTGCAGTTGCTGTTTTTTCTCTCCCCAGGTAAATATGGAGACATTTGCATCCACGAACAGTCTGTAATAGCCAATGATGAGGCAGACAAGATCTTTTGCACTGTTTGATTCCAGCAGCAGAGTCAGCAGCTTTTTTTTTTTTGGGGGGGGGGGGGAGCAGGGGGGAGAAAACAGTAAAAAAATGTTAGAATAAACAAATATTGCTTGTACCACAATCTGCAGGAACATGCTGCACATGGAAAAGACACTCCCTCTCTCCCATACTGCCATCATTGCAGAGCACTCTGTTTTTGCATGAGGCACAGAGAAAGAAGAGAAATTGTTTTTCTCGCTTTTTGTTGCTTTGATATGTCTCACTGATGGAGGACTGCAGGAAGAATCACTTTTCTTCAGTCATTTTGTATGCTTCCTACAAGCTTTCCCTTCTCACTCTGTTCCAAGCCTTTTGCACTGATGACACCACCAGCTAAATGTCAGATTTTGAGAAGAATAGATGGTGTGAATGACTCCCTGCCTTGTTCTCTGACCCTGACACAGCCACATGCTGGCCATCAAGAAAGCATTGCTTACCTTCAGATCCTGCAGGTAGATTTTCACCATGCTCACTTTTTCAGACTCCTCCATAAGCTCCACCCTGCTGATGTTTGCAAACTCTGCCAGACTTGTTATGATGTTGAGCTTATTATTGATAATCTGGCTCACCCCGTACTTGGCACCCACCAGCAAGGCAACATACGATTCTCTGTCCTGTAGCTGTAGGGGGAGAGGTTAAATCTGTATCCAAAATCTGAGCAGGAACGCATTTACCTGTGCTGGGCAGGGACTCTTCAGCCACCCGATCTTGTGTGGTATCTTTTAACACTGGACTCTCTTTAGAGCTGGGCTGCAACCAGCTGCAAAGGGAGGCCTTTGTTACTTACAGGTTGTCAGGTCACCTGCTCCTGGCCATTCTCTTCTCTGGCTTGGGGACTGCCAGTTCCCCTGTGCCCTCAAGGCAGGTGGCCCCAGAGATGCACCAGCCATCTAGCAGATCCAAAGAGGTGGTCAGCAGCAGGTTGCTATCAGAAGTGTCACCTGGCAGGCTGCACCAGATGGACCTAGTAAGACCTACTGGAGCTGGCTAGAAACTTCAGGAAGGCATTTTTGGTTTTGGAAGAAATGTCAACACTTTGTTAGGATCAGACACTTAAAAAAATTAATTAATGCCCACATAATTTGGCAGAAATACTTCAATTTGCACACAAGTATAAACCTAGGCATTACTGCAACCCATCAGTAAGGTCCTCCTCTGGTACAGACTTACCTACACTGCTCAGCTCTCTGCACAAAACAGCTTGTGGTCCACAGTTCAGTACAGATCAAAGTGGGAACAGAGAAAAAAAAAACCCAAGAAACCTCTTGTGAAAAGAGCAGTGTTCTTTTTTACAGTAAGGTTTAAGCGTGGCCAGTATCTTTTCAAGAGCTTTTGAAACCTCCCCAGATCTCTTAAGTACTTTACGACATACAAAATGTAGACAGAGCTCATCTGAAGAGCAAGAGCCACACCTTTCAATTGGAAAAAATATGCATAATTATTGTGTAGGCTGGTATGTTATTCACTTCAATGGAACTATGCTGAGTTACCCCAGCAGAGTGCCTTACCCATATTTATCATGATGTCCCAGAACAGAGAAAAGTGGTGTGACCGGAGCTGGCTGAAACAGCATCACCAGAGCTAATGTTACATTTTCTATGAGCATCAAAGCAAAGACAGGGAAGGAGACTCAGTAAGAGGTTGCTAGTCTCACATCAACAGTCAGTTCAGAAAAATATTTAAACATTTCTGCTTTAGATAAGGTTTGCTTTAGTTAAGACATGATCTACCCACTGGTAAAGAAAAAGGGTTAAAAAAGCTTCTTGTGCCCTATCTTTGCAGTTATTGTCCAAGTACACTACCATAAGAGATGCACAAAGCAAGGCAATAAGACAGTATGTCAAAACCAAATTACATAAGTAAACAGCACTCATACCATCAGGGTGGCATTAAAGATCTTCCCATTGTACATCTTCAGGTCTCCCAGTATCTGCAAGTAGCTCAGACGCACTTGGACTGCTGCTAGCATATGCTTCGTTTTGCAAGAGAAGAAATACTGTTTAGAAACATGACATGAATAAGGTTCGCCAGGTAGCCTGTAGGCCAGAAGATGTTCTTTTCACACAGGACTTAGTATTTGACCAACACATCCAGCTTGCTCTGGATAGGCAATAGATCTGTACAGGACCATCCCACATTACCACATTTGCCATCTGGCAACCCCACAAGCAAACTGCAACAGAACGCACTATGCAGGGAAATTGGGGTGCATGCACAGCACAGGAAGTTACAAGAGGAATAGACAGGAGACAAGCCCCAAGTGGTCCCATAGAGAGGAGACCCATGGAGGAAAGACATTGCCTCTTTGGCTCTGAGAGATGCTGCTGCCATCCTGGGAGGCACCTTGAACGCAGGGGACGCATACTACCTTCTGCCGAGGGTCCAGTAGCACCTGGTTCCGCTTCATGTGGTAGCTGATAGCTTTCTTGATATCCTTCCCTCTCATGTTTCGAAGCAAAGTTGGTGAGATGAAGTTTTCGATTCCCCAGTCCCTCCTGCCCGAAAGATGGGAAGGGAACAAAGGGGGTCCCAGCTGTGCTGTCTGCCAGCAACACAGGAATGCACAGAAGGGCAGCTGGCCAGAGGCAAAGAAGGGCAAAGGCACCATGACAGTCCAGGTGCTGGTGTTACAGGGTGCTGTAACATGTCCGGATGGCTCACGCAACATGACTGCCTCACTCAAATTCACTTCTGTTTGCATCTGCTACTGGGTCAGGAGATGGGGTTGGAGGAACACACACTTCCATGCAGAATACATGTTTTTACATGGTTATACAGGAGACAATCTACAAGCTTAGTCAGCATAATGGTCCCAATCTGTCCTTGCCACCCAGAGGATGAAGATTCTGTCTTTACATTCACTTTACTTTGGTTACAAGATTACTACATTTTAACATCTCCAGTTCCCTAGACCCAAAAATGTGGGCCATCTGTTCTGCTGAGGAGTTTGTTCAGCCCAAGCATTAAATATCCAGGAATTAAGAATGCTGCAGTTGCCTGTAGTCACTTCTCACTCTCCACTAACTGCACATGGTTGGGTATGTCTGGCTGTACGCAAGGAACGAGTGGCGCTTGCATGGGCTGGCGGAGCCTCAGTGGTGCAGTTACCACACAAATGTCTGTTATTTAATGACTGGGTCATCACAAGTTCTTAAAGCAGGGTTGTTCTTTAGGGGAGGTGCACTGACATGCAGCACAGCACACCTGCTGCTTGCAAAAGCATTTTTCGGGATTTTTTTGCATATCCCATTACTTCACAGGACCTATCACTTATACTGAAATTAGATATTTCTGATATAGTTCTGCTGGATTAAGAGATGTAAAGTGCTGGCTGCACAAAGTACTTTCAACTACGACATGCAAATCTTAGTATACTGGCAGGAGCAGCCTGGGTAACCATAACTATGTGAGAGATTTGCAATTTCATGTCCCTGCTCTAGCTACAGATCAGAACCTCCCTCTGCTTAGGGATGTGCCCAGATGTTATACTGTCCATATCATTCAGACAGCTCAGCAAGTTAAAGACAGGGAGGCTTGTGAAGCCACCTTGCCCTACAATGACTGGCACAACTAGGAGACTGCAGTCTCTTTGGGCCAGAGACAGACTTCTATCCAGAGCTAAAGAGTGGGCAAACATAGAGCTGATGCCACTTTTAGTTGGCTCCTTCTTTTGCCAGGCTTAGTCACAACATAACACAGAAATTTGTGAACTTACTCAATGTATTTCAAGGATACTTTTTGTGGCTGAGCACAAGCATAGATCCTCTCCTGTATGTGCAGAGCAGCCAGACGTAATGCCACACTGCATTTCATTTCCACAGCAAATCTTTCCTGAAGCACATCACTGCAGCTCTGGAACAAACAGAGCTGAGTTAGCATGATGATGGGAGGTCAAGAAATCATCAGGATAAGACCTCTGATAAGACTACCATGCGTGAAATAAAGGGTGTCACCCAGCTCATTTCAATCTCATTCTGTTAAAAAGCCAAGCATATAAGCTGATTTAAGAATTTAAGGCAAAATGAATCCAAATGCTCTGTTCTTAAGTGCTCTGCATTTCACATTCATGTAATTGAACTGGCCTGAAGTATGCTTTGGTTTAAAGCAGAAATGAGAATTGGGTGAGAAGAGATCCTAAAGCATGGAATGCCTTGGTTTCACCTGCAGGTAGAGATATTCGAAGGCAATTGGGTCTTCCTGCAGGAGGTCTAAGGGATCCTTTGGGACAAAGCAAACTCTGAAGAGGCACCGGTAGTCGTGAGATTCTTTTTTTTGGACCACCTGCAACAGACAAACAGCATCATGCCACAACTACTGCTGTAGTCCCTCCCTTCATAAATGCATAGTAGGCCTCTGGCTTGTATGAAATCACAGAAATCATCTAAAGCTACTGCCAAGTGGGATGGCTGCAGATTAACCATTGTCCTTAGCAAATACAAGGAGACATTGCTAGTGTTTGTAATTTTATCTTTGATTCTTCTGGTTTTTCCTTCTCCCTGTGGTAGCTTGGAAGTCCTTTGACAGCAAAACTTCGATAAATATCTGTTGATCTGCTATACTTGCAGTATTACCAGGACAGAGGCTTCAAGGCAGGGGAAGGGGCAAGCTTCTCTGCTTTTAAGTTCAGTCATAAGACACAGCAGCCCTAAACAGACACTTGGATCATCATCATAATGTCAGTACAATGTTAAGACCCCTGGGTTATACATTAGCATATTTTATTCTGGGCGAATCCCATACAAGCTCACCAAGTGAAACAAAGCAGAAATTCTCAGGCACGTGTGCTCAGTGGTTGGACAGTGTTAGCTACTGAGCCTCTCTGCATCACACTGGATCACCAACAAGTCAACAGCATGGAGATAAGACTCCCAAGTAGGCACATTCTCACAAATCAGATTAACCGAGAATTACTAGAAGAGCAACAGAATTACTAACAGAGCTAACGTCATGTTTGCAGGACACAACTTTTGATTTAGAATTTAATCAAAGTGGCACCTGGCTGGGTTAACTCTCTGACTACTTAGGGAACTGTAAATAGCTGGGTATGCAGCTATTTTAAGACCGTCTCAAATAGTCGTCTACAGACATCAGGTGGTACAAAGCATGCTCATGTGCAATTGCTCTACACGGTCCAAGCAATAACAGCCCATGGGTATTGCTCTGTGGGCTCTCTAAACGGAGCGAGACACTTCTGAAAGCACCACTTCTCCAGGGGCTCTGATTAATGCAGTGGTAACACATGCAACAGGCAGAGAGAAGAGGACAGCATCTCTGAAGATGGGGCCCAGCTCACTCCCTGTTGTGAAACCTGCAGAGCTAAGCTTTCTCTGCACCTCGCTGGCCACAATTCATTGGTGCTGGTGCCCCAACCCAGCATGTCTGCAGGGGCATGTGAGGGGCTTTTCTCACCTGCTCAATGAGCTCCTCCTCATGCAGCAAGTGGATCTTTGCGACATTGTACTGCTCCTCTAGAGCAAGGGCAAAGTGTGCGATGCTCCGGATGGAGAGCTTCTCCTTCAAGGTGAGAACAATGTCCTGGGAAGGGAAGGCACATGGATGGTCAAACAGAATTTAGGCACAGTTGCTGAGCACTACTAGCACACCGCATGAATGTGGATGATTCTAGCCTGCCACTGGCAGCCATGTGGGACAGCACTGAAAGGGCAGTGGCCAGACACAAAATTCTCTGCAGCCAAGAACGTGCTTGGTGCTGCAACACAGAATTAACTTTTTAGTGCTGTTTCACAGGAAACCAGTGCCTGTATGATGTACTGCCTTTCCCTCTTCAGTGACAGCTTCTGAACGCATTGACCTAGACAGACCACAGAGGTCTCAAGGTTAGAGAAAGCCTGCAAGTTCATCAGAAGTGGAGGTACAGGAGATGGCAACCTCTTCAGGACATGAAGCACAAGCTTGGCAGTTAGCTGCTGTGCTATTCCAGCTGGACATCTGAGCAATAAAAGAATATACCAGCGAGGCAGTCGGCAGGATGGTGGTCAGAGCCACCCATGTCCACTGATGCCAGCCAGCTGGCAAGGAAGGGAGCCAAGGGAACTGCAGGGGAAGCACAGATAAAGGGAAGACAACACATTTCAGTAGATCAGGAGGACAAGGTAGGGAAACAGCAGCTTGCTGTGGTAAGAGTGCAGTAAGATGCAAACTTCGAGGTTTAATAGGCATCAAATCCACTTCCTAGAGTTGCATGTCCTGGGCTGCTTCATGCTGAAAGTTTTGGCCTTACAGTATTTAATCTGGTGGCATTGAACACTTTCTGTCACCCTTGAGCCAAATGTTTGCTGTTACTCATTCTAGCTTTCTAGAACTCTATGACACTTTTTGAAGAAACTAGAAAGAACTGGTGAAAAACACTTCTCCCCACCAATAAACAAGAATTTGAGAGCATAACTCTGAAAATCTTACCAAATTTGACTGAAACTCATGTTTCAGTTGTATGGAGAATTCTGTTGGAATACTAAGTGTCATGGAAATAGCTAGGTTTATTTTTGGCAAACAGAAAAAAAAAAGCCTTGACAGTACAAATGGAAAGACAACTCCTTTGACTCACTCAACCCTCTTGAGGTAAGCATAAATGTTTGACTCATCTCAGTTTTAAGCAAGGACCTCTCAAACAACAGGAACTTTTGAAAACAGCTAACTTAGGAGGCATTTTACCCGTTTGAGTGTTTCTGTGAGGACTCTGGTTAAGGGTTGCACTCAACTCCAGTAGGGAAAAATTTGTTCCAGGTCAGAGGTGAGCAACTCAAGTCAAACATGAAGAGCTACCTAATCCATCTTTTAGAAGTTAATCCCTTGCAGGTGGGCATTCAAATATCTCTTTACAACTCATCTCCCCTTTCCTTACTACCTCCTTGCTTTATTTCATCATTTTCTTTTTCTCTGACCTGCAAGTCACAAGACTTGCAGAAACTTACTTGCATGAGAGACCGCAACAGTTTTGTGAAGTTTGGATGAACTAGACAATAAACTCCTTTTTGAGGAACATTTTCAGTGCATTATAAATAAAATCTCCTTGCTTTTCCCCTTAATATTTTTTCAGCCTGATAACTCCAGAATGTCTGTCCGTCATGCATCTTTTCCACAGTAACTGCACTGCTGCAGGACTTCATATATCCTTTAAAGAAATTATGGCCTCCAATTACTGTGCACAGGCAAATCTTATTAACTCCAACATGAATACTGAGCAGCTCTAAAGATCAGGCTAGAAAAACTTAAAGTTTGTAAGCCTATGTCTAAACATGACAATTATGGGAAGTGCTAGATTAATGGCTCTGGAGAGCAGCACCTTGTATGATGAGAATGATGGTAACTTGTCTATAATGCCTCCAAGCACAAGTGATCCTAGGGAGGTGCTACTGCTTTTCCATCTCAAGGGGTTAATCAGTTTTCATGTCTCCACAGGGAAACGTTTTCACCAGTGCAGAAATGGGGCTGGAACATGGACAGGCACTTTAAGTAACAACTGGCACAATTACACTTGCTGAGTTCACATGATATCCAAACCTGGACTCCGCTGTCCAGGTCCCAAGCCAGGAAGTCTTGTTCTCCCTCTCAGGGATGCACGTTGTCACTGCTACATTAAACAACCTCCTCTGTATTCTGCCATGTGGTTTCCAAGGAAAGTAACGTTCGTGCAGACAGCTGCTGATCTGCCAGTCCCCCACCAACCTGCCCTCTTGCCCTACTTCAATCACACTTCACTAAGCTGTAGTGGTCTCATCACCAAGTTTCTGCAAGTTCTGTGAAAATCGGTTGCTGAGAAGAAAACAGAGGTGAACCAAAGCAATGCCTCCTCTGTAGGAAGGGCATGGAAAATCCACCATGCTCAACATCAGCCGGCAATCCAGTTCCCACTAGCTGGCCAAAATAACCAAGAGGTTGCAAGTTCCACTGCATGTACGTTTGCTACTGGATTGAGTTCAGGTGGTGGGAACGAAGACAGACAAACAAGCATTGTTACCTTCACAGTAGTGCTCATCTCAAACCTGAAAGCCTTTGTCTGTCCATTTTCCAAGTACACCTTGAGAACGTTGGGCATACAAAGAAGAGAATTCCCCTGCAGAACAAAAGCAACAGCACTAATCGTTGGACATTAAGCCTCTGGGCACTAGGCTGCTCTGCCTGACACAGCGCATCCTGTTATAAATGAAAATCTTTCTCTGCTTCTGAAATCCTCTTCTGCGGCACCAAGCTTTATTCCCTGATTATGCTTCTGGCACAGAAGGGAAAGAGAGCATAACAAATGCCTTTACCATAAACTCCAGCCAGTGGAAGAGTGGCATGTGGCCCAGATATGCCCACTGTTCAGTTCCCACATGGCACAGGAAGATCTGGCAGGTACGGAAAGCTGAGAGCCATCCTCCCTGCTCATTACCAGAAAAGCAGTGATGTCTGCTGGAAAAGACATCTTCCCATGCACCAGGCAGCACTAACCCCCACACCGACACTTTCCCACTGGCAGCAGCCATGACTTCAAGAGCTACCCAAACCCTCCATGCTACCATGAATAGATCTTGCACACCATGGGAAGGCTGTAGGATTCAGCTAAACATGCAGTGGTACTTTTATTGAGCATTCCCCTAAAATGGGTGACTCTGGGGCTTCCCAAACAGGAGATGATGTCACCAGAGTTTGCTGAGATACGTCTCAAATGCATTAGACAAGGCAATGACTCCCATAGCAAAAGCACCTCCATTGGGTGCTCTGAGAAGGGTTTGGGAACTTAGCCTCTGTCCTCTGGGGCTGTCTCGAGCTGCACCTTTCAGCCTTCCACCTTACTCCTTTAGTAGAGCTCATTTGCACCTTCCTTCTTTTCAGCCTTATTCTTGTTGTTCAGTGCTGAGGTTTACTCATCCACCCTTGGACTTCCCATTCAGCATTTCTTTCTTATGTTCTTGGGCCAGCGTGTTCCTCCAATCTTAGAGTTTATCTAGTTGTCATGACAGTCTTTAGGTTGAGAATGGCATTTCTAAGATGATCTCCCCTGTTTCATTTGCTGTGCAACACCTTATAAATCTCAGAACCTTGGTCCCTCTTAATAGAGAGCCCATATACCCTGGAAGTACTACCAGAACAAACACTTCTGAATCTTGTTCCTTGTTCCTCCACTCCCTGTTTTGTGGGGTTCAAGCTGCCTACAGTCATCACTGAGAAAAAAGAGTGAACATTGCCACTATTCCTGAGCCCAAGCTCTAACTCCTTTGTGCTAAGTAGCACATCACATCTTTGACAGGCTTTGGGTCCTCCATCAATTTCAGAAAAGCAATGTTGGTTTACACCAACTGCACATTTTCTCTGGTAGCTCCTGCAGGTGCAGGTTACCATATGAATGGGGCCTTGTACAGCCTGCACACAGCAGAACTTGAAATCTACATAGAAAGTCATATACAAGTTAAGTATCGCCACTCTCCTAGAGAGATGCAATGAGCTGGCCGGAACACCCAGATGAGATTTCTCTCCTTTTATGCAGGCTCTAACAGACCACTGTGAATTAATTCTGAAAGCTTCTGCTATGGCTTAAGTAGTTGTACCCCTCCTGTTTTGTCTGGTGCAAGGTTGATTTACTCCATGTTACAGCTAGGCCCACGGCTTCTAATAATACACAGACTGATGCTGACCTGAGGATCCTGAGGGACCTGTCTCTTGCATATCATTCAGCTATATGGAAAGCCATAATAAGTTCACAACAGAAAATGGAGGCTGGATAGCATTGAGGCTTATTAACAATTTATGTTCCGAAACTGGAGTTTCAGGTTTCAACTGCAGAAGGCAGCCTCTGAGTTCCTTCCAGTTGCCACAAAGATCATTTAGCAATGCTCCATTAAGATGACAAGAGTAGTACATTTACTGAAACAGGAGGCTTTGCAGTTTTTCGGGGCGTAATGCCCATTTTGGCTGTCTTAATACATCAATCCAATGAAAGAAGAGCAGTTCTAAAACACTCAAGCAGAGCAGCTGCTCTCTATGGTGAATAGTGCTTTTCCAGAAAGAAGTCATAAATATGCAACAAATTTATTTGCTCTTCCTTTGTGCTAATATTTTACTGCTCAAAACAGGGTCCATATCCAACTGGTGATAAGGGAAGCTAACACCAGTGGGACCTCAACACCTGAATGAATTTCTCTTACCTTTATGTTCTCATTAAATGAATGGCAAACTATATATTGATTGTGTCCCTCCTCTGCACTCGCAAAGGTATGATTAACCTAGTTTGGCAGAATATTGATAGAGGCTCTGTATGAAGAGCAGAGTACAGTGTCCCCTCCAGAAGTCCGCCTTCAGACCTCTCAAAACCTACCTTGCAATCAGTAAGTGAATGGCACAGATCTGAGACCTCCATGCGCTGCAACACCAGTGCCCAGCCTCTGGCTGAAACAGCTCCATGGAAGCTCCCAAGCAGATACTAGTGTGAACCTCCAGCTATAAGAAAAAGCAGAGACTGCTGGCATTTTCAAGTCTGGCTGTATCACACAACCAGCCTTGCCCAAGGCCTCTCAGTCACCTCTGCCTGGGACCACTTCCAGAGCACATCCTCCTCTTCCCTATTCCCTGCCTTGTGAGCTCTGTGGCCTGTGTGTCACGTCTCCCAACCACATGAGGTGTCCAGTACCTGGCTTCTGTGTCAGGAAGGGTGGCCCAGCTGCCGTAATGCTCAGGCAGGATCCCAGGCAGACCTGTCATTAAGATCTGAGGGATGTGAACACAGCCCTTAGTAAAGCAGAGATGAGCCTTGCAGCAGCTCCAGCACATCTGGCAACAACTCGGCAGGAAGGAAAGGATCCGAGTCTAGAGAGACTTACTGGCAAACATGTCAGCAGTCACACCTGACCCTCTCCTGCTCTGGAGAGCAGGCCAGAGAAGGATAAGGAATACCGATAAGCCTGGAATCAGGCACAGGTGCCAAAGCATTCTCACTGTGCTTGTCTAATAGGCTGGTGATATCCATGGCACCTCTGGCTGCACCTCTGCCCTGGTGCAGAAGGAGAAAAGGAAATCCCTGCCACAGGGAAGGCTCTGCCTGAGCTAGGTCAAGAAAGGTGCCTACCACCAGAGATGGGAAACAAGAGACAGCCTAGAAGAGAAGAAGAAAAGGGCCTAGGGGTTGGTTTATCATCACTGCAAAGTGCAAAGAAGCAAGATTTGGTCAGACCTCAACAACTGAACAGCACTAATGAGTAGGGGACAGGTGGGGGGGGGTTGACCACCAAAATTTTTCATTCCAAGGGGAAAAAGGAAAACTCAACAGAGTTAAGACTCCCAACTGACCCCAGTCCATCCCAACCACACTGAGCTTAGTAAGTTACACAGGAAGAAAAAGGAAACATTTAAGAGCTGTTCACACTTCAGGGAAGATACAAGTGTTCTCACTGCTTGTCCTTTTCTGCTACTGGCAGACCCATATCTACCCAGCTCATTTTTTATCAGTGCTAGAAACCCTGTGATAAATTTGCAGCATTCCTCCAGTAAACCGTGATCTTGTTTCACATAAGAACAGACTGGCTCAGCTTACAGACTGTCTATTATGGAGGCAGCTGTGAATGCTCTGTGGAAACCCTCTGCAAGGATATGAAACACAACAAGCTGTCACCCTATCAGCTAGAGAACTTACATCAAATTTAACAGCAAAGTCACCAGTACCAAACTCTCTGAACACAATGCTACCTGAACACTGCTGAAGGCCAGGAAGAGATACCCAAGCTGCTTTGGCAGCAAATAACCCTGGCGTGGACAGTAGGATTCACCCACCATCTTTAGGGCTAGGTTAGTGTTGTGCCCAAACTTAAGTCTAGGTTTACTATGGAGAGATCAGCACCTCAGGAGATGACTACTACATCCCACAGCTGTGTAATGCTGGTTTAAAGTTTACCTGATGGTAAAAGGACAAAAGTAGTACATGCAGGTATTTTCCATTAGTCTAAGTAAGCAAATCAAAGATAAAACCCTCTGGAGATGCCAGCACTTCCCCCCGATCACCAGTGAGCCTAGGAAACAAGTTGGGACCAGGTGCCTGGATGCATATCCAGGGCAGACTAGGACAGTGAGGATGCAGCCACTCCGTAGGTCCTGGCCATGCTAACCCAGCCCAGCATCTGCCCGCAGGAGAGACCCATTTCTTCCCAGCATGCGGTGCCCACAGCGCCTGGCTGCAGCCATGCCCCACTGACCTGCGTGTGTCCATTCACCAGCACTTCCTCTGCGAACCGTACTTTCACAGGATTTGTTTTTAGCCTTGCCCTCTTCTCTGCAGTAAGAAACGATGACTTAGGCCCGCCCTGAAAAGATAACAGGACTCGGTTGGCAGCTCAGCCTGTTGCAGTTACATACAAGAGACAGAGGCCCACAGTACAGGCAGGGGTGCAATCACAGCCCGTGCTGAAGCTGCTCACACCACACTGCCTCGCGCTTACAAGAACAGGTGCTGTTGGGAGTCTCTCAGCCTCCAGGTTTGCTACAGGCCTTTTTGACCTATCTGGGCTGTTGCTGCCTTCTCAACCCAAACCCAGCTGTCCAACAAGTGGACACACGTGCAACACATGCTGTACACACTCCTAATTTCACTCCATGTTAACCAGTTACTCTGTTTAGGCATGTCCCCAACTCCTGCAATGAAGCCAGGATCCTGCAGAACAACTGCTAATCTACCACCAGCTGGCTTGTAGTGGGGCTACACACTACCATAAACCAATACGTGCAGAGTGCCTTGCAGTGATGGACAAACTCCCCTGTCAGTGTATCACAAGAACACAGCTGTGTATACAGCACTTCCCAGCTCAGCTGCGGTTTCTAGAGCATACTCTCATATTGCAAATGTTTAACAAAACTGCCAACTTGACTTCATTGCATAACCATGCCTTCACCATGCCAGGGTCCTACCGAGCTCACAAGACACCACATGAGCCTAGGAACCACTGAATTCTCATGCCCAAATGTCCTGCTCTTGTAGAGCATGATATTCCCTAAGAAGAACAGACCAGTATCCCTCTATCCTCCTACACAACTTCGAGGTAGAGCAAGTCCTACACTCTTGCCAGAGGCGCAGGTGCCTCCCAACCTGCCACATCCCATCTTGCCCCGAGGACATTTGGCAAAGATGGAGGAAGGGAGGCAGGCTGGAGTCTGTGCCCAGGCAGCAAGCCCTCCCAGAGTCTGCCGGGCTGTATGGAGCATCACGCCCCGCAACTGTCCTGAGGAGGGCCAAGGCCTCCCACATCCCTTTTAGTGTGGCCAGAGCAGCCCCGGCAGAGGGTCTGGTATCCGTCGATGGGAGGCGTTACCTCTCAGCTCTAAGCACAGCTGCCTTCAGAGTGGGGCAAGAGCCAACCCCAAACCCAAGATCAGCCTTGGCTGTATTTGGAGGTGTCCTTAAAGTGACCTGCAAAGGAAAAAACAAAAATGGGTTCGTGCCCCATTTGCTTCTCAACGATGCATGAAGGCCTGTGAAGGATGTTCCAAATCCCGTGAAGGGTTTTCCAAATCCTTTTCTCTCTGAAAAGCCATTGCATTTTTCCCCTTTCGGCAGGCATTCAGGTCTTGCATAACTAACTCTCATTTTTTACTTGATCTCCAGAGCCCAATCAAGCACTGGCAAGATTGACAGCCAATGTACTAGGCAAGGGAGATCAGATTAACAAGAGGGAAGCTACTGTTTGTTCAGTGGCTTTGCTTAAAGTTTTTCTGGTTGCTTTGGCTTTGTGTATGTGTTGAATGCCAACGCCTGGGAAACTTTGGGCAGGAAAAATATATTTAAGAGATTTTCTCTTTAATGTACCTTTACTGAATGGCCAAGAAACCTCATGACCTTGAGCCTGAGAACTCCAGTAACTCTTCTGAAGGAATCATCATTCTTGTTTCTAAGAATAAATCAAAACAAAAAAACCTCCCAACAAACGAAAAACACTCCCAAAGTGCTTTCCAGGGCAGGGGGCGGCGGGGAAATCCCCCTCAGGCCACTTTCATACATCACAAGAAGCCAAAAAGCACACAAACCCAATTTTGTCCTTGCTTTGCAGCTCAGCTTTTACACACACTGAAATCCAAGTGGATAAACACATCATGCTGGCAGTACATGCCTTCTGGGGAATTTTATGCTACAGGAATGGGCAATCAGCACCAAAGTTTCGTACTAAAACTTTGCTTCTGTTCCCAAAGTATGATCCGCACCCAGGTCCCAGCCCTTAACCACATGGAGCCTGGAGAAAAAGGGATACGTTTTCCCAGCACTTAGAAAGGAAAACCTTAAGAGCTTCCAAGGAGCACCTAGGGCAGATGCTGGGCCTGCAGCCTTGGCACGTGCCTTCATGTCCAGGGTGGTCCCCATGGCCCAGACAGCCCCAGCACGTGGGGAGCACTCCAGGCTGTTCTTGGTGGGCTGGCCACAGCTTGCTGAGGAGATCTGCCTGCATTCCAGTCATTGTGGCCTCCTGGCCCCTGTGGAGCCTGCTGGACCCTCACAGCTCCTGATGGAGCCTCCAGCTCCAGGTATCATGGGCTCAAACCACTCAGCGAGCCTCTCCATGTGGCAGGCTCTGCAAGCTGCCCTGGCCCTGCACCCAGGGCAGCTGTGAGGAGTTACCACCGATTCTCCCCAAAATCTCCTCAAAGGGCGTGCGTGAAAGCAGAGGACCCTTGCAGCTCCCTCATTGCTTCAGTCAGGCCCTTGCGTCCTGCGTGCCAGCCCAGCCGCCCCACCTTCCCTGCGGGCCACCCTGCCAGCCATGGCCATGTGGGGCAGTGGTGCTGGGAGTGCTGAGAGTGCTGAAGAAAGGCCATTTACCGACGTGCAGCGCAGGATGGTTAGGAGGAGCTCGTCACCGGCCTCCCTGTAACAGAGACACGCAGTCAGCCAGGGTCAGCAGCCACCTGCACCTTCCTCCCCAGTGTCGCAGCAGACAGCACCAGCAAAGGCCTTTGGCCCCTCCGCCTCCCCTGCGAGGGAAGGGTCTCAGCCAGGCAGGGCACAGCCCATCAAGCACCGACATGGCAGAAGAAAGTGGGGCAAACCCCACTCTCCTGGGCTGCTGTGCCCTTCAGCTGCAGGGTGGACTCATCCCTGTGGGGCAGGCCTCCACTGAGCACAACACTCCAGGAGGCAGCAAGGTCCTCCTCCTCTGTGGGGGGGTCAGCCCCACGCAGCCATGCACCTTTGCAACCCTTGGTGAGACCCAGTCCCCGCACCTCTCCTCTCAGCCCTCTGCCACCTCATCCCCACAGGCCATGCGGGACCACACCTGATGATGTCAGCTGCTCGTTTGACAGACATGTCGTCCACCGCCGTAGAGTTTATCAGGAGGAGCTGGTCGCCCGGCTGCAGCTTCCCTTCAGCAGTGCTCCCTGCGGGCAACCGGCACATTGTTAGTCACGACAGGACCACGCCGGCAGACCTCCTCCCACCAGGGACACTGACTGCGAGCTGCTTTTCCCACCCGGCACCCCCTTGCCTCAGCAACTGCCTCTGGATGGCAAAATAAAAAGGGGCCGAAGGATGTTGGGCCCTGATGCCAGCTGGGCTACCACTGCCTGTGTCCATGCTGCCTTGCCCGGGCTGTCCTCTGGCCCCACAAGCTGCTCCTGCACCACAGAAAAATCACTCCTGTGCATGTCTTTTCCCTTGTCACAGCCCACCACACAGTCCTCGGACAACCGCCTTCCTGGGGTGCAGCAGGAGGGCTCACAGGCTCTCGCGAAACCACAGGAGGACCGCAGGCTAGCAGCACTGCCTTGCCCTTCACCTGCCTGCAAGCCCTGGTCCTGCAGAGGCTTCCAGGGTAGCTGCTACAGCACAGCACTCCCTCTCTGAGGGGTCTGCACCCTGGCCTGACCCTGTGGGTTACATCCCAGCAGCTGAGCATATACAGCACACAGGCCAGGGCTTGGCACTCCCGGCATGCTGCCATGCAGACCAAGGTGCTGCAGCTGTCCTTGGGAGACGTGGGATGGATTCCCAGCATGGTGAGTCCCCTCTGCAACCCAGGAGAGCAAGGAGAAGGTCTCCTTAATCACGCCGTCTGCTGGGAGGACCCACAACAAGGGAAGAAGATGGTTTCTGAGCTTTGCTTTCCAGGAGAGTAACAGCCACAGGATCCAAGGGGCTAAGAAGCAGGTGGACCTCTGGTCTGAGAAAGAGGAGCGTGCATGCAGCCCCCAGCTCCACCACAGCCAGCCTGCTGGCCGAGGCACACTATTGAATTTCTCTGCCAGACAGGTTTGCCCGTTCACCCACCTAGCACCTGCAGCCTGTCCCTCAAGGGAGACCCTGGTGTCAGGTAGCATACATGAAAGGCAAAAACAAAGACAATCATTTGAAATTAAACACGGGGCTTTTAGCCATGGGCTTCCACAGCAAAGGACAGGAATTAAGGGGACAGGTTTCTTTGTGCCTCAGTTTTAATAAAATGTTGATTCCCTCTGATTAGGAAAAAAGAAAAGCATAAGAGAAAACCTCCTTCCCCACTTCTTAGACCCCAAGACTCAGCTAATTTAGCCACATTTCACATGGGAAGGGGCATAGAGAAATTTTCAAAGGCACTGTAAAAGGACAGAGACCATACTGCAGTGCCTTTATGCTAAACATCCCGCAAGCAAGAGCACTTGGACAGGCTGTTCCCTCAGGCAGATGGGGGATGCCACAGCCCACATGGGTGGCCAGAGGCAGAGCCCAGGCCAGCCCTCCAGCCACCCTCCCCACAATACCTACTTGCCCGGCTTGGGCATAGCCTTTCTCTGGCTGTCACACTCACACCAACAGGTAAAAAGCAGGCATGTTTGCGTACCCATTAAAAAAATAAAAGGTAAATAAAAACAGATTCACAGTTTTTTATTCAAAAACCCCAAGCCACCTTAAAAGCAGAGTTATATCCCTCCCTTTTATAACTGGAAGAGTTGATCTGCTTGACTTAAGCAGAATTTCACCTGGGCTGCATGTTTAACTACTAGCAGTGATCCTCTCTGCGTTACAGGGCTGTAAGCCCAGAGAGTATTTTCAACAACAGATCACCAGGGCCACTGCAGAATAAGAACTCTAAGATTAGATGAAATTCTTCCTTTGCATTTCAGATAAAACACCAGAAAGAACTTTGCTTTGAAGCAGCTCTTTGCATCCCTGAAGGTCAGCTGTGTCCGAGTGCAGGCAAAGGATTAGCGGTGAAGCTGCCATTGGCTTAGATTTCTTCCATGCCATCAGAATCAGGTGGAAGTTCAAGCACTCTGCACGCCACAGGCACACAGGCTTTTGCCCTCAGTATTCAAGGATCATGTGCCAACCAGAGCTACCTGAGAAACTCATAAATACCTGGCAGGAGTTTATCACTAAGGCCATCTGGGACAGTTCAGGCTTCTCACACCTGTGATTGTAGGGAGAAGGAAACAGTGCTTACCTGCAGTGACAGATGCAATCGTAAGAGGAAGGTCTGGACAAATCTCAAAGCCGTAGTGATGGAGGACCAAATCTTTGTATACTGTGACAGTAAGTTTGACACGGCTGGCAGGCTGGCCACTGCCATCACTGGTGCTGTCTGTCACAGACACTCTGCCCCTGTGAGACAAGAAGCTGGTGATTAATTAAGATATAGCCGGAAGATACTTTATCGAAAGGGCACAGAATCACGCACATACACACACTTCCACATTCAGTGGGCTGCACCAGTACACAGAGAGGCCAGCACTTCTCTGGGTAGCCATGGGTGGCTCTGCACTGTGCAGGCAGTAGTGATCCACCAGGCTGCACAGAAAGCTGAAGACATCAGACCAGTGGCACCAGCTGGTTGTAACCACAATTCTTTCAGCCACCCCAGCCCAGTGGTCACATGGAGAGAGAACTCAGGTGTGCCCCGCAGCAAGCCCTGAGCTCCACAGGTCACGGCAACACCTTTATCAAGTAAGGGCGTGAGAGAATTTACAGCTCTCTCCTTCAGCCAGGATCCAATCCAGCTTAATTTTGATTCACAGACCTTAGGAAATTAAAACAGCTGTGGGCCAGGATCTCTTGTAAATGCAACCCAGTCTTGCACTAAAAACACAGGCAAATGGCAAGACACAAAGAGAAGTACAACCCCCATCTTCAAGAAAAGTACATTTCACATTGAGCAGTATTATATTTCTGCATATGTGGCTCACAAAACCAGAATGGGTGAAAGGACGAACATTGTTCCCTGGAAACAAAGGGGGGTGCTTAAAAACAGTTTTTTCTAGGGACCACTGTATGCAAATTTCCTAAGAACAACTGAAACAATGAGTAAGATCTGCAACCTGTGACTGCCCCTGTTTGCTGCAAACAAGCTTGTGCTGTCTCTAATCAAAGGTGATGAACAGATATTCCTTTCACAAAAAACATGTTTACCTGGATGCACCATCCCGAGAGCGATGAAGCCATTTTGCTACCATTTGCTCTATTCTACATGCTTTGCGTGTTTGAATTAAGTTAGTCTCCAAATCTTCCATTTACCTGAAAGTGACAGAAATCACAGGAAAACAGAATGATAAAAGATTGAGGAAACCTAGACACTGTTCAGAGTTACCAACACCGATTCACAACTCTTTTGTAATAAAGAGATTCATTGGCACCTTGGGAAGTCTATGTGCTTTAACAGAGGATGTTAACATCTGTAGCACTTACGATGATTCTTCCTGGCCATCCAGTCTCCCCTGCCTGGTGCTTTTGGTTAGTCCATGTTGGTGGTCATAGTGCATTAACTTCTTATGACAGAGAATGACCCAGTAACCTCTGAATTCCTTTTTCATGGTTTCTGGATCCAGTGATCTGTTTTCTCAACAAGAGAAAGTTGCCATATCTAGTCACAGCAAAGCCCTTCTCTATTTTAGTCTGGGATCTCTGAATGGTTAAGTTTGGTAACACCCGCCTGTTCATTGATCCAAACTAGACATGATTCTTCCATTGACCATCATTTCAGGGACAAGTACACAACCTTCAGTCTCATGCAGAGAGCTGGTGTATTCCCTCCCTGTGACAGATTTCCTCTCAGATTAATGCAGCCACATTAATTCTACAGAGAGCAGTAATGAAAGAAGAAACTTGTGGCCAGTGCAAGTTGCTGCACACTGTTGTTTGCACTAGCAGAAGCAGTCTCTAAACCAAGGTCATAAGCTCAAATTTGTCTCTGATAAAACTGTTCCAGTGTACTGATGTCTACTAGTCCTGGAGCTCTGCAAACATATGTGGTTCCAGAAATCAGTAAAGTGAGTGGCTCATCCTGGATCTTCCATTTAAAAGCTCTAGTTCAACAACACGAAAATGGTCACTTACCCAACCTGCTCCTTGTGTATGTACCCTCTGCTGTTGACAGGATGTTTTTAGTCCTACAGAACTGAAGAACTGCAGCATTAGAAGGGTTTGGCTCAGACCTGGTTAATTCATTGTGACTTTAATTGCACCTAAAAACATTCCTTCTTTTGAAGATGCAAAGGCTAGGTCAGCTTCCAGACCCCAAACTGAACCTGCTAGTTCACAATTCCTCTATCAAACCAGATAATTTGCCACTCTAACATTGTGCCTTCCAAGATACAGAAAGCCTGTAGCCACATACCATTTTCATTACTCATTGAAACATTGGAAAGAACACCGGGGTGCAAGTGAACCAAACACAAAATGCCACAGAAAATATGTCTGCATCTACAAGAAGTCATGAAGAATATCAACTCATTGTTTTTCAGTTGTATTTCAGCAAGGAAACAGAATTATTATATCCACCTTTCACACTGTGTCTTCTGGTCAGCTTGCAAGATTTGTTCGTCCCGAGCTCCTGTCTTGTGTCCTCTGCTCAGACAGTAAGTTCTGCACATCAGGGACATTGTCTGTTATGCTGGGACAGTGCACAGGACAGCGGGCTGCTGGTCCATAGTAGGAGCTCTGCTGTAGCAGAAATTTTAGTGAGTTAACTTCAGAATAACAAGATACTGTTGGTAGCTGACAGAAATGAGGCACAAAACATTTTGTCCCAACACAAACTGGACCTCTTCCCCTCAGCACCCTCCAAACTCACAACACTCCCCCAAACTCATCTTTTCTAACAAGGATGAGAGGACAGGACCAACATTTGCTCATGTCTCTTTCCCTCCCAGGAAGCCATTCTGGCCTATTTCACTACCTGCTTGTGTAGCAATGGACAGAAAAGAGGGCCATAAAATTCAACCCTTCAGGAGTTCTTTCGCTGAGAATTCTCTTGGCTGCTCTTTCTTATGCAACACAATTCAGAACTGCTCCTTCAGCCACACTGCTCCTGTGTCTGCCTTTGAGCAGCATCTCTGAACAGAAAATGAGCCCCCTTGCAATCAAGTGGTGTTTTCTGAAGGAAACTAGAGCTTGTAGGATGAGAAACCCGCTAGCTTTCCAGAGGGTGACTGGGAAGTAGCCACAGAACAAGTAGAAGCATAGCAGTTCTGCAGCCTGAAAGACACACATAGGACATGTCAAACCAAAGCCTGAGCAGTCATTGTCTATGCTTAATATGTTCCTTTTCAGCCTCAGTATTTCACTGCTTCTGACAGTCAGCTCCATAGACACTGTAACACTCATGCAACAGCGTGGCTGCAACCATCTTCTGACTTTGACCTTATCTCTCTTCTCAGTAGCATAAAGTGCTTTGGCTTTCCTACATCGCTCCAAATGTTCTAACATCCCCCTCTGAGCCACAGGGAAAGTCCTTCTTGCAGCTAGTCCTTCCTCCCAAGAGGCTCTCTGTTTGGATGCCTAGAAGTCACCTGCTTCAGCTACTGCTGCGCTGAGATCAATTGTTCTCTGGTGATTTCTCATTACCTCCATGTGCAGCTCCACCCTCTACCCCTGCCCCATATCTTTTACTTTGCAGAAAGGACAGCCTTTCCTTCCTGTGCTTCTGCTGTGCTTCACAGAACACAATTTCTGAAGAAAGTCTCTTAACCTGCAGGACAAGGAGGACAAGCTTGAAAAACAAACATAAATGCTTAAAAAAACCATATGGAATACTAAAAGAGAAAAAAAACCCACATTGTCTTTTCAGTAAACCAGAATGTTTGAGCCAAACAATAGGTGTCTTAGGAGAGGCAGGTCTGGCAGATATTTCTATATAATCATAGCATCATAGAAGGGTTTGGGTTGGAAGGGACCTTAAAGATCATCTAGTTCCAAACCCCCTGCCATGGGCAGGGACACGTTCCACTAGACCAGTTGGCTCAGAGCCCCATCCAACCTGGCCTTGAACACTGCCAGGGATGGGGCAGCCACAGCCTCTCTGGGCAACCTGGCCCAGTGGTTCACTGCCCTCATTGTAAGAAATGTCTTCCTTATATCTAGTCTGAATCTACTCTCTTCTAGTTTAAAACCATTACCCCTTGTCCTATCGCTACAGGCCCTACTAAAAAGTCTGTCCCCATCTTCCTTATAAGCCCCCTTTAAGTTCTGAAAAGCTGCAATAAGGTCTCTCTGGAGCCTTCTCTTCTCCAGGCTGAACAACCACAACTCTCTCAGCTTTCCTCACAGGAGAGGTGTTCCATCCCTCCGATCATTTTGGTGGCCCTCCTCTGGACCTGCTCCAACAGGTCCATGTCTTTCTTGTACTGAGGACTCCAGAGCTGGACACAGTACTCCAGACGGCATCTCACCAGAGTGGAGTAGGGGGGCAGAATCACCTCCCTTGACCCGCTCGTCACACTTCTTTTGATGCAGCCAAGGATGCAGTTGGCTTTCTGGGCTGCAAGCACACATTGCCATGTCATACTCAGTTTTTCATCCACTAATACCCCCCAAGTCCTTCTCCGCAGGGCTGCTCTCAATCCACTCATCGCCCAGCCTGTATCTGTGCTTGGGATTGCCCTGACCCAGGTGCAGAACCTTGCACTTGGCCTTGTTGAACTTCATGAGGTTCGCACAGGCCCACCTATCAAGCCTGTCAGGGTCCCTCTGGATGGCATCCCTTCCCTCCAGTATGTCGACCGCACCACATGGCTTGGTGTCATTGGCAAACTTGCTGAGGCTGCACTCAGTCCCTCTGTCCATGTCACCGACAAAGATGTTAAACAGCACCAGTCCCAATACTGGGATTCCACAGTCCCTGAGGAATGACACTTGTCACTGGTCTACATTCAGACATTGAGCTGTTGACCGCAACTCCTTGAGTGCAGCCATCCAGCCAATCCCACATCCACTGAGTGGTCCATCTGTCAAATCCATGTCTCTCCAATTTAGAGACAAGGATGTTGTGTGGGACAGCATCAAATGCTTTGCACAAGTCCAGGTAGATGATGTCCATTGTTCTTCCCTTATCCACCAACACTGTAACCCCATTGTAGAAGGCCACGAAATTTGTCAAGCCCGATTTGCCCTTAGTGAAGCCATGTTGGCTGTCAGTAATGACCTCCTTGTTTTCCATGTGCTTTAGCATAGTTTCCAGCAGGATATGCTCCATGATCTTGCCAGGCACCGAGGTGAGACTGACTGGCCTTTACTTTCCCAGGTCTTCCTTTTTTCCCTTTTTAAAAATGGGGTTTACATTTCTCCTTTTCCAGTCAGTGGAAATTTCACTGGACTGCCATGACTTCTCAAATATGGATAGCGGCTTAACCACTTCATCAGCCAATTCCCTCAGGACCCACGGATGCATCTGATCAGGTCCCATGGACTTGTACACCTTCAGGTTCCTTAGATGGTCTCAAACCTGACCTTCTCCTACTGTGGGTGGTTCTTCATTCTCCCAGTCCCTGCCTTTGCTTTCTACGACTTGGGCAGTGGGGCTGGAGCACTTGCCAGTAAAGACTGAGGCAAAAAAGTCATTGAGTGCCTCAGGCTTTTCCATGTGCCGGGTAACGAGGTCTCCTGTTTCCTTCCAGAGAGGGCCCACATTTTCCCTAGTCTTCCTTTTATCACCGATGTACCTACAGAAGCTTTTTCTTGTTGCCCTTGACGTCCCTAGCCAGATTTAATTCTATCAGCGCTTTAGCTTTCCTAACCTGATCCCTGGCTGCTCAGACAATTTCTCTGTATTCCTCCCAGGCTACTTGTCCTTGTTTCCACCCTCTGCAGGCTTCCTTTTTGTCTTTGAGTTTGTCCAGGAGCTCCTTGTTCATCCACGCAGCCCTCCTGGTGTTTTTGCCTGACTTCCTCTTTGTTGGGATGCATCGCTCCTGAGCTCGGAGGAGGTGATCCTTGAATATTAACCAGCTCTCTTGTGCCCCTCTTCCCTCCGGTGCTTTATCCCATGATACTCTACCAACCAGATCCCTGAAGAGGCTAAAGTCTGTTCTCCTGAAGTCCAGGGTAGCGAGCTTGCCGTGCATCCTTCTTGCTGCCCTAAGGATGTTGAACTCCACCATTTCATGGCTGCTGCAGCCAAGGCTGCCCTTGAGCTTCACATTCCCCACCAGCCCCTCCTTGTTGGTAAGAACAATAGTGCAAAACACAAGGTAGCAGCCTTCTTTCTCGTGGTGTCCCCAGGGTACACAGGCACCTGCACGTGTGCTGAGTGGGACAGGATTACCGAGCCTTTTGCACAGACCCATCATGCGTGTGCAGTTGGCACCTCCTCCTTACTTGAAAGATGTCCTACGAAAGCTCTGACCTGAGTCCTTCTTCCACCTGCCCTTCTGCAACTATTTTTGAGCCAAGCCCTTGAGCACGTCGCTAAGCAGCTTGAGTGGGCTAGGATCCTAATACACAAAGATCCTTAAACTCTGTCAGGGGAAATTAAGACTTGCCAGCTATTTGCATGGCTAACTGACCCATCCAGACAGCCATTGCCTGGTGTCTCAGAGGAAACCTGGGTGGGTCATTCTGGGTCTTCAGGCAACAACACTGACTTGAAGATCAGGGCCTTAGCAAACCTCAGAGCATGCAGCCACAGGGCGGTACAGCAGACAGCAGTGTCGGGAAGTGCATTGTCATGTGCATGGAGGAACAGAGGACACAAGGAGAACTGCCAGCGTTCACTGTATGTCATGCACCTCTGCCACAGCAGCGAGAATACTGCTTCCCCACTAGCCTTTTTTTCTACAGCCTCCCTTTCAGCCACTCCAGTGGCACAGCAGCTTCATATATTCCACCCCTGCTGCAAACAAGGACAACACAGATGTGATCTCACATCACTCAGTTCTTGTCTGCTCCAAAGTGGAGCAGAAAGTTGGTGGCAGCCTTTCATACAAGGAGAGGAAGCTGTGAAGAAATGGGTGCTGAATGCGCAATCAGGCAGGCTGCACCAGATGGAGGAGTATTCAGCCAGCTAGCACAGATCTGACTGTCAAGAAAAAAAAAAACAAACCAACTTTCAAGGAGAATACTTCAATTTTTCTCATGTCATTACATGGAAAGTATTAGTTCATCAGACTGAAATTTTCTGATGGACAAAAGTTTTACTGGTGTTTTTGAAATTACATCTTTGTTTTAAAGTGTTCACTACCATCAAAATGTAGCAGCAGGAGCAGTAGTCAGAATCAGCCGGTCTCCTCCACTCACCGATGGCAGAGGACTGCATGAAGAGAAATAGTTGCAATAAGCTGCCATAAAACAGCTCTGGATGTGGTCCACCCATATCTTCACTCATCTGGGCTTTTGGGAGCATCTTTCCAAGTATTTCTTGTAATGGATGCCAGTTGGTAGAGTGCAATCTCAAGGAAGGCAATAATAAAATCCAGATAGTGTACAATATGCCCTGTCCCCCTCCAGTCCCCAAAGCACAGTACAATAATGGGTACCGACAAAGAGCTGTGGCACTTCAGTGCTCCTCTAGGTGAACAGAGGTCTGCTGCTTGTGATTCACTTGCTCATTGCCCATACAGCAAGCCTTCAACACACGGACCACTGGCAAGCAGCCCTGCAAGGCTAAGAAGAGTATAACGGTTTGTGGGAACACAACCTTTGCTCTGCTGCTGCAATTCTTTCCCCATCGGCACCTTGCACCAGCACACATTGCTGAGACAGCACCAGTCCAAAATCCAGACTTCCTCAGAATAACCAGCAGAGAGAACAAGGATAACCTAGGTTAAATGACCTCTGGGTCTCTTCAGGATATTCAGCATGGTGGCTTTTCTTATACAGCTTTTTGATTCTGCTAGAGACATCAGGCAGGCCACCTGAGAGCAACCAGAACAACAGGGAGCCTGCAGGGAAGCAGATGGGAGGAGATCATGGGCAGGTCTGACTCCAGCTGTCTGTGCTGAGCTCTGAGAGCCGAGACCCAGTGAGAAAGATGACCCATCTTCTGCCTTCTCCCACAGGCATTGTCAGAGGTGGTAAAGCCAGCCAAGTAAAATTCCATTCTTCTGCTTTTAAGGGCTCCCTTGCACCTGCACCTCCCTGCAAAGCTCCCAAAACTTCCTGTGGACATTAGTGACTCACTGGACTTGTCAGGGCAGCACAGGACACCCAGCTGCTGGCAACACAGAGGGTGCACGTACAAGATCTTTCTGCAACACTCCATCTTCACGTCAGTACTGACAACTCATTACAGCCCAGCCACCCTCATACTGATGTTCCCAGAGCCCCTGCTCTAGAGTTATACTGCTGGCTGGAAGTTTCAGATTTGGTTTGATTTTTACCATAAGAGTGAAGTATCTGACAACAAAACACCCTTGATCACCCTTGATACATGATCCCAGGTACATCCCCACAAGGCAAATGGAGAGTAATTCAAGGTTTTTGTTTGTTTTAAATTTCCTGAAGTTTGGGGCCTAATTTTTTCTAAATACTGGGAATCAGCAGCTATGGCACAAATATTACTGTGAGAACACATGTATTTATCGCAGATGCAGAACAACTACATTTTCTTCTTTACAAAATACACTTTTCTACCTGAAAAGCAAATGATCAACATTTGCCTTACCACTGTTGCTGCCAGCACTGCTGATGATGCCAGTGGAAGATGAAGCCAGACTTGGCAGCAGGTACCCCATTACTGTAACTTGCTCTCTGTGGGGTTTAGGGATCACATATCAGGAGCCTGTGCAGCTACACAAAGATTAATAAAGTACTCCAGCCTCACATGTGAAGTTACTAAGGGAGTAAAGGGCCTTTAAGGCTTCTTCCACCTCCCATCTTCAAGTAAGCCTCCCAGCCACTCTGCAATAATGCTTACAGCAGAAATAATCAGGAGAGCTGCCAGGTCCAGCCTCTAAGCTCCAGCTAATCCTACGCAGCCCTCAGAGGAAGCCTCACCACGTGCAACAAGGTTGTCTGATCACAAACCCTGCCTCTGGCTACCCTAACATGCCAGGGACCTCAACACTAGCAGCAACCTCTGCAGCACCTGTGGGGGAGACCATTCCTTTTGCAGATGTGTCTAAAAGTTCTAAACATCTGTTTCCCTTAACTAGAAAAGCCTTAGGGCTCAATCAAAATCCATGGTGTTGAAAATACAGGCCGTAAGATTCAATGGCAGTGAGTGCCATGGCCCAAAGTGTAAATACAGAGCTTTGTGCTAGTCCCCTCTGCTTTTCATCAAAACCAAATCTCTCTTTTGACACATGGTCAAAACCTGTGCACTCTGTTGGATCTTTAAAAAGCAGTCTGCTGTTCCTCAGGAGTGGCTCCCATCTCCAAAAATGGCCTCTTGTCCTCTTCCAAATGCTCCTTTGGAAGGACCCTCCTCCTGGGGCTGATGAGCCTCTCAAAAGCAGCAAGACTGCTCGTCCTAACATCATTCATTGCTGTTAATGCAGCCTCAGTGTCTTATCTTTCCTCTTGTCCTTTGACAGATGGCTAGTTCCAGACCAGAGCTCTTGGGCTTCAAAGTAATCACAGTGATGTTGAACTTCAGCAGTTCTCCTGGAGAAAAAGCAGAGGTGCCTGTGCCATGCATGCAGTGCTATGACGATGCTGCACACTACAGCTGTGAGAGCCACCTTCCAGAACAAGCTATGAAAAATACACGACCAGGCTGTGCATTTTGTCATGTCTTCCTTCCCATTTGCCTTTTCATAGCAGAGTAGAGGAATAGAAACAAGTCCACAGTCTTGCCAGTATCCAGACTGTAGCTATTCTTGCCGAAAAGGCTGAAGGTGCTGGTGGAACCATGCTCTGCTCCCTGAGACAGAAACATACACTAGAAAAAACACAAGATGAAAGCCGTCCTGTATCCTCCCACCACTAGGGAGAAGGCAGTAAAAGGAAAGGAGTGAATGGAAGCAAGTCTATGCTCAGGGTGGCAGGCGAACCCCCTCCTTGCCTACCTCGCCTTCCCAGGTGCCTCTATACAACAGGTATGAGGGTCTGGATTTGGAAGGTCAGTCAACTGATAACATGGATGATGGTGCATCTACACCTCCTGGTCAAACTAAAGGGCAAGAAGGAAATGCACAGGCAGTGGAAACAGGGACAGGTATACTGGAAAGAGCACAGGCATGTTGCCTGATTGTGTAGGGAAGGCCAAGGTGCAGCTGGAGCTGAACTTGGCAAGGGGCGCAAAGAATAATAAGGGCTTCTATAGGTATGTCAGCCAGAAAAGGAAGGTCAAAGAAAGTGTACCACCCCAATGAACATGACTGGCAAACTGATAACAACGGACGAGGAGAAGGCTGAGGTACTCAATTTTGTTGCCTCAGTTTTCACAGCCAATCTCTCCTCCCACACCTCTCAAGTGGATGGACCTCAAGGCAGGGACTGGGGGAGTACTGTAAGCAGGTTCGAGACCACCTGAGGAACCTGAACATACGTAAGTCTATGGGACCTGACGAGATGCATCCCAGAGTCCTGAGAAAATAGGCTGAGGTAGTTACCAAGCCATTCTCCATGATATTTGAAGTCATGGTAGTCAGGTGAAGTCCCCAGTGACTGGAAAAAGGGAAACATTGCACCCATTTTTAAAAAGGCTGGAAAGAAGGACCCTGGGAACAACAAACCTGTCAGCCTCACCTCTGTGCCTGGGAAGACCATGGAACAGATCCTCCTAGATGCTATGTTAAGGCACATGGAGGACAGGGAGGTGATTCAAGACAGCCAGCCTGGCTTCACCAAGTGTAATTCTTGCCTGACCAACCTAGTGGCCTTCCACGATGGAGCAACTACATCAGTGGATGAAGGAAGAGCTACTGATGTAATCTATCTGGACTTCTGTAAGGCCATTCACACAGTCCCCCACAACATCCTTCTTTCTAAATTGGAGAGAGATGGATTTGATAGGTGGACTATTCAATGGGTAAGGAATTGGCTGGATGGTTGCATGTCCGAATGGAGATCAGTGATGAGTGGTGTCCCTCAGGGTCTATACTGGGACAAGTATCATTTAATATTTTCATCAGTAACATAGACAGTGGGATTGAGTGTATCCTCAGCAAGTTTGCAGACAACACCAAGCTGAGTGGTGCAGTTTACATGCCTGAGGGATGGGATGCCATTCAGAGGGACCTGGACAAGCTTGAGAAGTGGGCCCATATGAACCTCATGAGGTTCAACAAGGCCAAGTGCAAGGTTCTGCACCTGGGTCAGGGCAACACTCTGTATCAATACAGGCTTGGGGATGAAGGGATTGAGAGTAGTCCTGCGGAGAAGGACTTGGGGGTACTGCTGCATGAAAAGCCGGACGCGAGCCAGCAATGTGTGCTTGCAGCCCAGAAAGCCAATTGCATCCTTGGCTGCATCAAAAGAAGTGTGACGAGCGGGTCAAGGGAGGTGATTCTGCCCCCCTACTCCACTCTGGTGAGATGCCGTCTGGAGTACTGTGTCCAGCTCTGGAGTCCTCAGTACAAGAAAGACATGGACCTGTTGGAGCAGGTCCAGAGGAGGGCCACCAAAATGATCGGAGGGATGGAACACCTCTCCTGTGAGGAAAGCTGAGAGAGTTGTGGTTGTTCAGCCTGGAGAAGAGAAGGCTCCAGAGAGACCTTATTGCAGCTTTTCAGAACTTAAAGGGGGCTTATAAGGAAGATGGGGACAGACTTTTTAGTAGGGCCTGTAGCGATAGGACAAGGGGTAATGGTTTTAAACTAGAAGAGAGTAGATTCAGACTAGATATAAGGAAGACATTTCTTACAATGAGGGCAGTGAACCACTGGGCCAGGTTGCCCAGAGAGGTGGTGGATGCCCCATCCCTGGAAACATTCAAGGTCAGGTTGGATGGGGCTCTGAGCCAACTGGTCTAGTGGAAGGTTTCCCTGCCCATGGCAGGGGGTTTGGAACTAGATGATCTTTAAGGTCCCTTCCAACCCAAACCCTTCTATGATTCTATGATTTTACCTCCTGTGTAGCTGGTGACACATCCTTACACTGTGCAGTTCAGAGACAAAGCGGGGCTGGTCCCTGCCTAGGCTACCCCAACTCATCAGGCATGGTCTTCCCTGGAGACCAGTTATCTACCACATGCTGCCCTCACAAACTCTGAAAAGCAGAAACTGCAGCAGCAAGGTGTTCTATTTTGCCACATGGCCTGTCTCCTTGGTTTGGAGAACAGCACAAAGAAGCCCTTCAGCTCACGCTCAGCCTTTCTGCTGTCAGAAAGCCACATTTTTTTTTTCTACCTGCTTCCAGAGATCACAGGGACAGCAAAAGAAAGCTTCAGCCCAGGTTCTTGTTGAAGTCCTCCCCTGCCAATGAACACCCCTGACTCTGGAGAAACCCTGGGCTCCTGTGGGACAAAAGACGCAGCCTGTGGTCCCTCAACCAAGGAAGGAGTCTTCACCCTCAACAGCAGAATCGGGTGTGAAGCTGCTTGGATTAGGCAGATGCAGGTTCAGGAGAACAGGCAGGTTCTCACACAGCCGAACACGCACCTCTGCTGACCAGCCAGGGGATCTGGGTCATGTAATGGGTCAACTACATGGTAGGAAGCTATTGATACAACTGGCGATGTCTGCTCCTTCAGCTGCTGCTCTTGTCCAAGTACCACCAGAAAGTAAGCACATTCTTTGCTTCCTAGGCAGGCAGCAGAAAACTGAGCTCACTCCTGATGAACATAGCTCATTGTGAGCCTGGTCTGCATCAGAAGACACTTTTGGCAGGACTGGGCATCTCTGCATGAAAGCTTTTGAAGGTCAGCCAGCCCTGGCAAGACACTGGGACAGAACAGTAATTTACAGATTTTCCACAAAGTAGCTTCTAAAGATGTTCTCTGAGATATGGTCAGGGGAGACAGCTGGGCCAGAGGACCAGAATTAAAGCTTCCATAGCAGCCTGGACTCCCACCAGAATGCAAGCAAACCCCAACTGGGAAGACGATACCAAAAACTCCTCCAAGAATGTTTCTGCTTGTGTAGCACCTGGCCCACAAGGGCACCCCTCTTCTTAGGAGACATTTTACCCAAGACACCAACCCTGAAATGCTACTGAGACTGCCCAGTACTCATGATTTGAGTTCTGCCCAGAAGCAGGAGCAGCTGGATGGCATGTAGTCATGGAGGCAAAGCCCACATCCACAAGTACAGCCCAGCAGCCAGCATTCACCCACTACCTCCCAGCTTCAACATCCCTCGGGACTCTGCCCACGCTCATCTCCATGCAAACACAGCAGACGCTGTCAGGGCAGGCCTCCTTTCTCTTCCAACGACCAAGGGTTTTTTTACAGAAATTGAGGATTGCTACAGGCCCCTGTCATGGCTCCCATCTCCAGCCCCTGCAGCAAGGCAGGTGAACAGTTAAGGAAAAAGGAACATGAATACATGGGCTGGGGTGGGCCATGCTGCTGTCATTATTTGGCTGTGATTGAGCTGCTGCTGTTACAGTTTCCACAATCACACAATTAAATAACACAACCCTTGCAAAAAGAGGGAAAAAAAAGGAAAAAAAAAAGAAAAAGAAAAAAAATCACTATGGTCATCCTGTCTCATAAGTCAACACAATATAAGCAGATGAGCAAATCTGTGATGTTTCCCTAGCTTTTGCAGAGACAAGATGCATTCCCATGGGGCTTGCCCAGACCAAAGGCCAGCCCAAATTCTCCACACAAAAGTTTCTGCCATGTGAGAGTCATGGGCCCATCTAGGCCTCATCCTGCTGCCCAAGGAGGAGGGTCCAGAGCAGGATCCTCGCCACGGCTACAAACATTCTTGTGTGTCATGATGTCAGTCCCCTCACCCATTACAGCAGCACTGCTTCTCCTCACAAGGAAAACACCCCCAGGACACCACTCAATACTGCCAGCTGTCACTAATAGGATTGAGGTCTGTTATCCTCCACATTCTTATGTCAGCTGCTCGTCTGATCACCTCTGCTTATAATTGCTTTGGTACCACAGGATGGCCTGCTTTCTTAACAAGGACTTCACAGCTGAGCTGATGTCCCTCTGACCACGTGAAGGTCCTGAGCTCTTCAGCCTGGCCTCTCCATGTCGAGGAAGCTGAGGTAGGACCCACAAAATGAGCAGTTTTGACTTGATTAAAAGGGGAAGGAACACTACAGCACAAGCCAGTGGGTCAGCAAGCTTATGATCTAGCGCTGTGCAGAAGTACGGGCCATGTACCCTCCAGGCTGGTCAGGAGGCAGCACACCACCACAATCCAAGAGTCTTGTGTACATTCGCTGATTCATCTACTGCCATTGGCAGCCAGAAAAAGAACCTGTCCTGTGCTAGCAACATACGACCTTGTGTGCTAAGCGAGACCAGGCAAGTCCAGCACCATCCGATTATAGCACCACTGTGCACAAGCCTTCTCCAGCCCTACAAGCAAGCAGTCACCACTTCGGATTGCCATGATTTCAGCGAGCAGGTGAGCAAGTTCTGGTTTGTCAGATGTTGTCACCAACTACCTTAGGCAAGCACACCAATCTGACTCAATTAGTTTTTCATCAAGCCACCAGTGCATCTTGGGTTTTAGGCTTTTGTTTCTACAGAATGAAAGTACTCTGCACTTAAGTGGCTCATCACAGCTCGAACAACAAAGTGACACCCACCACCATGCCCACTCATCAGCCCACCCTCAGAGCCAGGGCAGCTTCCGACCCAGGGAAAATGGACCCACGCTGTGTAACCGGACAGACTGCGGCAGTCGGAGGGACTGTCATTTCTGATGTCCCCTGCAGCTACTTAAGAAGTCACAGTCCTTGACTGGACTCCTCCCACGATGCACTATATCCTCCAGTCTTAAAGGAGGAAAATAACACATCATGTGGTAAGAAAGCCATGAAGTGTTTCAGGAGGTGCAATCCATGTCAGAAACATTAGGTGCCCAAGCAGCAGTTCCCACAAAGTGCTGCCAGGTCATAGCATTATTTCCTTCTCATACAAAATGGAAAAACCTTTGATATTCAGCATTTCTTTGTAATGTCAGGAAAAGAATTACCACCACTACCAGACTCCCTCCGAAAAAATAATAATAAAAAAAAGCACTGTTGCTTTTTAATGTTATTGGAAACCCAGGTCTTCACAAACAAACAGCTGCTGCCAGGAAACAAAAAAAAAAACAAACAAAAAAAAAACAAAAAAAAAAAGAAAAGAAAAAAAAGGAAACTTTCCACCTGCTGTAAGTCAAAAACAGTCAGCAGCAGAATTTTGAGCACTTGGCAGCCCAGGGAAGACTGGAGAGATTCTGCTTCAGGCCATGGTGCTGCTGAACCCTGCCTGATGCAATTGCTGCACACAGATGATTCTTCCCAGGAACAGCAGGGACACCTCCAGAGATACAGCCTGTGCTGCCTGTACTTGCACATTCCAACTACCCGAGTCCTCCGACCTTCATCTTTCCCACAGCACTGGTCAGGTTTTACATGGACACACTCTGGCTGAGAAAGACCACAGTATCTTCACAGGTGCATGTCACTTGGGACAAAGTTTCTCAGAGCCCCAGCCTCACCTTTCTGGTGCTTTTCACAGGGGAACCTGCCATGCAGCAGATGCTTCCCTGCACCGGCATGGTCTGAGGTCGAGGTGCCTATGGAGGAGAGGAATGCCATGAGACCCCATGGCACCTCCAGACACACAGTTTACTGGTGAGGGCACAGACTCAGCACTGCTGGGACCTGGTGCCAGCACTGCTGGCAAGGTGGCTCCACGCCCAGCCCTGTGCCAGGGCCTTGTTGTGTTGCCTCAAGCTTTCAAAAGACCAATTAACAAATAAGAAGGCAGTGATAGGTTAAAGGAAAAAAAAAAAACCTAAAACATGAGAAGTGTGGTATGCTTGCTATTCAAGGACTGTTTAGATTATGTGTACTCAAAGTAAAGCTTATCTAGTTTAAGATTCTACTCACAACAGAGGATGCTTAAAGAGTCACAGATCTGCTAATCAAGGACATACATCCTCCTTCAGGTTGGCAAGAGAAACAAAGACCCTGGTGTCCTCAGATGACACATGACCATAAAAGGACAAAAGAAGTAGGGGTATTCTTCCCCAAACGACCACCAAAGACCACCAGAGACCCGTGCAGGCATAGAAGACTCTGGGATGATTGCTCAAGAGAACAACATGTCATACTTGCTCAACATAATGAATATGCAATAGTTAGGCAGAACAGGTGTATTAGATAGGCATGTTGTTTTAACTGTAGCGTATAAGTATGGACTGAAAACCTCAGCAGGCGTGCTGGATTTGTGGAAATCTTCCACCTTGCACCCTGCGCAGAATAAAGCAATGTCTCCTCTCTAAACATACTTTGTGTGTTTCGGGTGTTACTTTCTGATCGGGTAACGGTTGCAGCAGAACAACAGACGAAGAGTCCCGTGGCTGCTGGCCAGCTGAAGGATGGACCTGAAGCCCCAAATAAGCTACAATCTGCACAGCAATCACCTAGCACAGCCATCTTCCAAGAAGCCCAGAGGAATCTGTCATGTGGCATTTCTAAGCAAAAGCCAAGTAACACCTGGCCAGACCCAGGGAGCCGGGAGGACATCTTGTAGTTTGCCTGAGAACAGACACAAACAGCAGAGGAGCAGGGTGACTGGTGTTGCCAGATTATGCCTACTGCTCCCAGATACTCTTGAAGATGGTCCCTTTGTCTCTTTTAGCTTGACCAGACATACTACTGGTGGCCAGAAGCCATTAGTGACCATGAGCACAAGTTAGCCATTCACTGCTGCTCTCCCCAGCCAATCTGCAGGGCAGTGCCAGCTGTTAGCTTGCTTTCTGAAGTCATTTGCAAGTCTGGTCTGCACCATTACACCCGCACTGTGCTCTGGCTTCTTGCAGACATAACAGGCTTCATATCTGAAATAGTTTTAAAATATGAGGTTCTGGATATAGCATGCAAAGACTTCAGGCGCCAAATAAAAATCATTTTAGCAAAGGCCCTACAACCTTGCCTGGCTCATATATTTAGAGCAGAAGGGGACAAGTAAGAATAGCTTTGTGTATGGTCCATTACACACAAACTGAACAAAATGATAAACAGAACGTTCAAGGTGGAAAGGAGAAAAATCAATACTTCCACTCCTGAATAGCTTTCACTTCCAAAAATAGACCTGTTGGAAGTGTGCAAAGATTTTCATCCCTTCAGCTGTATCTCTCCAGACAAGAAGTGCCAGCACAGAAGGAATGTTCCCCTCTAATTTCCTAACTTAGCTTTCCAAGAGTAACTTCTTTTCACAGTGATGAAAAGAACTGCCTCTGAGTGTATAGTTGGATCCTCTCCCCCACCCCCTGTATGCACAATACCATGAAATCAAGCAGCTCACCCTGTTAGTAACACTTTCATGCCACCTGCAATTTGCACAACGGGGGGGGGGGGGGGGGGGGGGGGAGAAGATTCTGCACGCAGAACTCCACATATTGGCACTGATCCCCATGTCCTGGTGCAGACCTTGAACGAAGAAACATGCCTGTAAAGTTCAGCACTCTGGAGTATTTCCCATGTCTTCCTGGGATTGTTCATGCAGAAGGAAACTCACCACAGCATATACAAGTTCAGGGCAGGCAATGCAACAGGTTCCTCCATACCTGTTGATAAAGACGATCTTTACATGTGCCTCAGATTTCACTGCGCATTAAGACTATATGCTGGGAAACAACTTCTGCATAGCCTTTTGGCAAATGCCAAGAAAGGAAGAATAAAGAAAGGGAAAGTATATGCACTTGAAAAAGACTGATTTGGGAATTTCATGCTGCACACAGAGGCACTTCACAAAAGCCTAAAAGCTTCTCTTCAGCTTTAAAAATGCCAGGATCTTTGCAAGCATTACAGCCCAGATAACTAAATAGCATTAAACACACTGCTCTATTTGCTAGCAGCTTGCTTAGCAAGAATTTAAAGGGTAATTTACTAAAACTTATAGAGGAGTGAAACCCAGGATAAATTAGATAGGACTACACTGGGAAATGTGTGCCATATGCCTGCTACCAAGAGCTAAATTAGAGAAGCAAAGGAGTCTCCACCACAGCAGGTTCCACACTTGGCTGCAAGCCCAGCTGCACTTAAACGCTGCCATTTCTGCTGCTGAGCCACTCTTTCCTACAGCAGTTGCAGTTGGTACAGGACATGACCAAGAAGCTTTGGTGGAAAAGAACTTCACCTGCCATTTCCAGGAAGGCTTCACTGGCTTCTTTCAAGCCCCCTGCCCATCCAGAGCCCTCCTACCCCTCTACTGTTGTCTGAGAGAGACCTGTCTCCACATCACTGTCTCTATTATCTCTTTAGTATCATGGGGCTGGACAGAGGGCCAGCCTCTTCCTTTGAGTTGCACTGCATCCTTACAATCATTCCAGTGCACCCTTACTTTTGGCCTTCCCACCCAATTTGGTCCCAGAGCTTACTCATCAGTCTTGCCAGAGCTGCACACGCTGATTCACAAAGGGAGGGATGGAGCAAGGGTTAGATGCCTCTCTAGCTGACATCAGCTGGAATTTATGCAGGGAGAATGAAATGTTGCCTTGCTGACTTCCAGAATTTTTTTTCTTCTCCAGCTTGGATTTTTATCAGGTTGTATGATAGTGTGCTGGTTTCAGCTGGGACAGAGTTAATTTTCTTCCTAGTAGATGGTACAGTGTGTTTTGGATTTAGTGTGAGAATAATGTTGATAACACACTGATGTTTTAGCTGTTGCTAAGTCGTGCTTATCCTAAGGTAAAGATTTTTCAGTTTCCCATGCCCTGCCAGCGAGCAGGTGTACAAGAAGCTGGGAGGGAGCATGGCCAGGACAGATGACCTGAACTAGCCAAAGGGATATTCCATACCATAGAACGTCACGCTCAGTATATAAACTGGGGGGAGTTGGCCGAGAGGGGTGGGTCACTGCTTGGGCATCAGTGAGCAGGTTGTGAGCAACTGCATTGTGGATCACTTGTCTTTTCTTGGGTCTAATTTCTCTCTTTGTTATATTCCTTTTCATTACAATTATTATTGTTGTTATACTTTATTATTGTTGTTATTATTATATTTTATCTTAGTTATTAAACTGTTCTTATCTCAACCCATGAGTTTTACTTTTTTTTTTTCCCCAGTTCTCCTCCCCCTCCCACTGGGAGCGAGGAGGAGTGAGAGAGCAGCTGCATGGTGCTTAGTTGCTGGCTGGGGTTAAACCACAACAGATAGCCCTCTGAACACTTCTCTCTCTGCCTTGCTTCAGAGAACCCCATATGGCAGTGGGAACAGCACCACAGAAAGACATAAAGTGGAGGAAATGGTTCACTGAGGGCTTCCTATCTAACATGACTATAATTTCCATCTCCAATTCTGCAGATTCTTCTAGGCCAGGAGGACTGCTCCTCCAGGACAAGACCCCCATGACTAATGGGCTTTCTAATGTTTCTTGTCTTATAGCCCCTTTAGATCATTCAGCCACATCTGACTGGTGGGTTAAGTCTCAGTCAAATCTGCCAGGAAGTAGCAACTTCAGATAGCTTCCCCCTACTGTAGTAAACATGTCTTCAACAAGGGAGCCACAGACAAGCTGTTGCAGAGTGTTAGCAAAAACGCATGATGCTCAAGAGGTGGAGATCAGCATGCACATCCAGAACAGGTTACCCAGGCGGAAGCTGGAAGGTGTGTTTTCAGTGGTTAGATAGCCGTCGTGAGCACATACAAATAGAGAAAATCCAGTCACTTTGACTAGCAACACAGATCTGTAACACCTACCAGATGAACACACGCTGCTGCCCTGACCTTATCTGCTGTCCTTCACAGAGTTCTGATCTCTGTGCTCCAGCTGCCCTGCAGAGATCCTAGATCCTGCCTTTGCCCAGCGAGACCCCTGCCTTCGGTGATGAAGCAGCTCGCCAGAGTGCTGCACCTGATGCTTGCATGTTAAAGCCACTCTGACTTCTGCCCCCTCAACCTCAGGTGAAATTTCTTTCAATATTTTCCACTGTGGTTAAAAAGCCAAAATCATTGACTGTGAATTCCACAACAGAGAGGTGTTGGGGTTTTTTTGTTTCCTTGTTTTGTTGTTTGGGGGGTGGGGGCGCACGTATATCTTCCTCCCATGAAAAAGAAAATTAGCTTACAGCGTTTGGTGCAAGATTAGGCCAGAAACCACTAAACAAGTCACCTAAATGAAAAGAGAGGCACACAAAATTCAAGGTCATGAACATTACATTCACACGGACATAGCAGAAACAGCTGCCACCCAGCAAGGCAGGTATTTCTGGGTAAAAGATAACAGCAGGACATTAGACCAAACCTCAGAGCCACCAGCTTTCTATAAGACCCCTGGGTTAGTGTGGCACAGTCTCTCCCACTGTATCAGCCTGGCCGCCGCCAGCTAAGCCGGTGCACCAACACTTCTTTGACGACAGCCAGGTTTGGGGCAGACATCCCTGGAACTGGCTATAAGCTCCAGCAGCAAAGCAATTTTCCACCCGGCTTTTGAGAAACAGCCGATGCCGAGCGAAAGCAGCAGTACTACTTACTGCAACACCCCTTTTCAGCCAAAACCGCCAGTTTTGACCGCCTCGGCTAACAAGCGCTGCTCCGCATCTCCGCCGGTACCACCGGCAGCGGGACCCAGCCCAGCCCCGTCCGCCGCCGCCTCCCCGGGGGTACGATCGCACGGAGAGCGGCGGCGGCAGCACCGGGCGAGGCTCAGGGAGAAGTCAGCACCGCGGACCGAGGACCGGCCCGAGCCCGTCCGTTCCCGCAGCAAGCTCCACGGCCGCCTCCACCCGCCCCGTGACCCCGCCGCGGGCTGCCTCGGACGCCTTCACCCGGGACCGGGGAGTGTGTGTGGGAGGGGGGGGGGTCCGCAGCTCCGGTATTCCTGGGACGGGAAGGGATCCACACCCAGCCCCGCCGCCGCTGCGGAGAAAGACTCCCCCGTTACCTGCTGCCGAGAACGGAGCGGGGAACCGGCTGTGGTAGGGCAGGTGCGGCCTCTGCCCGGGAAGGCGGGACCGGGTCAGTGGGGCGTGGCGCCACGCCTCCCCCACGGGCCACGCCCCCGCCCCGCCCCGCCCGCCATCCGGGCGAACCCCCTCTTCAGCCCGTTTTCACCTCCGCCTTCCTCCGCGCCCCTATTTCGAGGATCCGTCGCGGTAGGCGGCATGTCCCCGAAGAGTTCGGACCCCCCACAGTCCCGGCGGCATGTCCCCGAAGACTTCGGACCCACCACAGTCCCGGCGGCAAGTTCCCGAAGACTTCGGACCCCCCACAGTCCCGGCGGCATGTCCCCGAAGACTTCGGACCCCCCACAGTCCCGGCGGCATGTCCCCGAAGACTTCGGACCCCCCACAGTCCCGGCGGCAAGTTCCCGAAGACTTCGGACCCACCACAGTCCCGGCGGCATGTCCCCGAAGACTTCGGACCCCCCACAGTCCCGGCGGCAAGTTCCCGAAGACTTCGGACCCCCCACAGTCCCGGCGGCATGTCCCCGAAGACTTCGGACCCCCCACAGTCCCGGCGGCATGTCCCCGAAGACTTCGGACCCCCCACAGTCCCGGCGGCATGTCCCCGAAGACTTCGGACCCACCACAGTCCCGGCGGCAAGTTCCTGAAGACTTCGGACCCACCACAGTCCCGGCGGCATGTCCCCGAAGACTTCGGACCCACCACAGTCCCGGCGGCAAGTTCCCGAAGACTTCGGACCCCCCACAGTCCCGGCAGCATGTCCCCGAAGACTTCGGACCCCCCACAGTCCCGGCGGCATGTCCCCGAAGAGTTCGGACCCCCCACAGTCCCGGCGGCATGTCCCCGAAGACTTCGGACCCCCCACAGTCCCGGCGGCAAGTTCCCGAAGACTTCGGACCCCCCACAGTCCCGGCGGCATGTCCCCGAAGACTTCGGACCCCCCACAGTCCCGGCGGCAAGTTCCCGAAGACTTCGGACCCCCCACAGTCCCGGCGGCATGTCCCCGAAGACTTCGGACCCCCCACAGTCCCGGCGGCATGTCCCCGAAGACTTCGGACCCACCACAGTCCCGGCGGCAAGTTCCTGAAGACTTCGGACCCACCACAGTCCCGGCGGCATGTCCCCGAAGACTTCGGACCCACCACAGTCCCGGCGGCAAGTTCCCGAAGACTTCGGACCCACCACAGTCCCGGCAGCATGTCCCCGAAGACTTCGGACCCCCCACAGTCCCGGCGGCATGTCCCCGAAGAGTTCGGACCCCCCACAGTCCCGGCGGCATGTCCCCGAAGACTTCGGACCCCCCACAGTCCCGGCGGCAAGTTCCCGAAGACTTCGGACCCCCCACAGTCCCGGCGGGATGTCCCCGAAGACTTCGGACCCCCCACAGTCCCGGCGGCAAGTTCCCGAAGACTTCGGACCCCCCACAGTCCCGGCGGCATGTCCCCGAAGACTTCGGACCCCCCACAGTCCCGGCGGCATGTCCCCGAAGACTTCGGACCCACCACAGTCCCGGCGGCAAGTTCCTGAAGACTTCGGACCCACCACAGTCCCGGCGGCATGTCCCCGAAGACTTCGGACCCCCCACAGTCCCGGCGGCATGTCCCCGAAGACTTCGGACCCCCCACAGTCCCGGCGGCATGTCCCCGAAGACTTCGGACCCCCCACAGTCCCGGCGGCATGTCCCCGAAGACTTCGGACCCCCCACAGTCCCGGCGGCATGTCCCCGAAGACTTCGGACCCCCCACAGTCCCGGCAGCAAGTTCCCGAAGACTTCGGACCCCCCACAGTCCCGGCGGCAAGTTCCCGAAGACTTCGGACCCACCACAGTCCCGGCGGCATGTCCCCGAAGACTTCGGACCCCCCACAGTCTCGGCGGCATGTCCCCGAAGACTTCGGACCCCCCACAGTCCCGGCGGCATGTCCCCGAAGACTTCGGACCCACCACAGTCCCGGCGGCATGTCCCCGAAGACTTCGGACCCCCCACAGTCCCGGCAGCAAGTTCCCGAAGACTTCGGACCCCCCACAGTCCCGGCGGCAAGTTCCCGAAGACTTCGGACCCACCACAGTCCCGGCGGCATGTCCCCGAAGACTTCGGACCCACCACAGTCCCGGCGGCAAGTTCCCGAAGACTTCGGACCCACCACAGTCCCGGCGGCGTGTCCCCGAAGACTTCGGACCCCCCACAGTCCCGGCGGCGTGTCCCCGAAGACTTCGGACCCCCCACAGTCCCAGCGGCATGTCCCCGAAGAGTTTGGACTCACCACAATCCTGGCGGCATGTTCCCAAAGAGAACCTGCGTTTGGACCCACCACAATCCTGCCGATAAAGACAATTAAGTTGGTCCCGTTTGCACAGAAAATTGGGCAGTCGAGCTATGCTGCCCGTGCCTACAGCTGCAGCCAGCCTGCCTCCCTCTTGCCCCGCAGGTTTCCCACAGGCAACCTTACACCACCTGCTGCCCCTGCACTGGCTTTGAGCGGCTCTTTCTGACTTCACATTTCCAAGGAAGTCCCAGGTTTTCCCAGCCTCTGTGATGTTTTGGAGAGGCCAAATCCAGCAGCCTGGTAAGAGGTGAAGTTGCTGCACCTCCTTGCCCCCAGGTCCAACCAGCAGCAAGACTCAGAATGTATTCCCCAAAGGCATCTATAAAAACACACACCTACAGCACATACCTACATGGTCGTGCACGCAGAGCAACACTGACATGTGCTCAGTGACCACATGAACAGAAACCACACCAGCAGCCTCAACTTGTTCTCCTCTCTGGTTGACCAGCATTGAAATACGTATATATATACGTGTATGTGTGTGTGTACAATACAGGTCCCTCCAGCAGCCAGGCACAGATACTGTCAGCCTGGCAGCTGCCCCTGGGCCCCAGTCTCCCCAGGTGCTGGCACATACAAGCACATACAATTCTCTGCGGCCATGGCCCCACTCCAGCTGCTGGATCAGACCATCTTGCACACACCAGCACAGACAAGCCAAGTTCCCTGACATTCTGCCTGCCCTTCTGCAGGATATAGCTACAGACAAGGCACACCTTTATCCTTCACACAGACATAGAGCTGCCCAGGACTGCTCTCGTCCCCCCAATAGCCAGCCCCTCTGGTGGTCTTTGCCCCTAGACACCCACACCCCCCGACTCCATGGCCACATCACCTCCTCGCTGCTTGTTCGGCTGGAACGTCACCAGCACTTGCACACTTGTTGCACACCCACACCGCTCCAGGTGCTGCACCACTGATGCATGGGCTGCTCTGACACACACGCGCACACCAGATAGAGAGTCCCTCACTCAGAAAAAATACTAGACGTGGAGTTGTATAAGGTGGCAGGACAGACTGCGCTGACGCAGCAGGGCACGGCCAGACAAGCATCCTGATCAGAAAACCATTTATATGCTGCCAGCCCTTTTTATCCCCTTATCCCTCTGTTTTCCTATGTTTATTCTCCCCAAACCATGTCAATATCTGGGTTTCCCCACAGTTGGTTCCTCCCCTGGGCGTCCTGTAGTAAGCCATGTGCAATCCCGGAATGCTCTTCCCCTGCACCCCATAAAGTGTCCCATGTTGATGGCAGGGACCTCCCTTGGTCCCAGGGGTGCTCAGATGATGATTCCTTTCGATAGGTTTCGTGCCTGGACTGTGGGGCTGAGCCTTTCCTGGGACAGCCCTGGGAGGGCCCTGGACAGAATTTGCCTTCCTCTGAGTCCCTAATTTGTGTTCCCAACTGCCTTTGTGCCCCTTTGCTCCTCTGGGCTTGTGGAGGTGGGCTTCTGATGGGCTGATGACTCCTGTATGGGCCAAGGAGTAGACAGGGCAGGGTATTATTTGGGTTTCCCACCCTGCTGTTGCCTCTCTGTGCTCCTCTGTGTGTATGCAGAGCCACTTTTACCACATAAACACAGTGTGCAATGCTCTCGCTCCACGTACTCTGGGCATAAAGGTCTTGGTAGTGCTAAGGACAAAGAAAGTGGGTGCAAGGCTGCTTGGAGATTGCCTGACACTGTGTGACTTTCATTAGGCACTGCGCAAATGGGGACACGGGAACCCACATCCACTGTGTCAGCTCTTCCTTTCCTTCTCTGACATCAGCCTTTGCTGTAAAAATGCCCTGCTCTGTGTTTAAACTCCTCTGCGACTGTCTGCAGCTCTTTATTTAGCACAAAGCTGGTCAGGAAATGAAGACTCACCTACTGAAAGGTATTGATTTTTTCTGTTTTGTGCCTTTCTGGTTTTGCTCTTTCATACTCCCTAATTAGCCAGAGTATTTCTGCACTGCAGGTCCTTCTGCCTTTACCTTTGCTGCTCTTTCTGCTCCTTTTTCAGGGACTGCCCTTCTCCCACATCAGATCACCCACAGAAACTATGGTTATTTTTCTTTTCTGCAGATGTAAAAGCTGAGTTTGTCTGGCACCTTTCATGATCAGTACTACCCTGTGGTCACTGAACGTAACCAAAAATGAGGTTGGGGCCTGACATCTGTAATTAATATAACATTAAACAGTGCCCAGGAAAAGCTTTTGCATCAACTGCTGATTCATGCAGCTTTCCTGGACAATCTACATCACATTTCCCTTCCTACCAGTGCCCTGGATGGTCTTTCCAAAGCTATCCACACAGGAAGCAGAAGCTTAATTAAAAAAGAAATTAAGCCATAGTTCTCTTTTCTGGAGATGAAAAGCGGTATCCACTAACAAGAGAAATCAGAGCTTCATGCCAAACTACCAAATGTATTAGATTTGTACCTGTGTATGGTGGAACTGAGCATGTGGTTTTCTTCTCTCTGATTATTCTAAGCTTCAGAAGCCTGGGGAACATTTCTACAGAAAGTTATAAGACATTCTGTTTCTAAATAGCGTTCTTCACTGCTCATGTTTTGATCATGTCACAGCTGACCTATAAAAGCCTCTTGTCTGGGGAAACATTTCAGAACTATTTGGAAACAAGTTGCTGCTTGCCTGCCAAGCTGTTTCTATGAAGAATGCAAGAATGTCAAACCTCTGGGAGCTCATCCTAGTCATGAGCTGAACCTGTGAACTCATCTCCATGTCCCACGATCCAAATAATTGCTCTGGAATTGCTGGGCTTAAGGATCCAGAAAGCTGTGCCTGCTGAAGAAGAATGACTAAGCTTTCATGAAGGAGCAAAAACCTTCCCATTTCACATATCTGAAAAAATTGCACTTAGCAGATTAGTCAGCCCTGCTCTCAGAGTTCCTTAGTCTGGATGTGGCAGGGCTTCCCAGCCATGTTTGAGTGCCTGTGTGCTGCAGGTTTTGGGTTCCATGAGCTGTGCAGCAACAGCTCAAGTTCCCTGACTTTCTGCCTGCCCTTCTGCAGGATATAGCTACAGACAAGGCACACCTTTATCCGTCAGCCCTCTCTGTGTGGTTGGCCATGCCATTATGCTGCTGCCACCCAGCCCAGTTGTCTGATGATGTTTGACCCATCAAAGGTCATTGAGCATTATGTGAGTGACCCAAACTACCTCAGAATCATAGAATCATATAATGGTTTGGGTTAGAAGGGACCTTTAAAGGTTATCTAGTCCAGCCCTCCTGCAATGAGCAGGGACACCTTCCACTATTATCAGGTTGCTGAGAGCCCTGTCCAACCTGACCTTGAATGTTTCCAGGGATGGGGCATCCACAACTTCTCTGGGCAACCTGCTCCAGTGTTCCACCACCCTCATTGTAAAAAATTTCTAGTCTGAATCTACTCTCTTTTAGTTTAAAGCCATTACCCCTCGTCCTATCACTACAGGCCCTATTAAAAAGTGTGTCCCCACCTTTCTTATAAGACCCTGTTTTGGGTTTGTGTGGTGGGGTTTTGGCAGCGGGGGAGGGGGCTGCAGGGGTGGCTCCTGTGAGAAGCTGCTAGAAGCTTCCCTGGCTCCAAGTCGGACCCACCTCTGGCCATGGCTGACCCAACCAGTGATGGTGGTAGCACCTCTGGGAGAACATATTTAAGAATAGGAACCTGCAGCAGGGGAGGAGATTGGAATGTGAGAGAAACCCCTGTGCAGATCCCGAGGTCAGTGAGGAAGGAGGGGAGGAGGTGCACCGGAGGAGGGGATGCCCCTGCAGCCCGTGGTGAGACGGCAGGCTGTCCCCCCCGAGCCCATGGAGGGGAGCGGGGGAGCAGATGCCCACCTGCAGCCCGGGGAGAGAGGAGCCCACGCCGGAGCAGGGGATGCCCCCTAAGATGGCCGGGACTCCATGGGAAAGCCCGCGCTGGAGCAGTCTGTTCCTGAAGGACTGCAGCCCGTGGGGAGGACCCATGCCGGAGAAGTTGGTGAAGGACTGCCTCCCACGGGAGACACCCCACGCTGGAGCAGGGGAAGAGCGAGGAGTCCTCCCCCTGAGGAGGAAGGAGCGGCAGAGACAACGTGTGATGAACAACCGCAACCCCCATTCCCTGTCCCCCTGTGCTGCTGAGGGGGAGGAGGTGGAGAAAATTGGGAGTGGAGTTGAGCCGAGAAGGAAGGAGGGCTGGGGGGAAGGTGTTTTAAGATTTGGTTTTACTTCTTATTATCCTTGTTTTGATTTGATTGGCAGCAAATTAAATTGATTTTGTTTTTTCCCCAAGTTGAGTCTGTCTCTTGCCCGTGACCATAAGTGGGGAGTGATCCCTCCCTGTCCTTGTCTTGACCCACGAGCGTTTCTTTATATTTTCTCCTCCTCATCCCACCGGGGCTGGGGCAGGAGGAATGAGCGAGCAGTTTTGTGGTGCTTTGTTGCTGGCTAGGCTTAAACCATGACAGCCCCCTTTAAGTTCTGAAATGCCACAGTGAGGTCTCCCCAGAGCCTTCTCTTCTCCACGCTGAACAACCACAACTCTCCCAGCCTTTCCTCACAGGAGAGGTGTTCCATCCCTCCGATCATTTTGGTGGCCCTCCTCTGGACCTGTTCCAACAGGTCCATGTCTTTCCTATACTGGGGACCCCAGAGCTGGACACAGTACTCCAGATGGGGCCTTGCCAGAGTGGAGTAGAGGGGCAGAATGACCTTCCTTGACCTGCTGGCCATGCTTCTTTTTCTGCCGCCCAGGATACTCTCTTAAAAGAGAGTGCGTCGGTCAGCACGTGGTGAGCAATTGTGTTGTACATCACTTGTTTTGTATATTCTCTTCTTATTAGTAGTAGTATTTTCCCTTCCTTTTCTGTCCTACTAAACTGTCTTTATCTCAACCCACGAGTTTTGCTTTTTTTTCCCTGATTCTCTCCCCCATCCCACTGGGCAGCGGGGGGGGGGAGTGAGCGAGCGGCTGCTTGCTGCTTAGTTGCTGGCTGGGGTTAAAGCATGACAATGTGTTTTCATGGTGGTCTCAGGCCAGAAAGGGGAGCAGGCTGAGGCTGCTTGTTCTGTCTGTGTTTGAGTGAGTGCTTAGGGTGTCTGTCCGTGTTGATGTGTGTGGCCAGCCATGTGTATACGTGTACCTGTGTACTGCTAAGGGTGTGCATGTGTATGCATGCGCTTTCTGGTAATACCTGCTCAGCCTTGCTCCTGCCTGGGCCTGTGTGCAACAGCCTCACCTCTCTTGGGCTACTGGATCCAGCCTCCCCTGACAGGGAGCAGTCAAAGATGATCTCTTCGCTGGCGAGCCAGTTCCAGCAGTCTGGCAGAAGCAGACAGGGCAGGCTGGAGCATTGCCACTAGCCGCCTCCATGCTGCAGCTTGAGGCTGCTGTGCCGGTCTCCTTCCAGCCCTGGGGAGCAACCACCACAGGTACAGCTTCAGGCTTTCACAGAAGAGCCAGAGGGAGCCTGAATATTGCATATGGAGGTGACAGAAGAAGCAGAAGAACCCCTTGTTGCAGGTGCGCTACCTCTGGGAGAAGCAAACTGAGCTCTGCTGCCTGAGCACTAAACTGTCTGCCAATGCAGGCAGTGAGGAAAGGGATGGACTAAAGCCACATTGTCATACACTGAGCTGCCATCACCTGGACAGGGCTGGCAGGCTGCTGGCCTGGGGATGCATGGTGGGATGGTGACCTCTGACAGTAGAGGAAATCCTATCACAGAAAACCACAGGCTGCTTTTCTGTGTCACAGTCTGGCCCCTGAGGGGCTGAGCCCCAGGTGTCCAGATATGTGGCAAGCATGCAAGGGTCCCAGGGCAGAGGCCAGACCTGCGTAAGCACTGTCCTGCTGCTCCTTCTCTTCCTGCTACACATCAGGGACTGTCCTCCTGCCCCAGGTCCCCACCAAGCAGGATGTGGCTGGTGAGGCTGCTGGGGGGATCAGGGAGCTGGGTAGAAGCACGACACTGCTGTGAAGTGGGAGACTTCCAGCCCAAGGTGCTCTAAGGACTCAGCCATTCATATGGTTGGCACCGACTCCTCACACTGCGTCTCTCTAGGCCCCGCTGTGCCTTTTCACTGTGCCCACAGCAATGCAGAGGTGAGGTAAGGGCATGAGTCTTCCTGCCCCGGAGTTGTTCTGCTGTGTTTTAGCAGCACTATGTAGCTTCACATTGTTGGAGCGTCTGCTCTGCTGTGGTTTTGCCCCTTTGCTTCCCCTTTTGATTAGCCATCCAGTCAACAGCTCTGCTACAGCAGTGTTAGAAGGAGTAGATGCAGTTTCCATTTTGGAGTCCGTCATTCAATGAAGTTATCTGTGCCAGAGAGTCTTCCCCGTTGTACAGTCGCCAAGAGTCCTGCTGGAAAGGTGTGATTGGCACTACTGACTTTCCTGGCCTAAGTAGCTGTCATTAGCTGCAATCCATGCCAGAGCTTCTGGCTGGAATTCGTTGAAAGGAAAAGACTTCAGACCTGCTGAAGTCAGAGGCAGAGCTCTAACTCTATAGTCAGGTGCCTATCTTGCAGACTTTTTCTCTCCAGTGAGATGGCGATGATGTTACCTGCCTCAGAATTGAAGAGAGGGGATGAACAGACAGAAGACCATGCCATCTCTGGGTGTCTGTTACCATAGCCCTGAACAGTATGACTAATGACTGAGCAATGGGCACTCATCTTGCTGTACAGCTGCCTCAGACACCATGTACAATAGCTGCATTTAGCTGCGCACCATTTGAGTAGACAAACTTGCTGGAAACCTGCAGAATCCTATATAACAGCCCTTGTCTTCTTTCCTGACCTTCACACCAGAGGCTGCAGATTCAGCCTGGAAAACACAGGAAATAAAGAGGAAAGCTGTTCACTAGTGAATGTCCCAAAAGAAAACAGCCTGTGGACTGAAATGGCAGACAATGCTTCACAGGCAATACTGCCAGGGCAGTCCTGTTTGGGAGGGTCTGCCAGAGCATTCTCCTTTATGAGGGAGACCTGCCTTTCATTAAATGAAGGAGCCTAAGCCAGACTAACTCAGACACTCTTTGCCCCACTTAAGCCTGGGTTAGATACCTGCATCTTCTCATGTGCCTGTGCAGCACTGCCTGCAGTAGATGTGTGAGTCCTAGATTCAACATACATCTGGTCTTTAGCCACATCTGGTTTTAGACCAGCTGAACTGAAAGCAGTGAGTATGGATGCTCCAGCTGCAAGGCACTGGGGAACCAATGCACTGAGCATCAGACTCCAGCAGCAAGGGCCACGCACACTATTTGTGCACCCATGCGCTAGGAGAGATGGCATCACCCTCTACACCAGGCCTGAGAAGCTGGAAGGCATCAGTGGGGTGGGTGGGAACTCTCCCTTCAGCTTGAATTGGCAGTCACATTAATTAGCTTTTCAGGCTGGTTTGATGAAGCCCAGAAAATGTATCTTTGTACAGTCCGACCGACTGTGTGGAGCCCATAGAAAGAGACTACAGAATGGCAAGCTGAAATTTACTGGCCAGACAAAGACAAAGTCTTTTTTTTGCACAAAGGCAAATGCTGCCATTAGTGTATATATCAATATTGATTCTTTTGAGGGGGTGAAAGGGTCAACATGGTAGGCAGCACGAAGGCTCCAGCACTGTCTACTTTGCCTCCCCCTAGTGCTTCTGCAAGGCTTCCCCTGGGCCTCTAAAATGCCTTTGATATGCATCAGTGACAAACGTCCTGATCCAGCTCCAGAAGAGAAGGTTTCTGGCACTTCTCTGAATCTTACTGGTAGATGCTCAAGGGGCCAGGGCAGGCTAATGCTGCCTTGCCTAAAGGAAAGGCATGCTGTCCTTTCAGCTGGCCAGATCATCATCAGATGGATGAGCCATCTCCATGATGTGTAAGCAGCCCTGGAGAAACACCCCAGAACAGTGTATGGAGGGCCATTTCACAAAACATGTTCATTGAGGAGGATCAAGCCATCTTGGTGAGCTCCTTTGCCCCACAAACCTGCCTGAGATCTCAAAAAGGGCAATCAGGGCAGACTTAACTTCTGAGCACTATTTCTTGCCTACCCTCTGCAATAGCTGTGTCTTACCCCAGTGCCAGTGCCAGCACTTCACAGGAGAGGGACAATCCCTGGGGCAAGAAGTCTGTTTTCACTAGCGTGTCCTAGGTCAGGTCCCCGGGCAGTCCTGCCCAGCCAGCCCATCTTCTCTGCATTCCCACCCAGCATGCAGCCCTGCCACTTTCACCTGGAGTCTCTGTTCCTTGGCCTGTAGAGCTTGTTTGCACCCAGATCCTGCAGTTTTCTTGACAGCTTCCACCCACCCACCCACAGCAATGGCAAGAAGAAGCCAGAACCAAAACTCCTCTCTCAGGCACAAACAAGTCATCCAAATCCCACGCACAAGGCAATGTTGCTTATTTATTGTGCATGCAGGGGGATCCCTGGACCTGGGCCTGCTCCTTGGTGATTTTGCCATTGGGGTAAAGAAGCAGCCAGACCATGCCTATCCCTGCTATATGAAATGCACCTTGGCTTATGTGGACCTTAGCTGGCTGACACGTGGAGTGAACCGGTTTCCTTGCCAGATTGGTATGTAAACCAATGCAAATTCATATTCTGTGTCACCTTGTCAATCGTTTCTCAGCAAGGCTAGAAAAAGCTGAACCTGTTTTTAAACAATGTTGGGAAGTGATAGGTAGCTGCCAAAGCCAACACACCTAGAAGATGCATCTACATGGTAATACCAGGAAGTTCAATCCATTCACCTGGGTGTTCTCAAGTCTGTTAGGGTGAACAACATGCCTTCCCCTTCATCCTCCTCACCAGGACAGTAGGTTTGATATGCATCCTATGGGCCAAAACAACAGGTTTGGTTTAAGAATCTGTGCTAGCAATGGTGATCACACACAGGGCTGCTTGCCTACTCTCTCCATGCAGCACTGGTCACAACATTTGTGTACCTTGGTAGTCCCTTTTCCTGTTTCTTGACGCTCCTTTTCACAATCCTTGTACTTCCTTTGTCTGTCCCAGTCTCCTCCCAGGGAACAAGCAGCTGCTAACTATTTTTTACCCATTGGTATCATGGGGTTTTTTTTAACATCTGTGTCCAGCTTGATATTTCTGATACTGTTACCTAGGTAATCTTGGCATTATGTGCTGTTACTGACACAGTTACTGAGGAACTGCTGGTCTTGCCCCAGAAGGACCCCAGTGCTCCTCTCCAGATATCTGTGAAGTCTGGCCTTTCCTCACATGACTGCTCCATAACCACTTGGGAGATCCAGCTATCCCTTGTGGCATTATCTGCAACTTTTGTCAGCTTTTCACACGGTTACCTGCCATATGCAGCCATTTCACATACCATGTCGTGCAGTTGTCCACGTTCTGTTCAGAAACCTTAACCTCAAGCCAGTGCCCAATCAATGGCTAGTAATCTGCCTGTACCTCCAGAAAATGAAAAGTAAAATTCTCATGTAATTACAGGACTGAGTAAAACCAAGGACATGGTATGAGCTGTCAAAACTGCGCAGTTTGGAGGTTTGAGGGAATTTTGGGAAACTGCCAGAAAACATTTCAAGGACAGCTCAGGAAGTTGTTCATGCTGCTGTTAAAACCCAAAGCCAATGCCTTCTGTTCCTTGCCAGCCACTCCACACCTGAAGTCTCCTGCCTATCCAATGTGGATGTCTCCCAAAGGAAATGTTTCTTATCCCCCCACCTCACAAAAGGACAAGGAGAATGGGGTGGCTCCAGTGAAACAACTTGTGGCAACAACTTGCCAGTCAATGTCCTGGCAGAGTCCTCACTCACATTGCTCCTTAACAGCGGGGTTTTTTTTCTTCTCCTTGCTCCAGTCTCTTTTCAATATTGTGTCATGTTTGATTCAGCTTTGCCCAAGTTCCTTTATCTTCTCCAGAGCAATGCTTGGGAAAACAGCATCACTTCTGCTTTTCAAATACAAACCAAGACTGGGAGGACCAACAGCCTTGAAATGTAGGATGAGACTCCTTGCTTTTCTGCCAAGATGAGCTTGGGACCTGCCAATCTGTTTCTACTACCAGAGAAACTCACCATTCAAAATGAAACCTCGACTAAATCAACGAGATTTCCTGGAAGCCAGCAGAAAAAAGCTAGTTTATATCAGCTGCAGATCTGGGCAGCTGTATTGTATTTTTCTGCAGGCCCTTGCTGTCAGGAAGGCAGTCTTACCACTTCTGTGACCAGAAGAGGTTGCCCCTTCATTTGCACTGGGGACTTGGATTGAATGTCCTGCAAATGTGCTGGGAGCAGGGTGGTTTGGGAACACTCCTCCTTGGCCATCCTTTCTATGGTTAGGGAGGGCCTTTAAGGTAGCACAGAAAAGCAGGAAAGCTCCCCCCGCCAGTGGGAGATGCAATTAGCCCCATTAATCACTGGCATGATGAAAGCAGCTGCTCTGTAATTGGCTTTGCCTCAGGTCATAGTCAGCTTAGCTGAGAGAAATCCGTTTTTTTTAAATTATCTGCCTACTGTACATTGCCTGATCCCAAGGAGCATAGGCAGAGCAGGGTGGGCTGCGGAACCCAGATGTCTTGTGGGGGTGGTGGGGAGAGCCACAAGACACTGCCTGCTTGCTTGGTCCTCTCCAGGCATCACTAGCGCCTGTGTCCATCTCTGCCAGTATTCCTGGCATTTCAGGAGTGCATCTGAAAGCACTGCTGGCTGCCTGCCATGGGCAGGAAACATAGGGCTTGGCTGGCTGAAGCCTGTATGGTGCAGATGGAGCTCAAGGGTGAGGACTAAGGGCTGCGTACACAGTTCTCTGGGTAAGCCTGGTCTCAGGCCTGAACCAGCTCCTATCCCTAAAAAAGGGGAAGATTCAAGTCAGCATTCATAGTCATCCATTATCCTGACTGAAACTAATCCACAGCTCAGCTTCCCGTGATCTCCAACTCCCGAACAGGGGGCTTTGTGGTTGGCAAGGGGCCTCTCCAAAGCCAGGATCCCTGGCCCTCTCAGTCTCTTTGTACCTGTTAAATATTACTGGCCTCTGACGGTCTCCCTGGACTTGTTTGGGAACAAGTCAAGTACAAGTTGCATTTGTACAAGGCCCTGCACGATGGGTTCTGCATTGGGGTGAAGGCTCCTGTGTACTAAACAAAGCAGCACAGATAAGTCAGTAACAAACTGCAGATCAGCAGTGGTACCAAAGGCAATGGTGCATAGTTCAGGAGACCGTGCACGATTCAGGAGAGCTAGCAGAGCCAGATGCACATTGATTCACAGTCACATGAATTCTTTACTGCAATTAGGGAAAAACAGGCATCTATTAAGTCCCATTGTGAATAGATTATCCAGAATGAAGGCACTCAGAAGAGTTCAGAGGGGCCAGCAAGGCAACCTCTGCTCCTGTCTGGTACGGCTATAACCCTCTCTCCCCAGTGATCAAGCACACTGAGACTAGCTTGCTCTTCAGGACTACATTCTCATGCACACCTCACACAGTAGTACCACACAGACTGGGAAGCCAGCAGGGTTTGCAGCAGGGGATGTGATGGCACGGCCAGAGCTGCTGAGTTTGAGGCTGTCGTGCTGTTATACGCTTTGAAGTGTCATGAGGTATAATCCGCAAAAGCAGGCTCTGCTTCCTCTGCGTCCGTCTCCCCTAGACAGAGCCATATGATGCTTTCCCATCCCCAAGACAAGCATCTAGTTCATTGTTCAGACTTAACTCCAGCTCCTCAGGACCATCATTAGTCACAGACCCTGTCAGTAACACCTTCCAAGCACTATTACTTGCAACAGAGTTGACAGGCATTGTACCGTTTCTCTGTGCCCTACTATGCAGGGCTGTTCTACATCTGCTCCCTACTATCTACCTTTTAAAGGAAGGCACTGGGCTGAGGAGAGAGGTTCCTGGTAGTCTGCATGACTCTCCTCCATGACAGCTACGCTTACCCAGAACTCCTGTTCCATGCACTCGTGCCCGTGTGCTGCCTGCACAAAGGCTCCCTGACCCACGGGGCAATCGGAGCAGGCAGCTTCTAGGCTGCTCTGCTGTAGTCTTAACCCCAGAGTGAAGAGAGCTGCCTTCCAGCCCTGGAGGAGCGGCGACTCAGGTCGCGCAGCTCCCCATCACAGACCCATCTCTGCCCTCTTCGCCATGAGAAACAGCACACTACTGCCTGCAACCCGGCAGGAGCAAAAGAGGCACACACTGCTGTTGCCAGGACCAGAGAAACTCTGCCTGCGGGGACCCCCCCCTCCCCGAGCTCCCCATCCCCCGGTCAGACCCGTCCGTGCTTTCAGCCTGGCACAAGCCGGTGCAACCACGGCCAGCAACCCTCGGAAGAGGCAGGCTGCAAACCTCAGGCCCCTGCCACAGCTCTGCCCTCTCCGGGGCCAGGCCGGCCCTGCTGCCGGCGGGTAAAGCCGCCGCCACGTCCCCTGCGGGCGGAGGGAAGGCGCCTCGGGGCAGGCCGCAGCTCAAATCGCAGGCCACGTTTCTGAGAGGCTGCCTCGCCCCACCGCCACAGCAAGGCCCCACCGGCGGCGAACCTCCCTACGCCTGCAGGCCGACGGAGCCCGCCCGCCCTCCACCGGCAAAGCACTCCCCTTCCCAGGACCCTTAAGCCAGCCGACCCTCGGGGGCGGGAGCAATTTCCAGCCCATCCAACTCATTCCAGGCCGGCACCGGGGCGCATCCCAGCTCCCCAACTGAGGGCCGCGGCTTCGACACCCCCCCCCCCCCGCGCATGCGCGGCCGCCGTAGCCCGCCTCCCCCGTCACGTGACACGGCCTCCCCTCCCGCGGCCACGTGTGTCCCTCCTCGCCAGCCGTAGTAGCGCCGGTGCGGCCTTTCCGCGGGGGCCGGCGGCATGTTCCGCATCGAGGGCCTAGGGCCCAAGATGGACCCGGAGGAACTGAAGCGGAAGATGCGCCGCGATGTCCTCACCTCTGTCCGCAACTTCCTCATCTACGTCGCGCTGCTGCGGATCAGTAAGTGTTCGGAGCGGAGCGGGCCGCCTACGCGTGGCAAAGTGGCGTCGGGTGCTGGCCCGGGGCCTGCGCCCACCGGGAAGGCCCGGCCGGGGGGGTCGCTCGTTCGCGTTTCGTAGGGGTGTTTTTGCTTCTGGCAGCCTGGCGACTGTCCGTGGGGCTGTGGGGGAGAGTCTCTTCTGCTCGGCGCGGGGCTTCGTGTCCCGGGGGCTGAGCGCGTCCCCAGGGGGAGCGGGTGAGGTTCGGCATCCCAGCAGAGCTTCCAGAGCGCCGGCGGGGGCCTGAGGCGGCTGAAGTGCTGGGCTTGGCCGAGCAACAGTGCTTCTGTACTTTTCTAGGGCATGAAAGAAAAAGGGCCGTGCTGTCTGTCCCGTAGGCAGCGCTTTAGCATGTTGCATCAGAGGCTTGCAGCTTTCCTTTCAGGATGCTCTTCTGTTTAGCCAACAAAAAGTGACGTTTGGGTGATTTTCCCCCCCCCCACCACCACCCGGTGGTATCGAGAACGCGCCCAAGCTTCTGACCTGCAGCACAAGCGGGCGTACCTGATTCCCCCCTTGAATCGTGCTGTCTCACCTGTTAAAGCAATCATGCAGGGAGAGAAGGGACCATGTGGGAGACAGAGGGTGGTATCTCACCCAGAGTCTGAATGTTTTAGATGCCACATAAATGTGCTGTAGTTTCATCACAGACTCTCTGCAGACTTCTTGTTCTCTTCAGTCAAGTTCATGCTGCTTCATTTTCTTTTCAGCTCCTTTCATCCTGAAGAAGTTGGACAGTATATGAACACTCAAGAAGGCTCAGTATATGAAAACATAAAATGGAGTGTAGCTGCTTTCTTCTGTTTGTTAAGTAAACGTTGTGCCAGAGGCAGACATCCAATACTAAATGGTTCTAAAATGTTTCACTTAAGCGTGTCTGACCTGAGAATGATAGCCTAGTTGTGATTATGGGCAAGATGTCTGTTGGCCCTGCGGGTGAATTCTGGTCACAGAATACTCCCTAGTATCATCAAGCAATGACTTGTGGTGGAATACTTCTTGTACTGTTTAAAAAAAAGTCCATCTCCATTTTGTATAAAGTGTTAAGTGCTAGCAAGTTGCTTTGTTATGCAGCTACCTCTAAACCGCCACGTGCTATGGCTGTCAACCTTACTGAAGCTGTCTGTATGAAAAATGAAATCTTTAATGAATCCCGTTCACAAGGAGTTTGATTTCAAATAAATGGAAGAGCAGTTGTGTCAATTCTGGTAGTGATTTTTTAATAATCATCACTTAAACTAGAGGTCATCTGGTATCCTCCTGGCTCTTGTCTTAAGCTTGCTCTCTCCTCCACCTTTAAAGTCATCTTGTATTGAGGAAAAGCAAAGGAGAGTGAAAAAGACAAGGCAATGATGTGTTTTTCAGGTTGCTAAATGTATAGCAAGTCAGCTGTGAAACATAAACATGTAATCAGGACTCAGAGAAATGAAGGGGAGAAGGGCAGCTCAGCTTTATCCAGCAAGCCTGTGCCACTTTCCCCATCAATTGGAACCTCCTGGATCTTGAATTTACACAAAGTAAAGCAGGAACAATGCCGTATTTCTTCTGTGAGCTAGTAACTGAATTTTGGTCACAGCAGAGCTCTTTTTACCATGACAAATTGCTGTATTCTAGTAGTTCAGGAGTGTTACTTTACTCAGAGGCCACCCGCAATATTCTTACCTTGTACTGCTTACACTAATGTCAAAATAGAGGTATTTTCTTAGAGAAGCAGCTTGCTTTGTGAAAAGGATTGTGATTGTCCTCTCTGAAAGGGATTTCTTAAGCTCTGGGGCTGATGCTTACTAGTATGCGTCCGTTTCAGATGACCTTGAACTGAGTTGCGAAAGCAGGAGTTGGATTTTCAGCCATTTTGGGTTGCTTCTCTGTTTGCCTAAGTCTTAAAAGATAGATTTAGGATTTGACTTGATATCCTTAGATGAGCTGCACACCAGATCTCCAGAGACCTAAATATTTGTTTCTCAGACTTGTACTTAACTCCTTGAAGTAATTTTCACCTGGTATTAGAGGAGTGCCTGCAGAGCCACTTGCAGCAAAGGCACTGCTTGCTCTTTTCAATTGCTCACTTGCTCAGCTGAATGAACAATCTGTTCCTTCAGTTTACTGTGCCCTTGGCCAAAAGCACAGTACCTGTGTGAAGCACAGTAGAATATTTGTTGTGCTTGCCCAAATCGTGTGATCGCAAAGTCTTCTATGAAAAGCAAGGGGGAAGAGATTGTTAGGTCAGTTCAGACAGAAGGGGCAGACTTTATTGTTGGCTGGCATCAGCAAAGAGAGGAATTACAAACAATGGAGAGACTTACCCTTGGAAATTTCCACCCTTCCATTTTGGCCAGAGCTTGAGCTCGCCTGCAGAAAGCTGTTCTTGAAGCATATGTAGGTTTGAAGCTGGAAGAGGGACAGATAGAGGAGGAGTGGGGACAAACACTGAGGACTGTATATTGCCTCTTCGCTTCAGGCCTGATTTATTGTAAAAAGGCCTCCCGAGTACCCATGCCCAGGACAGGCAGGAATTGAAAGTGCGGTTCATGAATGGCAGGCCTGGAAACTGGGTATTAATTTGGAAGCATAACTGAGTAATTTGGAGACTTCTTACCAGAGCTGACACATGACCCTGGAGCCTTGGATGCCCACTGCAGTCAAATGAAATAACCCAGTCCTATTTAGTTCTCTGGATTTTACTGGCAAATGAAAGCAAGGATCTTCCTGAACTCATTTACTGTGCTGTCTTCGTAAAATGGAACAAGTGCAATTGAATAAATTGTGGGATTATACTACCCAGTTGACAAATTGATGCAGCAGGTAACTGCAGTGAAGTTATAATGTTGATGGTGGGAGTAATAAGATACATTAAAGAGTTTGGCTCTGCCTGTGCCAGCCAGAATCCTCAGCCAACCTATCCTCTGCCCACTATGGAGAATGGGACACTGGTATCCCTTTTGGTCTTGGGCCTTTGTGCAGGGTCAGAGGTAGAGCGGTAGAGTCCTCAGGTAGTATAGGGATGTGAAGGCTTCTAGCAAGCCAATTTCACTTTACTGTATCCTTAAAATCACATATATGGCACCCATTTTTGTCCACTTGTAAACACATTTTCAGGTTTAACACAGCTGACCTGTCAGCAGTTTTGCGTACCTCTGATCCTGAAGAAATGTACTCGCTCAAGAATGGGTTTGAACTGGCTGTTGGGCACTGTTAAAGACTCTTCTAGGAAGTTGCTTTCAGGCACATTGAGAGATGAAGCCATCTCCTTATTAAAATTGAAAATAAATGGCTGGTGTTTTTCTTGTGACTGTGGTCTTCTGCAGTCTCTGATAGGCCAGGCAATTGCATATTTCTCCTTCAAGGAGAACTGGAGGAGAATAAACAAGAAATACATGACCAACCGGATCTTAACTCTTATCCTGGATAGTGAACTGGGATCTACAAATTGGCAACATTGGCCAATAGACCCTTGTATCTGACAAAGGAGTTAGTGATGAGCAGAGAAGTTTTTTACCCCAAAAACGAGGAGGCAAGATTGAGACCTAATTAAGACCAAGACTACTGGTAATGGTCAGGCGGGAGGAGCCCTGCAAGTTACCATCGAACAGTACCATATTCGGTGACTGAACAATCAAAAATCCAGGAAAAATAAACTAGTCTAGCTCAAGAAACCAAGACTGAATATGTATGGAAGGTATCACTGACCGGTGGAGACCGGGTTTTATTGTCAGATGATGAGGCACAGGGGTACTGGGGGCCAGGGGTAGTTTTGACCACCAACAGTCTGAGAGAACCTTGGGCCTTAACCCAATGAGTTCCATATTGGGCACGGGGGTTAGATCCCATGGAACGAGGAGACCCAATGTGTACTGAGACCCCGGCTATAAACCACTTAATCGAAAGTCTGCAAAAGACTGCTTGTCTCCAGTTGATGCATGATAGGCATTTAGTACCTCAGCAACCCTCCCCAAAGCTATTAAATGGCAACCCCGACAGGATGACTCCCTGGATCTGGGGCTTGCCTGACTCTTTAAAACTCTATGCTGTCCAAGTCTAGGACCGTTTGTGGGATGCATTAGCCTCAAGGGGAGGAAGATTGAACTAGCAGGGGGGAGCTATGACGTGGGGGGAAGTGGCACAAGAGTTGATTAACTATGGCAGAAGGGTGGGCCTCACAGGGGGAGCAGTTAAATCTAAACCCGCTGTGCACAGAACAGAACAATGGGAGGACCACCCCCCTCCCCCCCGTGAAACCTAGGGGCAAAAAGAAATCCGCTGTGGGCTGAAGGAATTGAGAAGGGGGTTCCCCGGGGCGTAATGGATGGCCTACCCACCTCAGCCCTAGAGAAGCTTATTCGAGCATGGAAAAACCAGAGGATATTACCCCTCTAGGACGGAGCAACCCTCCAGAGGGAAAGGTGGAGCAGAATCAAAATCTAACGAGATGGCGGTAACTGTCCCTCAAACACCTACTGCCCCTGAAAAGGACTTGATTGATCTTGGGTGGGGAAACTGGATGCGCTGTCCCCAATAAGTGGGCCGGGGGACAGCCAGTGGGTCCACCTAAGAAGGCTCATGGAAAATAGTAAGGGAGACTTGTTGATTACCTTTCCCCTTGGCCCTTTTAAAACCCCAGTTACATTTTTAGTGGACACTGGCACTCAAGTCTTAGCACTCCGAGCAGATGTTGCCGATCGTAATGGCATAACTGCTGATAAAAACCAGATTCAGGTTACAGATTTTTTGGCAACACTAAGCCACAGCCAGTGGCTTGGGTTAAATGCTGGTTACGTGGAAACAAAACTGCAGTAAAGGCTATCATGATTTTGGGAACTTTCCCCACGAATATCTTGGGACTCGATCTATTAAAGGGATGAGCCTGGGTGGATTTGAAAGGAGGGGAATGGAAATTTGGGCTCCCTACCTCTATAAGACTTTTACAGCAAGCACCTGCGCTTCCCCCCTCCAAAGTTGTTAGTGTAAAACCCTACACCGTGCCCCTGGGAGCAAGGGAAGGAATCACCTCGGTGATAGCTGAACTATGAGAGCAAGGGATAATTGTCCCCACACACTCACCTTATAATTCCCCAGTGTGGCCAGTCCAGAAATCCAATGGGAAGTAGCAATTGACAATTGACTACCGGCATCTAAATGCCAACACAGGCCCCTTGACAGCTGCAGTGCCTAACATAGCTGAATTGATTGCAACCATACAGGAGCAAGTCCACCAAATTTTGGCAACTGTTGACATGAAAGATATGGTTTTTATGGTCCCCTTGCAGGAAGCAAACAGAAATCATTTTGCCTTTACATGGAAAGGCGTGCAGTTAACTTTTACTTGTCTCCCCCAGGGATATCGCCACTTGCCAACAATTGCTCACTAAGCACTGGCACAAGAACCGGCCCAAATTACTCATGGGGAGGGGGTGAAAGTATATCAATATATCGATGATGTACTGGTTGGTGGCCCTGCTGCTGCCATGGTGGGACAGACACAGGGATAATTACCCACATAGAAAATTTAGGGCTCCAAATTCCAGCCAAAAAAGTATAACTCCCATCTTCCAAGGTAAAGTTCCTGGCTATCTGGTGGAGGGGAGGAACGGTGTGCATTCCCCCTGAAACTGTAACTACCCTTGAACAGGTAAAAATGCCTGAAAATAAGAAGGAACTGCAACATGCCCTAGGCTTGCTAGTATTTTGGAGGAAACACTTTCCCAATTTTTCTATCATAACCTGCCCCCATCTATGATTTGACACACAAAAGGGCTACTTGGGACTGGACTGACATCCATGAAGAAGCCTTAAAATTGTTAATTTTTGAAGATGGGGTATATCAGGCCTTAGGGCCAATACACCCCACAGATCCACTCCATATCGAGTGGGGTTTTGCAATTCACAGACTATCCGTACATATGTGGTAACACGGATGGGAGGGTCAGACCTGCCCTACAGGGTTTTTATTTGTGCAGTTTCAAAGATGCAGAAAAATGTTACTCAGTTTGGGAGAAGGGTCTCTTTGTGGTTAGCCTAGCTCTACAGGAAGCTGAAAGAATTGTACAGCAACAATCAATCATTCTATGAGGACCTTTTAAGGTCTTGAAACTGGTACTGGCTGGAACACCCCACCTGTGGGAGTTGCGCAGCAAAAAACAGTGAGAAAGTGGTACGCACAATTACATCACTATTGCCACACATGACAGATAGAGGAGGGAACACCCAAAGTGCTCCAAATAGAAGAGCTGCCCTCTGACCACCCAGACACAGAACCTCCTCCCTCATGCATAAAACCTGCTCCTCCATTTGAACCCCACCTGAAGAACGTATGGTTTACTGACGCATCCTCTAGAAGAGAGGGACAGGTATGGAAATACCAAGCGATAGCCCTGCTGCATGTTCATTCAGGGAACTGAATCATGACAGAAGTTGAGGGAAACACTCAGGTAGAGAATTGGACACTGTATGGAGCGTAATTACTAAAGAGGCCAAAGCTGAAGAACCAGCGTTTATTTACACAGATTCATACACTGTGTTTAAGGGATAAACCAAATGGCTCCCATTTTGGGAACAAAATCAATGGAAGGGCGATTGGGTACCAGTGTGGCAATGAGAAAAATGGGAGGAAATCTTGAACATCGCCATACAGAAATCCTTTTTAGTAGGATGGGTTGCTGCACACCAGACAGGAGAACATCCAGCTCACCTTTTGAATAATCGGGTGGATTTGCTGACCCACTTAGCAAGGTTGACTATAGAGGGTGAAGAGGAAAAATGGGAACACTTATTGGAATGGTTGCATGTAAAACGAAGCCACTCAGGGAGCAAAGACTTGTTTAAAGAGGCAGTAAGTAGGGGATAGTTCGTAACCAGGAAATTGTGCGATACCATTATTTCAGTGTGTGGACTATGCTGTACTCAGCTAGAAGAACACAACCCTCTTAAGGACCAACCCTTACACCTAAGGGACAATAAGGGACTATGGGTTGCATGGTAGGTGGATTGTATTGGTCCTTTCTGGGTTTTCTAGGGAAAATGCAATGTATTGGTGGGGGCTGAACTAGTATTGGGCCTAACCCAAGCAGAAGTTGTATCTCAGGCAACAGGGGAAAGTATGGTGAAGGGGTTAAAATGATGGTTTAGCTGCTTGCCTAAACCCAAATCGATCCAATCAGACAATGGAAGCCACTATACTGCCGGGTGGTTCAGGAGTGGGCTTGGGACAAAGGAATCCAGTGGGTTTCCCATACCCCATACTACCCCCAAGCAAATGGGATTGTGGAGTGTACCAACAGGATTCTAAAGCGAGCCCTAAAACCCCACAAACTGGGATGGCCAAAACTGGTGCCAGATGCAGTAACGAGTGAACAGCCAGTGGGGAATCAACGGTTGCCCACAGCTCACAGCCTTCTGTCCCACGGCTCTGTCTATACTTCCTGGGGAGAAGAAAACCAAGGACCCTGTGAATCCCCTCCACCACCCAGGCAGCCAGTCCTGGTGGATTTACCCACTGTGGGACCAGTGCCCCCATCAATGTGTATGCATGGACAGCTACTGATGCCCGTGGAAGGCATCATCGAATCCACACTAGGTGGATCATCCTGTCTTTTTAATTATTTTCTGTTTTATGTATGTTTTACAGATTGTAAACAACCATTGTGGGACTTATGTTTTCAATTGTTGTGTTAATTATTATTTGTGTTGTTTGTCTGCTTTCATTAGGAATATTTTTATGTTGTACTAAAGAAGGATTGGAAAATCTTTTTTTCGGTCATCACTGTTGCTATCACCATCGGGATAATTAAGTCACAGGATGAACCCCCCAATTTAGCCTGGGAATTGATACAAGAGTTTATACATATCTGGAATCAGATGGACCAAGGGATATGTGTTGCTCTTCCTAGCTCAGCAGCAGAAGGATTTAAGGTTTTTATGATTGGCCTAAATCTAATGAAAGCATTAAATAAAAAATTAGATCAAGCAAAACAGAACAATGATACTTGGGAAAGCAATTCAGGGGAACTTTATAAACTCCCATCTAATTCTACTTGGGAAAATTTGGTAAATTCAATTTGTGTAACAAGCCCAGAAATAGGACACAATTTGGCATACCTTGACTATGAAACAGCTAAAAATTGAACTTTAACACCAAATATAACTCGAACACCTTGTATTTTTGTACCATGGTGGGGTTCACTCAGTGAAAGTGAACATTTTGAATTTTACTACAATGTGTGTTGGGATGTGAATCTGTGTATTGAAATCCCAAATTAAGAAGACAATATAAGTGCTCAAAACTGCAGCTATCATAATTGGGCCTGGTCTTGGAGACACGTTTTAGGAAATTTGACAAAAGGGGAATGCTGTATCACCATCTACAATGCCTCCACCACTACAGAGGAAGCACGTGCAAAGATGAAGGAGGTCGCCAGCAAGACTGGAGAACTATTTCAGGCAATGCAGCCGGTACATTGGTTTGATGGGCTTAGCCCCAGATCATGGATTGCATTGATATTGAAGTCTCTTGGACTCACGGGGTGGGGAAGATGGCTTGTAAATATCAGTCTTATGGTACTGTGTGGATTCTTGTTTTTAATGCTAGGGCTTGGAGCAGTTAGACGTATGATCTCTCACCTTCTGTCTTCTCTTTCCTCTGTACCTGTTTGCTATGTACGGTTCACAGCGGTCTAAGAAGAACTTGGAGTGTTTGAGCCACGGGTTGGTGTAGGAGATGACTCATAACTCCCCAAAACAAAGACTGAGAGGAGCAGACTGAGGGAAGCATGAACAAAGGCGAGAGACGAAACCTGGTAATGATAAGGGAGGAGTGGGGTGGAGGCTCTCTGAGCCTCCCTGAGAAATGTCTCAAACACAAAATGTCTCAAACACTTGCAAGTACCCTGAACTGAATAGTGCAGGCCTTGTGCTCAATTGACTGATAAGGCTACCCATGTGGGAGGAATAGCAAAGGATGTGGCTGGAGGAGGAAGCCCTGTGGAGACAAGACGGTTCTGCTCTGGTTCAACTTGTGAAGCTTGTTACGATAATGGAGATCATGGAGATCATGCTAAACATATGTGACTACAGCACTCGTCTCTCAACCTAAATCATGCTACACATCACCTGGGGAAGGGGGGAGAACCTGAAACTGCCACTGTAGCAGGAGGGCAGGTCATGCTGATATGGTGAACATAAAGGGGGAAGATAGGTGCCACCGTGTGTGGAATTCCACAGAAGAGCACTCTTACAAACCAGAAAGCCCCTGCTGGCTGGACCAATGCTGGAACCAGGACTGGTGATCTCTTTCTGTCTCTCTCTCCACCCTTCTTGCTTCCCCCGCCCCGCTTTCTCTTTTCTCTTAGAGTTGTTAAGTAACGCAAGACATACCTTATCACTTGCCATAATTTGTTATATACCTAATAAATTATCAGAGAAACCTAGTTTAAGACACATATTAATCACTGTGGGAATCTAATAAATGTATACGGACCTTGAGAGTTGTCTCACCTTAGTCCACACCACTGGGGATCTGCAAATCTCAGTCACCCACCCTCCTCTTCTGAGTGGGTCGTGACAGCAGAGGAACGCTCACTCCTGGTAGCTGAGATACTGGCCCATACAGCTGGGGATTACAACTTTTCCATCAGTTCCATCAGTTGTTCGGACAGTTTTTCCACAGCTAAGATGCAGGCTCATAGGGAGAAAGAGAGATTTTCTTCATATTGCCGGAGTTGGTGAGCCATTTAATCCACCATCAGTGCCTCTTTGTCTTTCCAGGTCAGCACTGCCAATGGGTTGGCATATGGCAATGGCACGCTCCATACAAACTTCCACCACATGGGTCGTGTGCATTGGACTTCGTCTGGATCTCTGGGTAATTGTGTGTTGTCTGGGCCATAATAAATAATCTCTAGCATGGCTAATTCCCTCAGGTACTGGATACCTCTCTCTGTGGTGGTCCACTTGCCTGGTTCACATATAATATCTTCCTTGAAGGGGTGCCTTTTCTTCATGCTTGACAGGAGTCGCCTCCAGAGGCTGGGGACTTGTGTCCCTTTTCCAATTGCCTTGTCAATGCCACCTTCCCTAGAAAGCAATTCCAGCTGCTTGGCTTCCCTACCCTCTAATTTCAGGCTACTAGCCCCATTGTCTCAACATCAGAGCAGCCAGGTGATAATGTGCTCACCTGGACAATGGCTGAAATCTTTCCGCATATCCCGCAGCTCACTCAGGGATAGGGATCGGGTGATTACCTCCAGTTCTGCCTCTTCCGCCTGTTCTCGTGATGACCCTGGTTCATCTTCATCCCTCACTAAGCAAACTGATTTTTTTTGTATATTTCTTCTTCTGTATGGGGGCAACTGATACTGGCACAGGTTGGTTCTCTGGTCCAGCTGCAGTGCCTGTCACTGGGGTTGGAGTGGTCACAGTGCCTGTCATTTTGTTGTCAGATCCAGAGACCTTCTCTTCCCCTTGAGGGTACTGAACAGTGTTGAATAGGGCTTGATTGGCATGGGCCAGGCCCCAGCATATGGCAGTGATTTGTGTCTCCCTGGAATTGTCAGGGTGACAGCATACTTTTTCCAAATGTTCTACTAGTTTTTCAGGATTCTGCTGTTGTTCAAGGGTGAAGTTCCAAAACACTGGAGGTGCCCACCATCCTAGGCATTTCCCCATACTATCCCACACACTCTGCCACTCATAATTATCCAGCCTCAGGGCAGATCTCTGGGTGATATTCTTAAATAGTTGTTCAACCCTAAACAAGCCCTGAACCACATTCAGGAACATGCTAGTTCCTAGCAATAGGACCATGCTGGTTTCAACGTCCCAAGGATATTCAAAATTTTCAAAATTCTCAAATGCTGTTGTAATTAGCCTGGAGGAGAAGGGGAAGGCGAAGAAAGGTGTCTAGCCCATAGATTGGCTTTCTGAGGGGAAAAGGTAAAGGGTATAATTATTAATAGTTTCCCACAGATGACTCCTGAAGCATAGAGGTGACGACCATGCTGAGTGCAAATACTGGATTAGTCCCACAATTGATAATTTTATCATACCATTAGCCAGTGTTGCACAGTACATCAAACTGAAAACCTTAATCCACCTCCCACAGACAATAAGCAGCAGCACAGGGACTATATATAGCAAGTGAGGTGGTACATAACAGAACACCAAAAACAAGCGCCACAAATCTAAGAGCCAATAAATCAACATTGTGACCAGCAACTCTTAAACTAATATAATGAGTGCTTGTAACAAATTCATTTTAACATGCTCTGGTCAGATCTGTCATTATCTCAACCCTTCCAGCTCCACTTTGGGTGCCAAAAGGACTGTTGTAGTTTAACCCCAGCCAGCAACTAAGCACCCAACAGCTGCTCATTCACTTCCCCCCCACCCAGTGGGATGGGGGAGGGAATAGGGAAAAAAAGTAAAACACTTGGGTTGAGATAAGAACAGTTTAATAGGACAGAAAGGAAGAAAATAATAATGATAATGATGATGATGATGATGATGATAATAATAATAAATTGGAATGTACAAAACAAGTGATGCACAATGCAATTGCTCACCACTCACCAACTGATGCCCAGTTAGTTCCCGAGCAGTGACCCACACCCCCCAGGCCAAACCCCCACCCACCCCCGGTTTATATACTGGGCATGACGTCACACGGTATGGAAGACCCCTTTGGCCAGTTTGGGTCCTGGCTGTGTCCCCTCCCAGCTTCTTGTGCCCCTCCAGCCTTCTCGCTGGCTGGGCATCAGAAGCTGAAAAATCCCTGACTTTAGACTAAACATTACTTAGCAACAACTGAAAACATCAGTGTGTTATCAACATTCTTCTCATCCTAAACCCAAAACACAGCACTACACCAGCTACTAGAAACAAAATTAACTCTCTCCCAGCCGAAATCAGGACAAGCACTTAGCACTAAGAATTAGCACAGAAGAGTGTTTAGCATGCAGCTCATTTTAGATAAAAATACTGGACTGGAAAGTGTATAAAAGTGCACCTGAAAAACTTGTGATGTGTAAGCACTGAAAAGCAGCACAACTTTTCTCTAGATCAGTGTTATATACAGTGCAGCCTTTTTGTTCACAGGCTTGACATCATAGTAAGATTGACATGGTTGTAATAGTATGCAGCATGAACTGCTTGCAGTGGAAACCAAGTGCTGTTTAAAAACAAGAGAAATTAATCATTGTAACATATACTCAATGTAATATACAATGGTATTTGCAGTTATCCCCTAATGAGAAACCAGTTACTTCATCTTCCAGCCAATTAACTCTTCTCTTCTCCTGCATTTAAGACCTGTTACTAACTCCTGGTTTTTTGTTACAGAAGTAACTGTACCACATAATCTTTTTTCTTCAGTCAGCTAAATAAATTAAGTCCTAAGTCCTGCTGTACAGTATTTTTTCCAACCTCTATGCATTTGAAATCCTCTCCAGTAAAACAACGGACAGAACTATTATTCCAATGCCTGTCCCACTGTCATGCAAATTAGTGCCTTGGATGTATCTGTTTATTCAGCCAGCAATTACATTCCCTCTTGCTCTGCCTCTGCAGAACCATCATGTTCAGCTGCTTGTCCACTCCCATGACTAAGTCTTTCCAGCATCCCTTCAGAGACCCCAATTCTGTCTCCAGAACTCACACTCTCTGCTCCTAGATTCCTGCCAATGCCGTGTGCTTGGAAGTCCCTGTCTGCTCAGGCAGCCTAGAATCCCCAGCAGTCTGACTCACCTGCAGATCCACTCAGTGGTCACTTCGTACATAGCTTCAGAGGGCTAGTGGGAATTGTGAGTACTTGCATAGGACATGAACCCCTGTGTTAAACCACTTAAAAGGTGTGTGTTTCCCATTGCCCACACTATTACTGCCTTAAAATGGCTGCCACGTAAAACAAAGCTGAAAAAACTCTTGCACAGATGTACAAAAGCCTCTACCAAATTTGGAATCACGAAGAATTAAATACTTTCTCTTTCACCTCTTTGCCCGAGAGTCCCAGCATCTATCCTTGCCAGCATTCCTACCTTTTACTAACCAAACCCTACCTCAGGCTTCTCCACCCTGGCCAGTGTTGCAGACCCAACCTAAGAATCACAGAATATCTCAAGTTGGAAAGGACCCATAAGGATCATCAAGTCCAACTCCCTGCTCCTTGCAGGACTACCTAAAACTAAACCATATGACTAAGAGTGTTTTCCAGCTGTTGTCCAAAAAGCGGATTCATTACCCAGTGTGCAATGAGCCAATAATCACACACTCAGGAGAGACATTATTTATTCCATATTTGCGCAAAGATGGGTGCTAGGTGCTAATTCCACAAAGCTAGCACGCCACACCAAAGAAAAACAATATATTTATTCTGTTACATGATTAGTAAAAACCCACCTAAATTTACATTCATTGGGTAGTAGTCACCATCTCATCTACTATTGGCCAGTTATACTTAAATTAGCCTCCCTTGCTGTGTAGATGAGCATACATGCTCCTTGCAGGTGTGTGGGGGCAAGTTCTTCCAGCCTGGAATTGAGTCAGAGGTCCTGATCTTCCCCTGCCACCTTTACCTTTCGCCTAGTTCATGCTTCTTTGGCAATCATCCGGCTTTTGGCACCTTCTGGAGCAGGATGTTTCCTTCTTAACAGTCTTTAGTTCCTTCTTCAAGGGTATAGTCCTTAGCAAAGCATGCATTGTTTATACAAAGTAAGCAGGCCTACAGAGTGAAACTATTGAGTAATGGTCCTCCTTAAAGGACAATGCATTGTGTTTAGTCCTAAATTGAGCAGTATCACCACAGTTAGGCTGTAAGTCAAACATATGACTACATGTTCCCCCCTTTGAGACTTGTATGAATATTCTTCATCTAAGTCTCATTCTAAATGTAGCAATTTAGAACTATATTTAAAAATGCATTGTATGATTACATAGATACAGACAAATATCACTACTACAACTGTTAAGATTATTATCAGTTTCTTAACCCATACACTTAACTCAGGGAACCAGGAAGTCAACCATCTAAACACTTCTTCCACTCCAGTGGCCCCAGGGACAATCATTTCCCTCCTGGTTCCCTTGACTCACCTGATTCATGAAAGTGGGAAAAACTACCCACAACATTCTTCTCATTACTGGGTTGTAAAAAGGTAGTAAACTTGTACAAATACAACAAAAATAATATTAAAATAATTCCCATCAGACAATATAAAAACACTTCCCCTTGTATACACTCTAAATGCAGGATGGATTTTATATTAATCCAAGTACCATTCATGTATCTCTATGTATTTTCAGCCAGTTTCCTCAACTCTCCACATTTTAGGAGGCACTGCTTTCCCTTGGGTATAGTGAATCCATGAGTCAATTCCCTGCAGCTTCACGGCAGTATTAGTTGTCAGCAATATCAAATAAGGTCCCTTCCATTTTTCTGCTAGTGGCACTTCTTTCCAAGTTCGCAAATATACCTGATCCCCTGGTTTAAATGAATGCACAGGTGAATCCAAAGGTACAGGGGTTCTTATTAGTTATACCTGTGGAGGGAGGAAAGAACTCTTGCCAAGGACAAGAGGTAATCACTAAGTATCTGGTCACCTTTTGGGCACATTTGGTTGCCTTTTCCAGTTAAATTTGTTATATAAGGTTTACCATACAAGATCTCAAAAGGGCTAACCTCTTCTCTGACTCTTGGAGTAACTCTAATTCCTAATAATGCTAATAGTAAAACTTCAATCTATTTCATGTGTGTTTCCTGACACAATTTACTAATTTGTCTCTTTATTGTTTGATTCATCCTTTCTACCTTCGTAGATTGTGGCCTCCATGGAGTATGCAAGTCCCATTTGATCTGTAAAAATTTGGATACCCCTCGGACTATTTCTGCTACAAAGTGCAGTCCTTGATCTGAGGAGAATCCTTCCAGTACCCCGAATCTTGGAATTATTTCTTTCAATAAAACCTTTGCTACTTCTCTTGCCTTGTTGGTGTGACATGTGAAAGCTTCAGGCCATCCTGAAAAAGTATCCACAATCACCAGTAGATGTTTATATTCCTTACAACTAGGTAGCTCAGAAAAATCAATTTGCCAGTAATGTGCAGGTGTAGAATCTTTTCTTACCTCTCCTATGGGGGGCCTTTTCTGAATTTTAGGATTATTCTTTAAACTAACTTCACATTTCTGTACAATCCTTTTAGCTCTTAACAACATATTAATTCCCACAGCATATCATCTCGTTGCCTCAAGCAAAGCTTCAAGCTCCTTCATTATAGGCAAAGTTACTATACACTGACCCATCAAGGTTACCCACCATCCTTCCGGAGTTTTACATTTCAGTAATTCTGCAAGTCTATTTTGAGTGTATACAGGTACTTCAACTTTCACAACTCTTTCTAGGATTAATGCTGCCACATTTTTCAATAAAGCTGCCATCTTTTCAGCCTCATTTGCCTTTTTATTTCCTTTAATCACATCAGTACATTCAGATTGATGGGCTTTGCAATGTATAACTGCTGTTTCTTTAGGTTTGTTAACTGCATCAAGCAGTTCCATAATTTCTTTGTCATATTTTATGGGATTCCCTTGTGAGGATAACAACCCTCTTTCTTTCCAAATTGCTCCATGAGCATGTATCACACCAAAGGCATATTCTGAATCAGTATACACATTAGCTCATTTTCCTTCTGATAATTCCAAGGCTCAAGTTAAAGCAATCAGTTCAGCTTTCTGGGCAGACGTATTTACAGGCAATGGTTCCATTTCTATTTCCTTCTCCAAAGTCACAACAGCACACCCAGCCTTCCATTCCCCTTTATTTACAAATCTAGTTCCATCAGTGAATAGCTCCCAATCAGGATGTTTTACAGGGGAGTCCTTTAGATCTGGACAGCTAGAATATACTTGCTCAATGGTCTGTAAACAATCATGTGTTCTGGATTTAAAGTATTAGATATTTTCATTACCACTTCCTTTTGTTCAAGCAATACTGCTTGATACTGTACCATCCTGCTTGGAGACAGCCAATGATGTCCTTTTTGTTCCAAAACAGCTATAACTGCATGTGGCACAGAAACAGTGATTCTCTGTCCCACTGTTAACTTCCATGCCTCCTGTATTAACATCCCTGCTGCAGCTACTGCCCTCAAGCATCCCGGCCACCAGAATTTACGCTATCCAGTCATTTCGAAAAGTAAGCGACTGGTCTTTTCCAGTCCCCTAAAGTTTGCACAAGCACTCCCATCGCTTGATGGCCTCATTCATGCACATAAAGCTCAAAAGGTTGTGCCAGATTGGGGACGCCTAGTGCAGGGACCCTCATAAGAGCAACCTTTATATCGTCAAACCCTTTTCTGCATTCCGGAGTCCATTCCAACATTTCTCCTGGTCCCTTAATAGGCTCATACAAAGGTTCAACCATCAATCCAAAGTTAGGTATCCAAAGGCGACACCACCTGGCCATTCCAAGAAATCCTCTTAACTGTTTTTGATTTGGTTGGGACAATCTGACAAATTGCTTCCCTCCTCTCAATCCCCAGTTTTCTTTCTCCTTGAGAAATTTCAAAACCAAGATAGATCACACTTTTCTGTGCAATCTGTGCCTTTTTCTGAGACACTCGATATCCAGCCAACCCTAAAAAGTTCAATAAACTAATAGTTGCTTCTTTACACTCCTCAATAGTATTTGCCCCCAACAGGATGTCATCCACATATTGTAGCAAGGCAATTAATGAGTTCTTACCTTGCCTTCGCTAGTACATTACAAAAGATGGTGCGGCTATTCTTAAACCCTTGGGGAAGTACTGTCCACCATAGCTGCATCATGAGTCCTGTTGCAGGACTCTCCCATTCAAAGGCAAACAGTTTTTGACTCTTTTCTTCCAGACGAGTACAGAAAAAGGCATCTTTTAGGTCCAGAACTGTAAAATAAACATTAGAATCAACTATCACATTCAGCAGAGTGTACGGGTTTGGTACCACTGGATGGACATCAGTCACTATTTGATTAATAGCCCCTAGATCTTGTACTAGATGATATTCTTAAGAATGCAGCTTTTAACAGGTAGAACAGGGGTCATTCTTGTAGCAGTCCATGCTTCAAAAAGTTATTTATTGTAGGTTCCAGTCCCATGCGAGCTTCAAATTTCATGGGATACTGTTTATGTCTTACCAGCTTTGTTCCCTGTTTTAATTGCACTTTCACCAGTTCAGCTGATTTAGCTCATCCAGGCCTCTCTGTTGCCCACACAAAGGGGACCACTGCATCCAGAGTTTTGGAGGGGATTACAACTTGTTCATTCTTCATGTCCTTGATTCCCATTGATTCCTGTAACATATAAACTTGTGCTCCCCAGGCATTACTCTGAGGAATATGCACTTGAATTTGGGGGGTTTTTTTCAAAAGTTATCTGTGCTCCCAATTTATTTAGTAAGTCCTGTCCCATTAGAGCTAATGAACATTTGGCATATACAAAAATTCATGTGTCAGTATTTTATTTCCAATTTCACACATCATAGGTTGGAGAAAGGGCCTAACCTCTCACTCTCCCAACACCAACCACTGACATAGAGAACTTACTCACAGGTCCCTTGCAGCTATTTAACACAGAATAAGTTGCCCCTGTATCTACCAAAAATCTAACAATTTCATTTTTTAGCTTAAATGGAAGCAGGGGCTTAGCTGTGGAATTAAACTTCTCAGCCCCTGGTTCCTGTCAATCAGAATCGTCTGTACCAATCATTAGTAAATCAGCCTCGGGGATAGGGGCAGAAGGGTGAGACCAAGTCAGTCTTTTCTTTGGACTTTCATTTTTCCAATGTCCCCTTTCTTTACAAATGGCATATTGGTTGAATCCCAAAGAGGTTCTATTCTCAATGTTTCCCCCTCCTCCCTGTTCCCTTCCAAGCCCCCGTCCTCTTGGGAAACCCTCTCCCCTGGAGGATGTTTGCACTTGAGTGAATGCTGCTGCTAAAATAGCAGCCTTTTGCTTCTGGTCTTTTAGTTTCTCCTTTATGTTTTTCTTTTTTTTTCTAACACATCTCTGTTATTATACACCTTATAAGCAATCTCAATTAAGATACTGTCCTTCCTGACATACCATCTGCCTTTTGCAGTATCATTAACACGTTTGAATCAGATGCTGACAATTTGCATTTCTTTCTCATTTCATAATCATTTCTTAAAGCAAAGAATATATCCACATATGGAATTTCATTCCACTTATTTTGCCTTCTACAAAACATTAGCTGTAAAATGGTATTATAACTCAAAGTTCCCATTTCAGGCCATTTTTCTTCATCGTCTAATTTATACACCAGCCACCATTGAGTACAGTACTCTTTTAATTTCTTCCTTGTTGGGGGATCCCCACCAAACTTGTTCCAGTGTTTCAAGATGCATCCTAATGGAGAGCAAAGGGGAGGCTCTGCAGACTGTCCTGCCCCTTTTCCTCCCCCTGTCCATACTGTTACCCCAAAAGAACATTCTTATCCACACTTTCATGCACTCCAGTCGTCACTGTCAAGCGTGCTCAGACTTTATACAATACCTCTATATACCTTTACCATATACAGTACCCCCCTTGCAATGTCTCTAAAATGCGCGATGCACCTTTGTGTTGCTTACCTGCTCTGGACGGGGAGAGTACTCACAGAGTCCCCAAAACAAAAGGTTGGTGCACGCTGGCATCTGAAGAGCAGCTTCTCCCCTTCGGTAGCCGGCAAGTCGATCCAGGCAAGGCATCATGGTTGTCCCATCTGGGTTGCCAAAAACTGTTGCCTGAAAAGTGGATTCATTTCCTGGTGTGCAATGAGCCAATAATCACACACTCAGGAGAGACATTATTTATTCCATATTTGCGCAAAGATGGGTGCTAGGTGCTAATTCCACAAAGCTAGCACGCCACACCAAAGAAAAACAATATATTTATTCTGTTACATGATTAGTAAAAACCCACCTAAATTTACATTCATTGGGTAGTAGTCACCATCTCATCTACTATTGGCCCATTATATTTAAATTAGCCTCCCTTGCTATGTAGATGAGCACACATGCTCCTTGCAGGTGTGTGGGGGCAAGTTCTTCCAGCCTGGAATTGAGTCAGAGGTCCTGATCTCCCCCTGCCACCTTTACCTTTTGCCTAGTTCATGCTTCTTTGGCAATCATCCGGCTTTTGGCACCTTCTGGAGCAGGATGTTTCTTTTTATCAGTCACATCCAACATTTCTTAGGTCCAATTATCCTTAACGTTTCTTTTCTCTCTAGTAGACCTTAAGTATTCTTGCTAAGTTGGTAATGCCCACGCAGCATCCTCAAAACATCAAGGCCTAATTGTTCCAGGGTGTCCTTACTCTATGAATGCCAACTGTGTGCATTTCTGATTACAGCATTACTTGTTAATTTGATATATACAAAATACATCTTGCACAAAACAGTCAGACTATTCTAAATGTCTGAGTTATTCAACAATTCCCCCCTTTGAGACTTGTCTAAGGGTGTTCCTTAGATAAGTCTCATTTCTGCATTGAGGTACTTGCTGCCAAGCAACACCTACAGGTGCATTGTAGAAGTACATACAAACACACAAAAGCTGACAAGATTATTATCAATAATGTCAACAACCTCTTGAGCCATAAGCTTAAATCAGGGAACCAAGAAATTAACCATCTCCAAGTCTCTTTGAATCCTAAAGATGTATCATCCTTTTGAATTTCGTGTAAGATCTTAGTTTGTTGCCAAATTTCATTCAAATCAGTAGCAATTCTTCTACTCTGATCTACATATATGCAGCAGCTGATGTTAATTACTGTACATACACCTCCTTGAGAAGCTAATAACATATCCAATGCCATCCTCTCCTGAAAGGCTGCATTAGCAGCCTTGGACATCTCTTCTTCTTGAGCCTTAATGGAATTAGAAGCCTCGTTCCCTATTTTCGCAATAAGGGCAGAAATGTTCAGTATTGCCTTCCCAAGTTCATTAACTCCTAACCAAGGGAGGAACCATCTCGCAAATGAATGGAAGCTGGAAGGATGATCGATTAACGGGTTGTGGCTTCTTTGATATCTTCTCATATACATTCATACCCATAATCCTGCTTTGATCTCATTTATTACTGTTACATTAGGAACAATTGCACCCAAAGTGCAAGTTCCTGACCAATTGGGAGGTAGGGCCTTTTGTGCTTTTCCCGCATAACCAATACCACCCGCTACTTTTTGGAACATTCCAATAGCCATCCTGCTGTTTCTTTCTTTGTAATTGTATTGACTAATCACAGTATGGGTAATGTCCTACTGAAACATTACCAGACGACCTAGTCTTATTCATCATCACATATTTAGCATTTGAAAGATTGGAATCCTGTATATCCCAAGTTTGAAGGTCAGTTTCATTCTTTCTCATGAATTTTGGTTTTATCCACAAATTATTGCAGGATGTATTAAAAGGAATTGGTATTCCCACTACGGGTAATGCCTTATCACTTTGTTCTGGAAAATGGGTACACACCCAGCAACTTGGTTGATTAGCTACTCTCATAGCTTTTTCAATCATTTTCAAATGAAGATTATGATTCCAAGACTCAGAGCATCCCTCCTGGTTCCCTTTAGTTGTCTGATTCAGTAAGATGAGAAAAAATTATCACCATATTTCTTTCATTGCCAGGCTTTAAAAAAGTAGTGCATCTATATAAAAACCATAAGGACAGTATTACTGTTATGCCTAAAAGACAACCTAAGAAAATTTCTCCTTCTATACACTCTGAATGTAAAACTGATCTAATATCAATCCAAGTGCAGTTCATTTTTCTCTGTGTATTTTTAACTTCAAAGCTTGTACTTGTTCAACTCTCCATATCTTTGGAGGGGCCACCTTTATTCGGGTGTAATGAATCCAGGAATCTATTCCTTGAAGTTTCACAGCAGTGTTTGTAGTCAGTAGCACTGGGTAAGGTCCCCTCCACTTTTCTGTCAATGGCTTCTCTTTCCAGGTCTGTAGATATACCTAATCTCCTGGCTTAAACGGATGTACAGGTGAATCCAAAGGCACAGGTGCTCTCAGTTGGACGTAACTATGGAGAGAAGCGAGAACTCTTGCCATAGGCAAGAGATAATCACTCAAAATTTGATCACCCTTAAGGTGAATCTGGGTTTCTTTTCCTGTTAAATTTGTAGTGTAAGGTTTCCCATACAAAATTTCAAAAGGAATAATTCCTTTTCTAACTCTAGGGGTTATTCAAATTCTTAATAATGCTAAAGGTAAAATTTCTATCCATTTCATCTGAGTTTCCTGACATAATTTTCCAATCTGTCTCTATCGTCTGATTCATCCTTTCTACTTTTCCACTGGACTGTGGTCTCCATGGAGTATGTAAATCCCACTTGATTTGTAAAAATCTTGACACCTCTTGGAACCATTTCTGCAACAAAGTGAGGTCCTTGATCTGAAGAAAACCCTTCTGGTATCCCAAATCTTGGTATAATTTCCTTTGATTTTTACCACTTTCTTTTGCCTTATTGGTGCGACATGGGAAAGCTTCAGGCCATCCTGATGAAGTATCAACAGTTACTAGCAAATACTTACATCCTTTACAATTAGGTAGTTCAGAAAAATCAATTTGCCAATATTCCCCAGGTGTAAAACCTCTTTTTACCTCTCCAGGAGGGGGTCTCCTTTGGATCTTAGGGTTGTTTTTAGCACAAATCTCACATGGTTGTGTAACACTTTTAGCAATCAGCACCATATTAATCCCTACAGCATATCTCTTCACTGTTTCAACTAGAGGCTCAGTTCCCATATGTGTACCCTTATGTGTTCGTTCCATTAGTTCCTTCATTATCTGTGGAGTCACAACACGTTGTTCAATTGGTGTTACCCACCATCCTTTGGCAGTCTTTATGCACTTTAACAATTCAGCCAGCTTGTTTGCCTTTTCTGTATATTTAGGAGTGTCAATTTTTAAGATTCTTCTTGGAACTAAGGTTGCCATTGTTGCTGATAGAGCAATTCTTTTCGCAGCCTTGTCTGCTTTTCGATTTCCTTTAATTACATCAGTTTGTCCAGACTGATGTGCTTTGCAGCGTATTACTGCTATTTCTCTAGGTTTATTAACTGCTTCAAGAAGATTCATAATTTCTTTGCTGTATTTTACAGGGTTTCCTTGTGAAGATAACAATCCTCTTTTTTTCCAGATTGCACCATGAGCATGTATTATGCCAAAGGCATATTTTGAATCAGTATACACATTAACTCATTTTAATTCCACTCAACTCCTAGTTTCCTTTCTTCTTGAGATATTTCAAATTCAAGATAAATTACATTTTTCTGCATAATTTGTGCTTTTTTTTGTGACATTCTGTATCCTGTCAACCCTACAAAGTTCAATAGATCAATAGTTATCACTTACATTCTTCAGCCATGCCTGCCCCCAACAAGATATCATCTATGTATTGTAGCAAGGTAGTGGTAGACTTCTTACCTTGCCATTGTTCCAGTTCTTTTGCCAATACATTACCAAAAATTGTAGGACTATTTTTGAATCCCTATGGAAGCACTGTCCAGCATAACTACATTTTGCATCCTGTTACAAGGCTCTCCCATTCAAAGGCAAACAGCTTCTGACTTTGTTCATCCAATGGAATGCGAAAGAAGGCATCTTTTAAGTCCAACACTGTAAAATAAACATTTGATTCAACTATCATTGTCAACAGAGTGTAAGGATTAGGCAACACTGGATGTACATCAATCACTATTTGATTAATAGTTCTTAGATCTTGTACTAACCGATACTCCTGTGAATGTGGATTTTTCACAGGCAAGATTTGGGTATTATATTCAGACTGACACTCTCACAACAGTCCATATTTTAAAAAAATTATTAATTATAGGCTCTAGTCCAAACTGAGCTTCCAATTTCAAGGGATATTGGTTTTGTCTTACTGGCTTTGCTCTTGGTTTCAGTTCCACTTTTACCGGTTCCACTGATTTGGCTGTTCCAGAAGGGCATGCCGGAGGGTGCGCCGCTCCATGTTCTGATATGCTGTTCTAATCCGCTGAGCAGGGCAGCTCACCATGCATGGCCAAAGATCAAACAATGGTCATGTCTGCAGGGAAGGGGAAGTTACTCCCCAAACGACCCCCAAGCCCACCAATCCATTTCCCAAAGATTCTGAAAGCACAAACCACACATGACACCTAATTAGCCTAATGAGTTTGAGTGCCTGCCTGAAGGATGCGCAAGGAGATCATAAAAGGTCAGGAATTGAAGCCCCATGTGTGTGCGCCCATCGGAACTGGACCCCTCGGCTGACTGGACCAATGCTGGACCTAGGACCAGTGAAATCCTTCTCTTTTCTTTTCCTTTTTCTCTGTCTTGTTCTCTCTTTCTCTTTCCTTTTCCATAACCCCTACACCTCATCCCTTTAAGACATAAAACCATTGACCACATCTGGGACTAGGAGTGGATCTAGTCACCCCTAGGCTCTTCTCTGAAGAGGAGTCTAGAAAGCAAGGGGGTCCACTCTGAACCTCGTGACTCAACGAGAGGGCTCTCCTTCCCTGAACTGATGTATATAGTTACCATGGGTTACACGGTTTACTGAGATAGTTTCATGCCAATTCCTGTTGAGAGAAACCCCGACACCTATTGTTAATGTCTTCCAAGTTCAGTTCGCTTCTGCCATGAATAAAATGTTTAACTGCTCCTTTGGTGTCATTTCCCCTTAATTTAGCCTGAGGGAATTCCGAATTCACCATGACCCCTCCCTGGTCTGTCCAGCCCAGGTTGTGACACCCTTTTCCTTACAAATTGCACACTGATCTTTCCGCAAAGGGATTCTACTCCCTATATTTCTTCCTGCTCTCTGTCCTCTGTCATGCCCTTGTCCTCTCGGAAAACCTCTTCCCTGAAAGGAGGTTTGTGCTTGGGTGAATGCGGCTGCCAAAATTGCAGCACTTTGCTTCTGATCTTTTAGTTTGTCCTTTTGTTTTTCTTTTTTTCTAGCTCTTCTCTGTTATTATATACCTTATAAGCAATCTCAATCAACTGAGATATTGTCATTCCTGACATACCATCTACCTTTTGCAGCTTCCTTTTCAAGTCTGCTGCCGACTGCCCCACAAACAAGGTGGTAAATGTTACTTTGCTAGCCTCATCCTCTGGATCTAAATCAGTCCATTTCCAAGCCGTTTCACACAATCTTTCATAAAAAGCAGATGGGTTCTCGTTTTTACCCTGCACTACCTGATACAGCTTTGCAAGATTTTTGGGTCTGGGAGGCTCCATGTTTCACTCGATAGAGAATCAGCTGTTGATACTGCTTAATCATTAACTGTCACACTCCTGAATTAGGATACCAATCAGGTTCTTCAGTCAGCATAAAACATTCTGGACCGTCTCTGTTATTCAATTTCATATTTTCTTCCTGAGCTTTTTCCAACACCGTTCTCTTTCCCTCAGGGGGAAGTAAAGTATTAAGTAACACCTGTATATCCTTCCAATCTGGGTTGTGATTCTCAATTATCATTTGAAATGCCCAATACACTTTTTCTGGATTTTCTCGATATGATCCAGCAGACTCCTTCCAATTCATTAAATCTGAGGTTGAAAAAGGGACTTTCACATACACAGCCATTCTATCCGGCCCCACCAACTGGCATAACAGAGCCTGAATCACAGGATTCTGCTGTGCCTCTGTTCTACCTGCAATAGGACTAAATCCTTCACTTCCTTCACTGCTTCTCTCCCTATTATCATTTACACTGTCCTGGTCTCTTTCCGGGGAAACCATCAATTGTACATCCTCTTCTTCATTAGGACAAGAGGAAATGGCCTCAAGTTGCGGCAGGGGAGGTTTAGGTTGGATATTAGGCAAAATTTCTTTACTGAAAGGGTTATCAGGCATTGGAACAGGCTGCCCAGGGAAGTGGTTGAGTCACCATCCCTGGAGGTATTCAAAAAGTGCGTAGACAAGGCACTTCAGGACATGGTTTAGTGGGCATGGTTAATGGTTGGACTCGATGATCTTGAAGGTCTTTTCCAACCTAAATGATTCTATGATTGTCCACTTTCAAACACCTTTTCCCAATACTACAAGCAGAACAACATCGAGGCAATTTCTTTTTATCTTCCATCATCATCAAAACATTTGAATCAGATATCAACAATTTACACTTTTTTCTTATTTCTTGATCATTTCTTAAAGAAAAAAACAAATCCACATATGGGATCTTATCCCATTTACCCTGTCTTCTATAAAATGATATAAGTTGCAAAATAGTATTATTCAAAGTCCCCATCCCTGGACATTTTCCCCTATCATCCAATTTATACATTGGCCACCATTGTCTGCAGTATTCTTTTAATTTTTTCTTTGTTAGGGGATCTCCACCAAAGTTATTCCAGTATTTCAAGACGCATCCTAATGGAGAGCAGAGGGGAGGTTCAGACTGTCCTGCCCCTGTCCATACTGTTACCCCAAAAGAACGTTCTTATCCACACTTTCATGCACTCCAGTCATCACTGTCAAGCATGCACGAATTATATAAAATACCTCTATATCCTTTTACCATATACAGTACCCCCCCTTGCAACGTCTCTAATATGCGCGATGCACCTTAGTGTCACTTATCCACTCTGGACAGGGAGAGTACTCGCGGAGTCCCTGAAACAAAAGGTCGGTGCACACTGGAGTCCAAAGAGCAGCTTCTCCCCTTTGGTAACCGGCAAGTTGATCCAAGCAAGGCTTCACAGCTGTCCCATTTGGGTTTCCAAAACTGTTGTCCAAAAAGTGGATTAATTTCCCGGTGTGCAACAAGCCAATAATCACACACTAAGGAGAGACATTATTTTTTTCATATTTGCACAAACATGGGTGCTAGCATGTCCATTTCCCCCCAAAGCCTCTGGAGAACTGGGAGGATGGAAGGAAGTTAGGGGTGGTGGATTTTGATTTATTTTCAGAAGCAATGCACCCTGATACTTCCCAGTGAAACTGAAGGCTCCAGTCCTCCTTTTGCATGGGGAAGATTTGCACTGGGAAATGTGTTTCATTACAGAGCCTGGACTGAACCCTGCATGAAAGTTTACCAGCTTGCTGAGCCTGCCCCCCAAAAGTACTCCCCTTTTGCAGGCTGTGGGAGCTATGCGGGGCCCCACGGAGGACAGGATGCATGAGACAGCTCTTCCCTGTCACAATACTCTCATGCTATTCAAGGGAACAAATTGGGGAAGTCTGCTTCTTCTGTAACTTGGGATGTTCACCCACAGTAAGGCTCCCTCTTGTTTGAATTTCAGCTGTACAAATGAGCTTCCTCCACTCTTCCCTGTTTCCAAGTGAGATACAAGGCATGGAGCAGCTTTGACTCCACAGTGGATTTCCTAACAGAGAGGTAAGGAGGGCACAGTGGTAGCTAGCAGCACACTAAACACATTCCAGAGCTCAGGGTTCAGCCCCACTCCCCCAGACCATTCTCTTTGGACTGTAGCTTGATATGGCCGAGCTGGCAAGCAGCAGCCACTATCTCCTGACACCAGTGCTTGCGTACATCCACTCTGTTCTGTATCTTTCTGTGCACTTTCATTTGTTACGCTAGCTGCTGTGGTTTGCATACATCTGGGTGTCTGCTGGTGTGTGCTACAGGAGGATAGCACAGAAGTGTCCAGCCCTGCAGACTGATCTACTTTCCTAGTGTCTTCTAAATGTAATGCTTGCACATATCACAGCCCACTCCTCAAGATACTTGCTCTGCTGCTACAGAAAGAAGAGTGTGACCAGTAGCCCCTGCTCCTGATCCTTGGTAATATGGTTAGCATAGCTAAAGCCATTTGATAAGGCAAATGGCCATTCTCTGTGACCAAGCTGGTCATGTATCACTCCCCTTCCCCCTCTTCATCAGGCCCCGAAGGTCCTGTGCACCAGGCAGACTTCTTCTCCCCCTCCCTATCGGCCTCAAGGTTCCTGGGGGTCAGGCTGAATTCCTCCCTCTTTACTCACCTTGAAGGTCCCAGGCACCCGGCCAGCCAGGTGGTGATGACCCCATCACAGAACAGGGAAGTGCAGCAGAACACAGAGCAAATTTTTGCCTACAAAACTTAGTAGCTAAAAGTGCTAAGTCAGACTTGGACTTGAACTGCTGCTAGATGGCAAAACCCATGATCCTCCACGGGTCAGGGACATCTCCACCATCATCCGCTTCCTCCAAGGACTGAGTGAGTGACTTTTATTCTTTTACGTGGTTTTGAGTCTAGATTATGATTGTTATATTGATACAGCAAGCCAAGTATTAAGATTTGACCAAATCTGCAGAGGGTCCAGGTAAAGAAATAAACCTCATATAAGTGGCAACATGTAATTCTGTAAATCTGAAGGTTGCAAAAACCCAAACTTCCTTGTCATCTTTTATGCTGTGCATTTGGGAGATGAAAATAACCACTCTTCTTCAAAACTTCTTGCAAAATTTCCCTGCTTTGCGCTGTGTAATCCAGACACCAACAGAGATATTCTCTGAAACTTTACTGAAACAAGCCTGCAGATAATACTAATTTTCAGGTTGGCATCCAAAAAATTTGCCCATAAAAGGACTTCTACTCTGTAAAGTAACCAGTATTTGGAACAGAGTGGGTAGAAAATGATACATCCCTTTGCCCAGAGTGCATTCAACAACTGTTTATAGCACATGCAAGTAATAAAACAGATGACAAAGAATTTCAGAGCACTAGAAAGCACTAGCCTGTGGAGACTTACCAAAAGAAGCCTAGTTTATAAATACTGAATTGTACATCCATTGGCACTTAATTTAGCAAAGCTTCTGCCTAATCTTTTTGCTGTTTGAGTCAGTGAGAGGATTTGGGAGAGTGAGAAAAACTCTGTGGAGGTGAAAGGAGATCACATATTGACTCTCTGATACATTCACGGTATTGTAAAAATCACTCTTGGTGTCAGCTTCTCAAAGCAGCCTGTGAGCTATTCAAATGCCCCATCACATGGAAGTCTGCCTCACTTCAGAAGCACAGACATGCAGAAACACAGAAGAAGCTGGCTTATCTGGAAAATACCATGAAGTCTTTTTAGAGGCATTTGGTTGGAAAGGTTGGCACCAGAGCTGAACAAGCAGTGTTTGTGCATGCCTAGGGTTTCAGCCCCTTACTAAGAGCCACAGGACTGGAAATCCATTGCAAAGGGTACTTTTCTCCAATATTTAAACCAATCTCAGTGTATAGCTTCTCATGGGCGCACCAGAACTGTGACAAGAAGGCTAGACAATGAGAAACTGACCATTCGGTAGTATCTCCCCTCAACTCCCATCAAGGGCTTCAGGGAAGCTCGTTAAAAAATAAACATACCAGAAAGGATGATCACAAATAGCAAAGGAAGCAGCTGTTATCCAGCTTCCAGCAGTGTCCTGGGGGGACTGCTAAAACCTGCCCCCATGATTACAGCTGAATAAATTACTGCCTCTGGGTTATGATATAATGAGGTATTTACTCACAAATGCCCCCATCTTTGGGTGCATTTGTACCATGACTGGAACAAAGGAACAAAGATGCAGGAAAACATAAACTGGCCTTAGGAGCTAGAATGTCAGTGAAAAGCCTGCAAAAAGGGACACACGCACACACACAGACTGACAGAGCTGAGCCCTTCTCCCCCATACCAGGAGAGCTAGTGGAGAGCACATGACGCTAAGAAGGGATTACTTTTACTGTGCAATAGGGACCATATTGGCAGCCTGCAGTGTCCACTTGGGGCTCCTTCCATTGTTGAAGTCCTCACCTGACAAACGCACCTTCATGCAGCACAGCCCTATCCCTCTCTACCTCTTGGGTGCAAAATGGGCTATAGCTGATGACTAAATACCCAGAAGGTAACAGAAGACTTCCTCTGGATACTGGGCTTTGTACAGCATGCCGGATTTGGCTGAGTACCTGTGCCACTGAGGGCAGGATTATTGCAGCCAGTTAATTCCATGAGATGTCTAACATGTTGAGCAGATGGGTTATCTAACTGTATGTTAAAAATCTGCTAGGAAAAGATGGTGTATTCTAGGGTTTAAGAACGAAAGTTCCTGGCAATACAAACTACTTTTTGAAATACCACAGGAGTTTAAAGCTTTTTAAGTGAATTCCCTTACAGAATTGAAGTTTCTGGTTATTAAGATATACACAAAAGTGTACAGAACTGCAGGATACAAGTAAACAGTGCAACTTGGGAATGGAAAAACTGTAGTCTTTTTTTTCCTTTTTTTTTTTTTTAATGGTGATGATTTTGTTTCAGGTCTCAGAAGAATCTTGGTGCTTGGTTCTATTTTGCAATTTAATTCTTTAGTAGGGTGCCATCTCTGGCACCAGCAAATTTATTTAAAATACTAACCACTTTAAACAGTACAAGGTATCAGACTGGCAGCATTGCACATTCCCAAAACTGGACAGAAGTATGTCTAACTTGGAACTGCAATGCTTTTGGGTCTTGAGGTAGTACATGCCCTCCAAAGGACCCGGGCATGCTAAAGTACGGGCAGCCATGGAGGAGATGGTACCATCCAGGGAGCGACTGGGGAAGCACTAGGAAATGCACGCTTTTTTCTGTGTCCCGCTCTGCACCTGGTACATCATTTCAGAGAAGGAGATGGGCAGTCTGGCAATGCCGCTTCCCAAGGAGGAGAACCCATAGTAAAAATCCACCTAGATACCTCCCACTGCCAGCCCCGTTCCCGTAGCCAGTGATCCCCAACAGCCCCAGCCCACTTGCCGCCATGTGCCTTGTGGAAGCGGTGGCCGCCGCCGCGCAGGGAGGCCCGACGGCGAAGGCGGAGGGCACAAGGGCTGCTCTACAAGCGCCAGTCGGAGCCGCAGGCTGCACCAGCCTCCTTGCAGATGCAGATCCCCGAGCCCTACGCGGGGGCCACTGTTGGCTGCCGGCTGGCAGGTCTTGCCCTCGGACCCCAGGTAGAGCAAAGGCGTCCCGCACCCGCAGCTCACCCTCAGCAAGTTTGCAGATGACACTGAGTTGGGAGGGAGGGTTGATCTGCTCAAGAGTAGGAAGGCTCTACAGAGGGATCTGGACAGGCTGGATCGATGGGCCGAGGCCAATTGTGTGAGGTTCAACAAGGCCGAGTGCCGGGTCTTGCACTTCAGTCACAACAACCCCACGCAGCGCTACAGGCTTGGGGAAGAGTGGCTGGAAAGCTGCCTGGCAGAGAAAGACCTGGGGGTGCTGGTCGACAGCCGGCTGAATATGAGCCAGCAGTGTGCCCAGGTGGCCAAGGCGGCCAACGGCATCCTGGCCTGTAGCAGAAATAGTGTGGCCAGCAGGAGCAGGGAAGTGATCCTCCCCCTGTACTCGGCACTGGTGAGGCCGCACCTCGAGTGCTGTGTTCAGTTTTGGGCCCCTCACTACAGGAAAGACATGGAGGTGCTGGAGCGTGTCCAGAGAAGGGCAACCGAGTTGGTGAAGGGCCTAGTGAGCAGGTGTTATGAAGAGCGGCTGAGCGAACTGGGGTTGTTTAGCCTGGAGAAAAGAAGGCTGAGGGGAGACCTTATCACGCTCTACAACTACCTGAAAGGAGGTTGTAGCGAAGTAGGGGTCGGTCTCTTCTCCCAAGTAACAAGAGGAAATCACCTCAATTGTGCCATGGGAGGTTTAGGTTGGATATTAGGAAAAATTTCTTTACTGAAAGGGTTGTCAGGTATTGGAACAGGCTGCCCAGGGAAGTGGTTGAGTCACCATCCCTGGAGGTATTCAAAAAGTGCGTAGACAAGGCACTTCAGGACATGGTTTAGTGGGCATGGTTAATGGTTGGACTTGATGATCTTGAAGGTTTTTTCCAACCTAAATGATTCTATGATTCTCAGGCACTGGGCAGGCCACTGGCGGGCACCGCAATGCCTTGCAGGGCCTGTACCCAACCACCACCATGGCCGACAACCGGGCCAGGGGGCTGGGGCCGGCGGCGGCAGTACCGGCAGCAGCAGGGCCCCCATGGATGTGGGCATGGTGCAGGCTGGGGACCTGGCAGGGTGCGGGACGGCGGGTAGACAGCCGCAGGCACCTCCACTTTTGATTGTTCACACCCCGCCGCACCCCGTGTCGACCCTGACATGCCTAAGGGATCTGCGCAGGGCTGGCAACCCACAGCACACGCGTGCACATAGACACGAAAGGACCCGCGCGCCTCCCCCCCGGATCTGTGCACCCCTCACACACACACAGACACACGCACCGGCACGCACACACAAACATATATGAATCCTTGTGTGCACACCCCCCGCCAGCACGCACCTTCCCTGCAGCGCACTCTTCTTGCCGGCGTGCCATGGCTCCACAAGATCCTCTGCCTGCACACATACTCCAGACAGGCTCCTCCTTGACACGCCGGCACTGGTTCTTCCCAATGCCCGTACACCCGTGGGCTTCCTCCAAGCACACCGTGCTCCTGGGCATGGCTGCCCAGTCCCTGAGGCACACACCATGACCGCTGCCAATCACCCTCCAAAGCACACACCATCACCGGGTCACTGCCTGCCCCTGCATGCCCATGCACCCTCTGCAACCTTGCCCCACACACTTGCTTTGCTGCAAACAACATTTCTGCTCTGGCTTTTATCAGGTTCACGCAGACTCTCCTCCACACGTGGTGGAGCCGTGTCCTTTCTCATGTCTCGCGTGCATCAGGCCACCCCTCCTTTCCTCCTCACTGACACATCCTTATGTCAGTATTGCCTCCCCTCTACACACGACCCACACACATCCACCTGGCAGGCATCTACTTCACACTTTGGGCTTCCAACAGCATCCTTCCTGGCAGAAAACAAAGCCCTCCTAAACCAAGTCTGAATGCATCAGGACAAAGACCATTCAGACAAGTCCTAGTAATATAAAACTTGGTTGTCCTCCTCCGCTCCCAGAGCCTGACATGACTTTTTCTAGCACTCTGCAGATACCATTAGCCCAATAAAGCAAAACAAGACTTCCTGGGACACAAGAAACATAGCAGAGCCCAGCTCTTGTCATTCGTGACATTCCAAATGGAAGGTGTTTGCTGAGAAGCTGAGGCTACAGCATCGCATTGCTCCTGCTTGCATTTCACACGTCAGGAAGACAAAATTATATTAGTTGCTGTGTCACAGATTTCTAAGGACATTTCATATTTACTCGCTCTTGGTTATTCTGAATTTCACCTTTAGAGTCAGCATCTTTGACATGTGATGAAATTTTTTCTTATAGCATGTAATATGTGCTGACTGCACAAAAAAGAAAATCTTCCCCACTGTGACAATGTCATGAGCAATAATAATAATATTTAAGATTTAAATTATATTAATTTCATAATCAATAAGCATTGCTAAATGATACCTTCCTACACAATACTGGCATAAGAATAAAGCAAGATGACTCCTGTCTAGTCAGGATATTGACTATGTTCATTGCTACGTGCTCTTTCGTCAGTTGTGCACTGAATACTTCAGTATGCCAGCATGTTTTGCATACAAATCCTTATGTAATTCTTCAAGGTGTAATTAGGATATAAAGTGAATATGCATTATAAGTTGCAGATTAACTTACATCCACATACAGGTCTTAACCCGCAATGCATGCGCAAAGGGCTCTTGGATGAAGGTATAAAAAGTGGGGGGAGACCAACCCCCCCTGAGGAATCCACACAGTTACTACCGAGGCTCTTTCCTCACTGGATCCAAGGGTAGTGATACTTACCTCTCCTTTTTTCTCTTTCTTCTCTCTCTCTCTCTTACCCCTTCTCTTTTTCCTAGCTTGTTGTTAGGAATATTTTGCTACAGCTGTTAGCTGTCAAGTTTTTTATTTGAAATATCTGCTACACCAAATTTAGACACACTTGTGTTATAAGTCAACATCAAATAAAACATACTTTGAGCATTTAGGAGCCATTGTCGTGACTTCTGCCCTAGGATTCTCCGAGCGAAATGAGGTGTTGAAATTTTCCCTGTCCCTCCTGAGTCATTCTCGTGACTCTGGTGTGCGGCAATGGACAATTGAAAAGATCACCTCCCCTGAGCCCACCAAGTGGGATGGGACAAGCATTTACATGCTGTCTCAATAGTAATTTTTATATGTGTGTGTGTGTGTGTATGCATATATGTAAAGTGAATATATTTTACATACTCTGTGTAGTCATCTAAAAAATCACCAGGTTATCTACATAAACTTCCAATTATTGTGTACACCATGAACATGCAATATGTAGCCTAAAACTGGGAACATATTGTTCCGGGTTTGTGTGAGTATACACCTGCTCTCATGAGGTGTTGAAGTGATAAGAAGAGAGCTGTATGTTGCACATATCCAAGTGTTTTCATTTTTAAAGTGCTTTGATTTTTAGAAGAGCCTAAGAATGGCTCTGATTGATTGCTTTAGAATAAATGTCCATCAAGCCCAGTATCTTTCCTACAGTGGTGGCAAACAGAAATTGCCTAAGGAAGACTGGAAGAGCAGAGCAAATATTTTCAACACCCCTCATATTTTCTCAGACTTGTATTTGTGTTAAGGAGGCCTCAAGGGATTTTTTTTTTTTTTCCCCATGACTTTGTGTAGTTGTTTTGAAGTTATGGGCATTTTCATCATCAACAGCAGTCCTGCAACAAGCAGTTGCGTAGGCTATTCTGTAAGTGTATTAAAAAAAAATCCTGTAAAAGAAATGTCTTTTCTTTGCTTGGAGTATGCCAGCTACTGCTTGCATTTGATGCTCCAGGGATTTTGCACTGGAAGAGCTAATGTTACTTGTTTGCTTTCTCCAAATCACTGTGGCTTTCAAATGCTATTATTGTAGCTCTCCAAATCTGTTTCTTAAAGGCTGATGAGATGTAGCCTTTTTCCTTCAATGCTGTCATGTTTCTTCTATTATTTTTCATTGTAATTATCATAGAATCATAGCATCATTTAAGTTGGAAAAGACCCTTAAGATCATCAAGTCCAACCGTAAACCTAACACTGCCAACTCCACCACTAAGCCATGTCCCTAAGCACTATGTCTACACATCTTTTAAATACCTCCAAGGATGGTGACTCAACCACTTCCCTGGGCAGCCTGTTCCAGTGCTTGTTAACCCTTTCTGTGAAGAAATTTTTCCTAATATCCAATCTAACCCCCCCCAGTGCAACGTGAGGCCATGGAGCAGAAGTTCATATCAGTGTGGTAAACGCATTAGTCAAAGAGAATGGGAGGCTTTATATCACATCTGTATTTTAACTGCTCATTGCAAGTGGGCTTTGTGAAACCATAACTTACTATATCTGGATGTTTGACTAGACTGTAGGAAGGCTCTAAGTATTTTTTGGACTTTACTCTGTATTGTACCTTGTATCGTATATGGGCTTATATCATTGACAGGCTTGAGCAGTGGGCCCATGTAAACCTCATGAAGTTCAACAAGGCCAAGCGCAAAGTCCTGCACCTGGGTTGGAGCAATCCCCAGTATCAATACAGACTGGGGGATGAATGGATTGAGAGCAGCCCTGCAGAGAAGGACTTGGGGATACTGGGGGATGAGCCAGCAATGCATGCTTGCAGCCCAGAAAGCCAACCGTATCCTGGACTGCATAAAAAGAAGCATGGCCAGCAAGTCAAGGAGGTGATTGTCCCTCTCTGCTCTTGTGAGGCTTCACCTGGAGTACTGCATCCAGCTGTGGGGTCCCCAGCAAATGAAAAACATGGACCTGTTAGATCAGGTCCAGAGAAGGCCACGTAAATGATGTGAGGGCTGGAACACCTCTCCTGTGAGGAAAAGCTGAGAGAGTTGGGGTTGTTCAGCCCACAGAAGAGAAAGCTCTAGCAAGACCTTATCACAGCCTTTCAAAATATGAAGAGGGGCTTATAAGAAAGACAGAGTGAGACTTTTTACCAGAGTCTGTAGTGACAGGACAGGGGACAACTGTTTTTAACTGAAATAGGGTAGCTTTAGATTGGACATAAGGAAGAAATGTTTTACAATGAGGGTGGGGAGACACTGGAACAGGTTGCTCTGTACACTCAACTCCTGCTCAGATTTTGGCTAACATGGCTCAGGCTAAGGCCTGATGTATGCTTGGAGCAGCACCATTAAGTCAAAATGAGAGCATCATGTACACAGCACAGGTGGCCAGAAACAGCTAAATGACCATTATGCATTATCATCTACAGCTGGCTGTCTCCTGCAGCCATCATCTTCGCATATTGATTGTCTGGCAGTTTTGTCAGAATCTGCTAATGTACGGAAGTGGTATAGACAAAACATGCAAGATGAAAAGTATAAGACATCAGCTTACCCAAAAACCATTTGAAGCAGATCCAACAGCAGCTGGACTGCTGAGGATTTCGTGCCTCCTGGTGTGATTCAGAGAATACCCGCACTGTGATGGAGGAGGAAGGATGCGCACTCTCACTGTTAGCCAGAAAACTAATTTTTGCTCATAGGTGCACAAATTAAGAGTTACAGGTTGTAAGTTGTGAAACGTTATGACTTGGGTGGTGAATGAGTGAATTCATGTAATAGACTAGTCTGGGCAAAGGGGATTGAGCCCTTGTTTGTCATGTTTGTTTGTTGCATTTCTTAATGAGCTCATAAAACAAAGTTTAATTTGCAGAGTTTGTTGTCCTGTAAGTTTGAGAGATCCAAGCGGACTGTGACAGTTGTCCAGAGAAGTGGTGGATGTCCCATCATTGGAAGTGTTCAACATCAGGTTGCAAGGGTCTTTGAGCAACCTGATCTAGTGAAAGATTCCCTCTATAATACATCTATCCCCTCTGTAATACATCTGATATGTACATATCTGAGATGATATCTGTATTATTACATGATATATTCCCTCTGTAATACATCTGAAGTATTAACATTCCGTGTGACGTTTCAGGGTTCCAAACTATTAAAAACACCTTTGTTTGTAATTGCTGATTCATTATTACAGGTCCACGATGTTGGTCTTTAAGGTCCCTTCCAACCCAAACCATTCTATGATTGAATCACCCTTGCTGTGGCATGTCATGGTGTGTCAGTACGTATTGTGTCCCACCTCCCCACCTAAGGTGGGGGCACACAGCAGCCCCAGGTCCCTACACCCTCCCCAAGTATCATGTGATGTGATATAAAGCCCCGTGACATCACCCCTGCCATGGCATGTCATCACGTGTCACTGCATGTTGTATGTATCTCTGTGTGTGTCCCTGGACCCGGGGGCATGCAGCAGCCCTGGGTCCCTGCCTCTCCCAGGTGTGATGTCATGTGATGCCATGTGACGTCATCTGATATCATGCGATGATGTCAACGTGATGTTGCCAGTGCAAGCCACATCTGGTGTAGCATCTGTGAGTGCTGCTCCATCATCAGCATATGCTTGTAGGTATACATCAGAGACGTCGCTGTCGTGCTGTGGCAGGGGACCCCCCCGTGGGGGTTGCACTGACCAGTGCGACGACGTGGGTCTGGGCAGGCAGACCTGGCAGGCGATAGCCTCCACCAGCCCCACCAGTCCTGCCCAGTAGCCCCATTGCCTCCTTCGTATGTCATCTTCATTTTACCTTGCAACTCTGAGTCAAACAGATTGTAGCACAGCTGCTTCTCAGATGTACAATTTTTTTGCCTTGGAAATCCCCCTGCCTATGAGTTGCAAGTTGTATATGTTTTAAGTTTTAATGGTAGGGTACAAGGAGTCTGTCTTATCTGGATTAAACTCAGGTAATAAGGTGGAGGCAGAAGGCCCATTGCCAAAATCAAAATCATCCTCCTTATTATCAGTTTTCAGTGTACATACCTTTTCAACAAGCTCACTCTCTGAGACCGGGTGTGTATGCTCTTGCTCTAGCTGTCCTAAAGCCAAGGTCTAAGGTTTGTTTCTACCTGTCGCAGTAATTGGCTGTTAACATGGCTATAAGATTCAAAGGCAGCTGCTCATGCTTCTGCATTCTCAGCTGGCTGCAAAGCATCTTGTAATGCGTCTTGAGCTTCCTGCCTGGAATTCTTCAGTAAAGTGCCTGCAGCTGCCACTGCCTCTGCGAAAAGCCCAGTGAAGGGTCCGTTGCTTTCCTTTGCTTTACATACACGGATTTCCTGCACTCCTGAAATTCTGCTCACACTGTTTCCCAATCAAAACAATTTTCAGCCACCCAGTTCCTGTCCCACCAAGGTGTTTTCCATCCCTTACCCTCTTGCCATTTTTGCTGTTCTTCCATGGCCTCATCCTAAGCATCCATGGCCTGTGCATTTTACAGAATCCCACTTCTGACACCAATTACTGTCATGACTTAAAGGATTACCCAGCTGTTACGATCTTTACATACCCACAGCTGGATAACTCTTTAGGTTGTGACATTAATGCTTCTGTGTTCTTTGCTCTCTTCCTTCCTGGGTTCTGGCCTCTGATGGGAGCAGTGGCGCAGTTTCTGGCAAAGAAGGAATGGACACCAAAGCTGCCCTGCGAGACCAATGGAAAGCGTGATGGCGCATGTTCAAGTGAATGCAAAGCCATTGTGGAATCGGTGCTTGTGCCTTTGCTTGCCACTACATGGCAATGAGCAATGCTGCCTGAGCCTTTTGCTGCCTTCTGGAGTCTGCGGCTGCCTACCTGCATGTCTCCAACAGCGACATGGTGAGTTGCCCTGCTTGCCAGCACCCACTGCACATGGACTCCTCTCAGGCGCCTGGCTCTGGGCAGGACAACTTCCCTGCGGCAACAGGGCTTTGCCTACACATGGCCTTGGAAGGGAAATGCTGGGGTCAGACCCTGACTTTTTCCCCCACTTTGCCTCTTCCAAAGCAAGAGACACGGGGCACTAAAGACAGCCCTTAGACCAAGGGGCACTAGCAGGGAGATGGCCTGAAGGACCACTGCTGCCTGTGCTCAGAGCCAGCGTGACTGTGTTAGGGCAGACATTACTGGGGGGAGAAACAGGCCTTCCTAAGACAGATGCTGGAGGCAATGGGGAAGGACGGGGCTGGGCATGGGCTCTGCACCCATGCTCATCTGTTTTCTGCATGCTTCCTCAAAGGCCCTTCTGAAACTGAACGAAGCGGAGGTCCTGAGGAACTCCATGGAGAAGAAAGCGAATGTGATAGCCTGCTTTGAAGAGACCACCTTCTTCAGCCTCAAAGGGCAGAGAAACAGATGGGGAGGTGTGGAGGGATCTCCTGGGGGATGGAGCTAGCTCTTTTTGCCTTCCCTGGTGGCAGGGGATGTCCCTGGCATACCCAGCTGCTGGCAGATTTCTGCAAGTCTCTGTAGCATGACAGTCTTGGGCAACCAGTCCCCATTGGGCTGTTTCCCCTCTGTGCAGGTCTACTGTAATATATGGGATGCATAAACCTGGCAAAGAAAATGATCAGGGAAGCTCCAAGTCTGCTGAAAAGGCAGCTCCCCCAGACTTGCATCAGAGCCTTTGTCAAATCTCCGCTGGAAGAGCTGCAGTGGGCCTGTTTTGTCACAGACGAGCACCCTCCCTTCTACAGGAGGCCCAGCAGGAAGCAGAAAATGGAGAACACAGGGGCAGAAGAGCCACTTCCTACCTAGTCACAGGCATCCAGGCCCAGACCTGCCTAAGCTTGAGGCCATATCAAACCTGACACATAGGCCTTAGCAGGACAAGGCACTAAGGGGTGATGTGAGGGTAGAATGGGGAACAGCAGAGCCCCACACTCCCCACACCCCCATGCAGTCACTGGACCAAAGCACACCTGATAGAAGATGCTTTACATCTTGTGTTGCGAGAAGAACAGAGTGGCCTTGTTATGCTGACTAGTGGTGGATAAGAAAACCTGTACATTGCAAAATGTGTAAGATACCAGACGAAATTGCTTTTGGTCAACCTTGCAATTCCCTGGGAAGATGAGAACCTTAGGCCCTTTTCAGATAGCTTAGAGTGTCAATATGGTTTGTGACAAAAGAATGTAAACCCAGAAAAGATAGATACTAGAGTTACTAATGAACGTTCTTTAGGGTAAGCTGTATCAAGCATGTAAAGTGTACCACTGCACAGAATCACTAGAAGAGGGTGAACTAGCAGACAAGTGAGGAAGACTATCGAAGACCACCAGAGGACCTTGAAGATCATCAAAGATCTCGAGTGTGCCTGTGCCAAGGACATTTACATATATTAACAAGTTCCTGGAATTCAGATGAATATGTTACTTACTTCCAGGAAAAAATAATGAATATGTATATCCATTTTGCATATAATCACAACTGTTGAAAGAACTGGTGTGCACAATAGGCAGAGCAATCCCCCATGCACCCAGTGCTGCAATAAAGCCATGCTGTGTTGTCCCTCCAACGGATACTGGGTTGGTTGAAGTCCCCCATGAGGACCAGGGCCTGTGAATGTGAGGCTGCTCCCATCTGTCTATAAAGGGCCTCTTGTGCATTCAGTCTTCCTGGTTGAGTGGCCTGTAGCAGACCCGCACTATAACATCACCTGTCCTTGGCCTCCCTTTAATCCTAACCCATAAGCTCTTGGTCAGCTCCTCATCCATCCCCAGGTGGAGCTCCATGCACTCCAGCTGGTCACTGGTCATCTTAAAGACCCAGTCACTGCTTTAAACAATCAACAGACCATGACCAGTAGTCTGATCTGGAAAGCTTTTGATAGCAGCTGCAGTGTAAGTTTAAATTAAGGTGAAAATTATAATTATCAATTATCTATTGGATAAACTGTCCGAGTTAATCATCTGCAAAAAGGAAGCTTTCATTGTGTATTACAAACACCCCTCTGAAGCACCATGTGGAATGTGCTCGACCATCAGTGACAAATATTTCTGAGCAATGGATATCCAAATGATCTATTATCCAAAAGGAATAAAGCGGATTTGTGTTTTCTTTCAAGTTACCCTAACTGCAACATCAGCAACTGGAAACTCAGATTATCTTCCCTGGATTTTGGCCATATTTTGTTCATCATACTGACTGTTTGACAATTTGGCATGAAATGAAACAAGCTTGTATTGATTCTGACCAAAAAAACCTCATGGACCTGTAATAATGAATCAGCAATTACAAACAAAGGCGTTTTTTAATGGTCTGGAACTCTGGAATCTCACACAGAATGTTAATACTGTCAAAGATATGGTAATTTCACTGTACCTAATTCTACAGGCTGCAATCTGCTGACTAATGGTTGGCTGAGTACTAACAGTAATTGGGACACAGGTGGCCCAAAAAACATATCTTGCTGTAGAGACTGTAAACCCATTTGGACAATCTGTTTAAGCCAAGAGTGCTTAATGAAATTTAGTTTCTCTAATCCATGGTATTCATTCTGCAACATCACAATGACTGTGGGCATTTTATCATCTGGGTGGTTCTGGCTTTGCAGCACTGATGCCTGTAAGAGTCTACCACTCAGCAGGCAGGCACTTGTACCATAGCACTTCTTAATGCCTATGCATTTTGGTCTAAATATTTAACATTTAACTTTCAACGCACCCATTACTGTGTACATAGTAACCATGGAGTGTTCAAACCCTTATTGACAGGACAAACGACATTTCATAACTTTGTACATGCACTGTTTCCAAACTTGGGGTTTGCTGCATTAGAACGACCAATTGTTAATATTTCCACTACACTTTAAATTACCCAAAATGCTACCATAGGTGCTTTAAAGAATCTACAGACTGAGATTCATTTCCTCTCACAATTGGCCATCCAAAATCATTGGGCTTTAGACTATCTTTTAGCCTCATAGGGAGGTGGTTTTCTGTTAATAAATACTACCTGTTGTTTTTATGCTAACAAATCTAAAGACATTTAATGTGATGTGAATAATGAAGGCGAAATTCAAATTGCAGCTGCTCAGCAGTGGTTAATTTTTGACCGAGGAATGATCTGGCATGGAGGGCAAGGCAGCCTACCTGCAGAAGGGGTTACCCTGGCTGGAAGCAGGGATGCCAGGGACAGCATTAATTTCCTGCAAAGGAGTGAAGTTTCCCTTGGTGAAAGAGATAAGAAACAGCCTCAGCATCGTCTTGTAGCCATCCTGCAATGGGAGCACTCAGGGGTCACCTTCGGGCAGCAGAGCTGCGCTGGAGAATGGACCCAAGGCTGGGCTGAGGTGCCCCATGCAACCGCTCACAGGACTGGTGCTGGTCCAAGTGGATATAGGGAATGGGCTTGTGGCACATCTTTGCAAATTCCTTGTGGAACTGCTTACAGTGGTAGGACTCTGCCAATGCATTGTTCACATTTTTATACATAATGAAGCAGAAGCATGTTTAATTTGCCTCAAGGGTTACCATAAAAATTCTTCAACAAGATCATTCAGCAACCTGTCTGTACCTTTCACTAAGTGGCCCAAGAACAATCCCTGCTCAGAGTTCTGCCGATAGACTGGTCTTGGCTCTGGTCTTGGCTGCCAGACCTCAGAGCATGTGTCATGGCACATTTTAATGGCATTAGCTCCCATTCCAGCTGTTGGATTTGTGCTTTTCTGTATTGTATCTTGCATCAAATCACTTGTGTATATTATTTTTATCTAAACCGGTACCGTATCCTCGTGTCTCAAGTGACAAGCCCTCTCATAAGTTACACCACTACTGCTGTCCCTAACGCAGATAGATTATTCCACCTCACACATTAGAAGGCCTGAGAGATACACCAGGTAAGGTGTAGTCTCACTCACCATGACCCATCAGCGGCCCTAGGCCAAGGGGTGTAGTGATGGGAGCAGCCATAAAGGCCACCTGGTTATAATGAAGAAAAATACTGACAGAAGATATCTGTTAAAACACTGACAGAGAAAATGCCAGCTGGCCTGGGAACCCGGAGCATCCCTGAGAAGCACAGCTGACATCTCTGAAGTGCAGCTGGGTACCTCAAAACTGGAGACATCCTGAGATGTCATTATCATCCCATCAATAAGGGCAAAACCAGAAACTCCTTATCATCTAGAGAGGTGAAAAATAGTCAAAAAGGTGGAAAACAGTCTGGGAAAGGAGGAATTGGTGGCAACTGTTGGCTGTTTCAGATGGAAGAACAGAAAAACAGTCTGGAAAAAGTCAAAACTCATCTGAGACAATAATAAAGAACATTGTCTATTGGCAGTCCCAGCTGAAAAACAGAAGTTAGCAACATCTATTGGCTGCTGCAGGTGGTGGCATCCTATACCCTCTTATGTCTCTGGGATATAAAAATTACTTGCTTTCTAACCAGAATGGAGCCTCTCCCTCTTCCCAAGCACTCTCTCTGTGCAAACTTTTCCTACAAGATCTCAACAGACTGGACCCTGGCCAAGGATGCCTGGCTTACTGCAGACTCTGAGAGGCTGATGACATCTGAAGTGAAACTTTGTTGTTGACTGGCCTCTCCCCTGGGAGCGGTTTGGTGAACACCGTACTGGAACTACTTCGAATATATGTAGAGGCACACACGTAAGTAATTATTCATAAGTATACTTGCTGCTAATATTGAAATATGTATAACCTTGCTACTTTAGTAGTGCTGCTAATAATGAAATATACATACACTTGCTTTCTTTAGTAGTGATAATTTTTGTAATAACTTGAAATATCTATATACTTGCTTCTTGGTAGTAGTTTTGCAGTAACTTGACATACACATATACACAGAGAGAATCACAGAACGGTTTGGGCTGGAAGGGACCTTTAAAGATCATCTAGTCCAACCCCCCTGCCACAGGCAGGGACATCTTTCACTAGGTCAAGTTGCTCAAAGACCCATCCAACCTGACCTTTAACACTTCCAACGGTGGGGCATCCACAACTACTCTGGGCAAGTGCCACAGTCCGTTTGGATCTCTGAAATTTATACAGGTTATGCACAGGTTATGTTTCCCCTTTTCCAGTCAGTAGGAACTTCCCTGGTATGACATCATATGTGACCCCGCTGATGATGTCAGAAGGAGGCCCCACCACATTGCACGCCCCCATCGCAGGGCGGGGGGCACTCCCTGCCAGGGCCCCAGCCTATGAGTGCCACTGAGGGGACTGGGGTGGCCTGGGAGGGCACTGGGAGGCATTCGGGTGTACTGGGAAGCACTGGAAGGGCAGTGGGGTGTACTGGGAGGCAGTGGGATATACTGGGATGGGGCTCTGGGACATACTGGGAATCACTGTGGGGCCCTGGATCATACTGGAAGGCAGGGATCTGGGCTGTACTGGGAGTCACTGGGAGATAAAGGCTGGGGGCTGGGGGGGGGGGGGGGGGGGGCAAAAATGAGTGAAAATGGGGGAAAAAACAAAGGAAAAGGGAAAAATAGGGAAAAAATGAAATGGGGAAAAAATGGAGCACAAATGAGCAAAAAGTTGGGAGAAAACCAGGGGAAATGGGGGAAAAAACAGGGTAGAATAGGGAAATGGGGCAGAAACAGGCAAAAGCCAGGGGAAAACAGGAGAGGAGAAAACTTGAGGGGAAATTGTAGGAAAATGGGGGACAATGTGGGGAAATGGGTCGGGAATGGGGAGAAGGGAGAGAAATGGTGGAAATGGAGCAAAACCAGGAAAAAATGGAAGAAAGAGGAAGAAAGAGGGAAGTCATGGAAACAGAGAAGAAATGGAGAAATGGGGAAAGCTAGGGAAAAATGAGGAAACAGGAGGGAGGAAATGGCACAAAGGAGGCAAAAGGGGTCAAAGCCAGGGAAAAAAAGGCAAAAATAAGGTGACATGAGGCAAAACCAGCAAGTTATGGGGGTTGGGGCAAGAACGACGGGAATAGTACAAAACAGGGCAAATGGGACAAAAGCAGGGAAAAATGGGGGGAAACCAGGAAAAAGTGGGCCAACAGCAGAAGCAATAGGAGGAAAAGGGTTGAAAATGGGCACAATGGGGCAAAAGAGCATAACCGGGGAAAACTGAGCAAAAATGGGGCAAACCCAGGGAAAACTGAGGCAAAATGGGGCAAAAAAGCAAAAATGGGGCAGTGGGTGGAATCTGGGGGTGGTTATGGGGGAGGGAGGGCAGCTATGGGGCAACTGGGGGGCAAATGGGGGGACACTTATGAGGCACTTGGGGGAAATCGGAGGTAGTTTTGGGGCATTTGGACAAGTGTGGGGCAGCTTGGGGGCAGCTGGGAAATGGGAGAATCGGGGGGCAGTTATGGGGCAGGTGTGGGGCAGCTGGGGGGAACTGGGGGCAGTCACAGGGCAGTGGGGGTACTTAGGGGTCAGCCATGGGTCAGGCCCTTGACGTGGGTCAGACCTGGAGTTCCTGGGGGGGCTGAGGGAAGGGGCTGGGGCTGGGGGTGTAGGCAATAGGGACCCCCCCCGGCCCCTGAGCACGCCAGTATGGCCAAGTACATCCCAGTACCACACACACACTGCCCTGGCTCACCCACCACCATCCCTGTATGGGCCCAGCGTTCTAGTATGAGCTCCAGTGCTCCCAGTACAATGCCAGTCTGGGCCACAGCTCTGAGTATGATACCAGTATAGCACCAGTGCTCCCAGTATGAGGCCAGCCTAAGCCACAGGTCTTCAGGCACGATCCCAGTATGGGCTGCCACACTCCTAGTATGGACCCAGTGCTTCCAGTATAGCACCAACGTTCCCAGTACAATGCCAGTCTGGGCCACAGCTTTTCAAGTAGGATCCCAGTATGGCCCCAACACTCCCAGTGCGGGCCCAATGCTCTCAGTATGATGCCAGCCTGAGCCACAGCTGTGAGTCAGACCCCAGTATGGACCCCAGTGCTCCCAGTATGATGCCAGCATGACCTACAGTTAAACTAAGATCCCAGTATGTTCCAAATATGGACCCAGTGCTCCCAGTACAGTGCCAGCCTGGCCTGCAGCTCTCTGAGTACTATCCCAGTACAGGCCCCAAGGCTCCCAGTGCACTCCCAGTGTTCCCAGTACAAGCCCTAAGGCTCCCAGTATGGGCCCCAAGGCTCCGAGTGCAGCTCCACTGCGCTGCCAGAGTGGCCCCCAAGGCTCCCAGTACAGGCCCCAAGGGTCCCAGGGCACTCCCAGTTCTTGCTTCAGTGCTCCTCCAGTGCACTCCCAGTGCTCCCAGTACAGGCCCCAACACCACCAGTACCGTCCCCAGTGCTCCCAGCACATGCCACCAATAAACGGTTTTCACTCTGACCCATCCCGGTGCCTCCTTGGGCTGACCCCCCAAACCCTCAGAACTCCCTGCAAAAATAACATCACCAGCCTGCCATTGCCTTTATTGGTGGGTGGACACACTGGTCACAGGATGAGGCCCCCCCCAGTGAACTCCATGCGCTGCCAAGGGAAGAGAGAGAAAGGTGGTGAGTGAGGGGACCCTGGTGTCCAGGCCAGGGGGAACCCTGGCATCCAGGGCAGCGGGGATGGGGCAGGGCAGGGGGAACCCCGGCTTCGGGGCGCACCTGTGGGGGGGCAACGAAGGCCAGCCAGTCAGAGGGGCGAGTGGGCAGCAGCCCCATGGCCTGGCACTTGTAGAGGGCCAGCGCCAGTCCCAGCCCATTGCCCACCAGGAACACCAGCCCCTGCAGTGCCCGCCGGCTCGAGCTCTCCAGTGCCTTCAGTGCTGTGGCGGGGAGAGGGTGGGACTTGTCACTGTCACCCACACGCTGCACACCTGGCACCGTGGGGGACCGTGGGTAGTGATGGGTGGGGAGTGGCAGGGGAATGTCATGGGAAAGAGTGGTGGGGGAAGCGGGGGGTGGATGGCATGGGGGTGGCTGTTGGGCAACCGTTGGGGGACATGTGGGAGTGACTGACATGGGGTGACTGTCACACGGGCAGCTGTAGGGGTATGCACGGGGGCAAGTGTCGCGTGGGTCTGTTGGCAGACACACGGGAACAACTGACGTGGAGGGAAACTGTTCAGGGACATGTGGGGAAATTGATGTGGGGGTGACTGTTGTAGGGACAACTGCTGGGGGATGCATGAGGGCAACTGACATGGGGGCAACTGTTGCAGGGGAACATGCATGGCGGGGGCTGTTGTAGGGATGACTGTTGGAGGACACGTGGGGACAACCATTGCAGGGGGAGATGCTGGGCAGGGGACCACCGCAGGTATGTGGGGCAACTGTCACGCAGCAGGGGATGGCCGTGGGGGGACACCCAGGGAGCCGTCACCCGCGTGGGGCTGTAGCATGGGGTTGTACTCACTGGCAGAGAGGGACATGAGGGCCTGCAGCGGGCGCCAGCCCATCATGCAGACCATCATGGCAGGGAAGATGGAGATGGTGTTGCCGGCCATGTACATGATGAACAGGTTCATCGGGATCTGCTTCAGCGGTGCCAGTGCCACGTCCCAGCAGCGCTGCAGGGAAAGAGGGAACCCAGGATTCCGGGATGTGAGGGGGGCGGACGGGGACGGGCCTCGTACGGGACCCAGGCATCTGGGACACCGACCATCCCTCCCATGGTGGTCCCAGGCGTTCGGGGGGGGGGGGGTGTCCCTCCTTCCCCCCCTTCCCTCCAGCCCACCTTCTCCATGAGGATTTTGTCGCTTTCGTGGACGCCGCCCTCCCCCAGCTGTCGCTCGGCGAACCCCAGCGGCCCGCGGCCCTCGGCGGCTCCGCGGGGCCTGGGGGAGATAGAAGGGGGAGGGGGTAGGTGAGGCCGAGGAGACACCTGGACCTCCCAAATCCTCTCACACACACCCACCCCCGGGGCCTCACCGCCCCCCCGGCGCCGCCGCCAACTCCAGCGACCACTTGAAGCGCCGTCCCCGAACCGCCGCCGCCGCCGCCCCCGCCGCCATCTTGCGAGCGCCGGAACGCGGAAGGGAGGGTGGTCACGTGAGGAGGGCCCGTACTCCTGGGGCTCCCACGCGGGGCTCGCTGCCCCATAGCAACGCCCTAGCAACGGCCTGCCCCATAGCAACGCCACAGGGAACCTGATAGCAACGGCCTGCCCCATAGCAGCCCCATAGGGAACCCCACAGAAGCCCCATGGCAACCCCATAGCGGCCTCCTTCCTCACAGCAACCCCCACAGCCCCTCGGTACGTTTCCCACCCCGGAACTATGGTGTAGGGACGCGGGTTCCGCCCGGAGCCCGTGCGTCTCCCCCCCTCCCCAAGCGTCCCTGTGGTGGTTTTGGGGTTTTCTTACCTTTTAAGTTCTTGGGGTTGATTTTCTGTTTGGTTTACTCTTAAATCTTTTTTGGGGAGTGATTTTGATTTTTTTTTTTATTTATTTCTTTGGTCTGTGTTTTTTGACTTCTTCGGGGCGGTTTTTGGTTTTCCCTTGGTTTTGTCGGGTTTTTTTTTTTTAGCTTCTTGCAGGGCTTGATAGCATATTTCCATACATTCTGTATGGTATGTCTAAATATTTTCATGGTTTTAGTATTTTGTACCAGCTGTGGAAACTGGTTTGCTACTAGGTGACTGCAAAAGTGAGATTTGGTAAATAATTGTTAGAAATCTTATACTAACACTATGATTGAAACAATAGACAAAAGTATAACCAAGCAATTAACTAGTAGAGGTAGTTACTCCTAAGTTTTGCAGTTCTTTGCTCTTATGACTAGATGTTCCTGTACATTACATGAGAACAATGTTGAAACTGACCACGTGATTGAAACTGCATTAAGCTTCAAGATCAAAGAACGAGGACAGGAGCAAAGGCTTCAAGGACAACCAACAGAATCTCAAATGGGTCGGTGGTCGTAAAAGCAGCCCTTCGACTCGAATTCTTTATTGCACGTGATCAGATGTAGGCAGTACTATGATAATCAGTTACAATAATTTTTATGTATATGTATACTAATCTGATTAATACGCAATTGTTACTCCATATAACCTGTTTGTGCTGAAGCTGTGGCATGCACGCTAGGTGGAATCATCCCCCGTGCATCCAGCGCTGCAATAAAGAATGCCTGCTTTCTAAAACTCCAGAAGAAGTCTTAGACAGTTTCTTAGACCGGCTTTTTGGTATCAGGCTTATTTTGATTTCTTGAGGGTGTTTTGTTTTTTGGTTTTTTTAAATTTATTTCTTGGGGACTGTGACAGATGCACTCAACTCCTTAACCAAACTAGTGGTAGTTTGTTACAGGTTCCAGAGGAGGTAAAGGCATGAGCCATAAATGGGCAAAGAACTTCTCTAGTTCCAATCTGTGCTCTGAAAACCACAAAGGAGCAGAGTGATGCAGTGAGCATGCAACGCTGATCATGTGATGAACACATGAACAGCAGGTGGCTTTTCCAAGACTCATTTACCAAAGAACAAAGTTGTGAGTACAGGGAGTCTCATGCATACCTTTCCCATCGCATGTAATTTGACTACAAGCCAAATGCTTTATTCCATAAATATGACAGCCTAAAGTGAGCCTTCTTTGAGCTCTCCCAGCTAAGCAGCCTGGCTGTATGGCAGTGATCTCCCCTTGAGATGGGACACCTTGTCAAGGTTGCTCCTTGAGGCAGAGAGACCTTTCACCAATGGCAGATCTTTTGTAAGTGGCCAGTATCGTGCATAACTTTGTATTATGGTAACTATGATTTATGTTGTGTTAACTTTGATTTTGTCTTGGTAACTTTGACTCTGCCTTGATAGTTTTGAATCATTGTTCAAATGATTGTGCAGTACAGTAACAGAGCAAACCTTGCCATTGAACTTCGTTAAGTCACAGTTTTACAACATTGTATTTCAATAAAACTACTTTTGCTAATACCTTTGACAGTGGTTCATTAAGCAAACTAAATTGCCCATTATGACAGGAGGTTGTTTTGATTTCTTGGGGTGTTTATTAATTTTTTCTTTTCTCTTTTTTTTTTTAATTTATTGGATTATTTTGATCTCTTGGGGTTGCTTTTTTTCTTTTTTCTTCCTGGAGTGTTTTTTTCTTGGGAAGATTTTGATTTTTTTTTTTTTTTTGGCATATGTTTTAATTCTCAGGGGGTGTTATTTTGTTGTTTGTTTGGTTTTTGTTGTTTTTTTTTTTTATTTAGGGGTTTTTTTGACTTCTTGGGGTTTTTTGCTTTTTTAGTTTTTATTTCTTGGGGTACTTGAGATAAACCCAATCTCCAGTTTGAAACAGATGAACTGGTGAATCAAGATTCAGAGATTTATTCAACTCCACAAAAATGTTTAATTCTTGCAGTTTTTCCCAAAGCAATTAAATGATTGGCTACATCACTCTCTCCTCCTATTCTCATCTCTCCTGGTAGTCCAGGAGTCTGATATGGCCTTCCGTATAACAATTCATAGGGGCTCAAACGTTTTCTGCCCCTAGGTTGTATTCTAATTCTTAACAAAGCTAAGGGTAAAACGTGTGTCCAATCCATTGAAGTTTCACAACACAGTTTACTCATTTGCGTTTTGAGAGTACAATTCATTCATTCTCTCAACTTTCCCACTAGCTTGAGGTCTATAAGGTGTATGGGGGTCCCAAGTAATATTTAACATTTTAGCCAATTCCATAATTATTTTTGCTATGAAATGAGGACCCTTATCTGATGACATCCCAAAAGGTATTCCGAATCTAGGAATTATTTCTTTTAATAAAATTTTTACAACTTCTCGAGCTTTATTGGTACGACACGGAAAGGCTTCAGGCCACCCGGTATATGTGTCTACAAAGACCAATAAATATTTCAATCCTCTTGTCCTGGGTAATTCAGTAAAGTCAATTTGCCAGTATTCACCAGGTGCTCCTCCCTCAGTTATTTTCCCCAAAATGAATTCTATTCTGTGTTTTGGGATTATTTTTACAGCACACTTCATATCTTTCAGTTACAGATCATACACTTTCTACCATATTCTTACTAATAATTGATTTCTGTAAATGTTTTAACAAATTCTCAGTTCCCCAATGAACAGAGTAATGTTCTTTTCTCACTAATTCATTCATGAGGGAGTAGGGAACTACCACTAGGCCCAATGGTGTGACTGCCCATCCATCTTCTTGTTTTTCTGCTTTTAAGGTCTGAATTAATTTTGAGTCTTGTTTATCATATAGGGGTTTATCTGGCAACACTATTTTCCGCTCTGGAGTTATGACAAAAGTTTCCACTTGTGTGCCTTTTTCTACAGCCCTTTTTGCAGCCCAATCGGCTAGTTTATTTTCCTGATTTTGAGTGGTTGATCCAGACTGGTGAGCTTTGGAATACATTACAGCTACTTCAGCAGGAGCTTGGATACTTTCTAAAAGTTTCAAGATCTCTTCTTTATGCTTTATTGTTGTTCCTTGTGTAGTCAATAGGCCTCTCTCCTTCCATATAGCCCCATTGGCATGTATCACTCCAAATACATATTTTGAGTCTGTCCATATATTTACACATTTCTCTTTACTCAAGTCCGAAGATCTAGTGAGAGCAATTAATTCAGCTTTTTGTGCAGATACTTTTGATGATAGGCCTCGTGCTTCCATTACTTCAGATATTGTTGTTACTGCATATCCAGACACTCACTTTCCATTTTGAACAAAACTACTCCCATCAGTATATAATTCTAAGTCTGGATTTTCAAGGGGAGTGTCTTTTAAGTCTGACCTGCTGGCATACACTTCCTCTATGGTTTGTAAACAGTCACGTTCTGGATTCTCTTCCGCCTGTTCTGTCGCTAAGAAGGTAGCAGGATTCACAATCATTGTTGTCTTAAGCTGTGTATCATCTTGCTCTAGCAGAATCACTTGATATTTTATCATTCAGCTTGGAGCTAACCAATGTCCCCCTTTTTGTTCTAATACTGTGATTACCATATGTGGTATATATACAGTAATCTTCTGACCCAGGGTAAACTTCCAAGCTTCCTGTATTAATATCACAGTAGCTGCCACAGCTTTTAGGCAACCAGGCCATCCTTGACTTACAATATCTAATTGCTTAGAGAAATACGCTACTGCTTGACACAAAGGTCCAAGAAATTGGGTAAGTACTCCCAATGCTATTCCTCTTCGTCCGTGGACCAATAACTCGAAAGGTTTCACCAAATTAGGTAATGCAAGCGCAGGTGCTTTCAGTAATGCTTGTTTAAGATTTTTGAAAGCAGCTCTTCCTTCCTCAGTCCATTTTAAACAATTGTTTGAGGGGGTTTTCAGTATCTCATATAATGGTTTCACCAATAGCCCATACTCATCAATACACAGACAACACCATCCTCTCATTCCTAAGAAGGTTCGCAGCTCTCGAAGCGTGCTTGGCTCTGGAAGTCAACAAATAGCTTCTTTCCTTTCTGCAGATGGTTGTCGGTGACCTTTAAGGACTTCAAAGCCCAGGTACATCACAGTTTCTTGAGCTATCTGGGCCTTCTCCTTTGACACTCGATAACCACTCATTCCGAGAAAGTTCAAAAGACTTATAGTTAATTTCAAACATTCTTCACGAGTTTCTTCTGCCAATAGAATATCATCTACATATTGTAACATAACACCCTCTCTGTTTTCAGTTCGCCAAATTTCAAGTTCTTTAGCAAGTTGATTTCCAAAAATAGCAGGGCTATTTTTAAACCCCTGTGGCAGTACAGTCCAGGTGTATTGAGTTTTCCTTCCCATTTCTGGATTTTCCCACTCAAAAGCAAATATCTCTGGCTTTCAAAGGCAAGTGGGATGCAGAAAAAAAGCATCTTTTAAATCCAATACTGTGAACCAACCCTGCTTTTCTGTCAGGGTTGTCAGTAAGGTATATGGATTTGCAACCACAGGATATACATCCTGCACTATTTGATTGATAGACCTTAAATCCTGAACTAATCTGTATGTTTTTCCATCTGCCTTTTTCACTGGCAGAATTGGGGTGTTATACTTAGACTCACACTCCTTTAACAGTCCATATTTTAAAAACTTTTGTATCAATGGTAATAATCCCAATTTAGCTTCAATTTTCATAGGGAACTGTTTCAACCTTACTGGTGCCGATTCTGGCTTTAAATCTATTCTTACAGGTTCAGCTCTTTTCGACCTTCCAGGTACTTCTCCAGCACAGACAAAGGGAATTACTGCCTCTTCCACTTCTGTAGGTATTTCTCCACTCACTGGTTTATCTTCCTGTAACAAAAATACCGATGCTTGGATATATTTAGATCCTGGTATCAATACTTCTACTTCCCCCTCCTTAAATTTTATTTCTGCTTCAAGTTTTTCTAACAAATCTTGGCCTATCAATGGTTTTGGTACACCTGGTAAATAAAGAAATTGGTGTGTAACCCCTTGTTTTCCAGTTTTGAACTTTAAAGGTTTAAAAAATGGCCTCCGCTCTGAGATTCCTGTCGCACCAATAACTCTTACCGAGTCAGTCCCTAATTCATGTTGCATTGTATTTAAAACTGAATATGTTGCCCCTGTATCTATCAGACACTCCACCTCCTCATTCCCCAGCTTAATTATAACCAGAGGCTCTGCTGGGGAAGAGTCCTCCAGTCCCCTTCAATCCTCATCCTCTATTGCTAGCACAGGTGCCCCCGCTCCTTTTGCTTCCAGCAAGGAAAGGCATTAATTTTTCCAATGACCCTCCCTCTTAAAATATGCACACTGATTCTGTCCCACAGTCAGGTTTGGTACTCCTCGTCCTCTGCCTCTTCCTCTAAAACCACCTCTTGATCCTCCCCTTACTCCCCTCCGAGACACTTGCATATTCTCGAGCGCAGCCATTAATCTCGCATTCCCTCTTTCCTTCTGTTGATCCCTATTCCTATACACTATCCAAGCAATATCCAACATCTTTCCGATATCTCTAGCCTCTGCTCCTTACAACTTTTGTAACTTCTTCTGAATATCGTCAGACGATTGCCCAACAAAGTTGCCAACTGACTTTTTCCTTCTCATGACTCAGTATCTAGAGTAGTATATTTCCGAGCCGCCTCCTTTAGTTTATTCAAAAAAAAAAATCAGTCGGCGACTCCTTCCTATCCTGCTTAATCTCATACAATTTAGACCAGTTTATAGCTTTTGGCATTGCATTTTGTATTCCAAACAACACCCACTTCTGATATTGTGCTAACATCCATCTATCCCTAGGATCATTAGGATCCCACCCAGGATCGGCAGAAGGGAAATGACTCGCTACTTGTCCTTGCAACGTCCCTGAGGCTAACTGTGCCTGAATCTGAGTTCTCGTAGCTCTACAAACCATGTCTTTTTCCGTACCATCAAACAACACCTGTAAAACAGCTTCAACATCCTGCCAATCTGGATTTTGCATTTTAACCATCATTTCAAAGGCATTCACTACCTTTTCTGGATCATCCCAATAATTTCCTGCAGTAGCTTTCCAGTTATTCAAATCTGAAATTGAAAATGGAACTTTTACCACAGCTGGTCCATTATTCCCAACAGCCTGCCATAACGGGGCTTGCGAGCCAACACACTGCCTACTCCGAGTCCGTTCAGCTACTGGAGTGTGACCGGAAGCTTCACCAGTACTTTCAACACTCTTATCCTCAGATTCCTTCTTATAAAGCTCAAATTCCCACCTCAGGGCTCTCAGTCCAGGCACTACCAGCATTTCTAAATCCTCCTCAACTTCCTCCTAAGTTAGGGGAAAACAGAGAAATTAAATTTAAAAAGTAACAGGGTACAAGGTGGTGCAGAAAAAATAAAAACAGGGAGAAGCAGCTGGTTAGAGAGAGACATATTAAAAATTTAAAAGGCAATGGGGTACTGGGCAGAGTTGGCAGAAAAATGACAAGTTTTGAGGAGCCATACACGTAGGTGGCCAGGCAGAGATGGAGGAAGGGAGGCAGACAGACATCTAAAGAACGGTGGGCCAGGACGTAGACTCACCGCAGCTCCTGGTGCTGGCAGCAGACCTTCATTGCCCTGACGCTTCTCTCTCTGCCTCTGCCCCTTCCTCCTCCCCAGCGCCAGCTGCCCGACCCTCACCCACTCGGTAGCACGGATGCTCCTCATCCACAAGGCTTCCTTGATACACGGCAGCTCACACATGTAGCCAACGGAGAGGCTGGGGACAGCTCAGAGGGATCCTTCCTTGCCACAGGGACTGGCCATTCCTTGCTGGACGACACCTGCCAGCCGGACCCCCTTGGATTCCCTCCTCAGCCAGTTCCTCTCCATCAGCTCCCTCAGGCAGGCTTGCCCAGGCAGCCCCCTTTACAGCTGCAGCCCCTTCCCACAGCAGAGCCAGCCCCATCCTCAGCCTCACTGGCCACAGCTGGGGCTGTCGTAGCTCCAGCCCCAGCTGGAGCCCATCGGGAACAGGGGCCATTGCCAAAGCCCCACAGCACATCACCCCCTCCCCTGCACTTACCCACATCCAGGGACACAGAGGAGGCAGGAAAAATTTATTCATTAACGCACATAAGAAATCCTCGCAGTGAGTTGGCTACAAGGCTCAGTGCCCAAAGGCAGCAGGATAGGGGGGATAAAAGGGAAGAGAAAAGCAGGAGGAAGGACAGAGGGACATAGAGGTGCAAGACAGGAAGACAGAAAATGGGATGCTGGGAACAAAAGAGGGACGAGGAGCACAAAAAGGGTGTAGACAGAGAAGAGCAGAGAGACTGAGCAAAACAGGGATGGAGAGATGGAGGAATAAATAATAGGAAGCAGGGGAGAGAAGGGGAAGGGACTGGCAGGACAACAAGATAGGGACAGGGAAAAATTCTAAAGTGATAGGAGAGAAGAAACAGCAAGAACTAGAAAATAGAAACAGGGAGCCATGTAGACATAGAAAAATTTCAAAAAGTGACAGTATACAAGAAACATAAGCAAGAACTAACAAACAGGCACAGGGAGATAGATGGAAAGAGGGAGATGTAGAAAGAAAATGTAAGAAGTGACAAGGTACAGGACAGATAGGGAAGAGTTAAGAACTAGAGACAGGGAGATGGATAGAGGGAGACAGAAAGAAAATTTTAAAAGCAAGAGGATACAAGAATCAAAAAGTAGGTACACGGAGCTGCATAGAGGGAGATGTAAGAAGGAAATTTGAAAAGCATCAGGGTACAAGAAACAGGCAAGAAATTAAAATAAGGTCAGGGAGACAGAGAGAAGGAATGGTAGCAAGAAAATTTAAAAAGCAACTGGGTTTAAGGAACATGCAAGAATTTAAATAGGGATGGAGAGGTAGAAAGGAAGTTTCAAAAGCGATGGCTTACAGGAAACATAGGCAAGATTTAAAAAATAGGGACAGGGAGCCTGATAGAAGGAAATTGTGGTGGGTTGGCCTTGGCTGGCCGACAGGTGCCCACCAAGCCATTCTATCATTCCCCCTCCTTAACAAGACAGGAGTGTAGAAAATACAAGAAAGGCTTGTGGGTCAAGGACAAAGAGATCACTCACCAATTACTGTCACAGGCAAAACAGACTTGACTTGGGGAAATTAATTTATTGTCAATCAAAATCAGAGTATGATAATGAGAAATACAAACAAATCTGAAAAACACCTTCCCCCCCACCCCTCTCTTTTTTTCCTGGGCTCATCTTCACTCCTGACTTCTCTACCTCCTCCTGCCGAGCAGCACAGGGGGAGAGGGCAGTTGCAGTCAGTTCATTACAAGTTGTCTCTGCTGCTTCCTCACTTGTCCACTACTTGACCCTTCTCGGATGATTCTGCGCAGTGTAATCTTCTGCATGTTTGATACATCTTAACCTAAAGAATGCTCGTTAGTGCTTCTATTATCTATGCTTCCATTTTGACGTAATTCATATGGATACTTCTAAGCTAAGTTACCTAAAAGGGCTAAAGTCCTTATCTTCTTCAGGGGGTACTCGTCCGGGATGGCCCAGAAACTGCAAGGCCATCCAAAAGCAATTTCTCACACATTTTGCAACATACAGTACCCCCATCCACCACTGATCAGCAAACAATCGGGCAAAGAAACAACAAGGCCGTTGTACTCAGAAAAACATCCTGCATCAAGAGAAAGAGAAGGTGGGGGCAGGGAGCGACCGGGATGCAAAAGAGGGGTGACACAGGCCCAGGGGTCCAGGACTCACTGTAGCTCCCGCTTTTGGAGCTGCTGGGAGAGTCTGACAGTTCAGACACATCTGTCTGTTTCTCCCTCTCCCTTCCTGCTCTGTAGCTCTGGTCACTTTGTCATCCACCTAAGAGAATAGATTGGTGTGTTAGAGCTCTTAGAATACGAGGCTTCCTAGAAACACAGCCTCACATGTGCGCACACTACGTGGCTGTACTGTACTTTTGATTACACATACAGACCCCACCGTGCACGTCAGTGATCGGATCTGCTGAGGACTACACTAAGAGGGATCCTTCCTCACCTGGAGAGGCAAGCTGTCTCCTGTCTGCAGCTGCTGGCTGGACCCCCTTTATTTTACTCTTCAGCAGCTTTACCTTTCTCTGGCCTCTCCAGCTTCCGCCGCAGCAGCTCCTGCCCGCAGCCAGTAAGCACTCCGCCTGTCCCTTTTTGTTCCCACGCCAGGAGGAGTGCGAGGCCAGGCACAGACAGCCCACGGAAGCCTGAGGCAGACGCAGTCAACAGCATCCCCATGGGAGGAACGGACAACCACATCCTCAGCGCGGCCTCTGGAAGAGGGAAAGAAGAAGCAGCGACTGTTATTATCACAGATCTCCCCTGGCCAGAGCCCCTCCTTCCGCAGGGGCTCCCGCAGACCCCACTCTTTCCCCACACTGCTGTTAATGGTACCCACGTTCAGGGAGACTCAAGACCACCGGAGGGCCAGCTCGCTGCCCTCACAACAGGGCTTGGGGACTGCCTGGGGCTACAGGACAGGCTTTGGGTGGGGACTGGAGCTGAGGGCAACTGCATGGGGTGAGCAGGACTGGGGGAGGCTCCGGGGGAGCTCTTGATATAGTAAAAGTTGAAAGATCAAGAAAATGAGAATGAGCAAGAGGGAGCCATAAGCAATCACAAAGCTTAATTAAATGCTTGATGAATTTACAATCTTGCTGAGAAGGCACAAGCAGAGACTTTTCTTGATAGATAGGGCCAGAAAAGATAAGAACTCCTGCCTTTGTTTCCATCCTTGTAGATAATTTAGCTTAAACTAGCCATCTGGCTTTACATCACTAATTCAAACTTAGATAATAAGAGCACTAACAAGCATTTTTAGAGACTAACGAGCATTCTTTAGGATACGATGTACCAAAACATGTAAAGGACCACATTGCGCAGAATCACCTGAGGAGGGTCAAGTAGCGGACAAGTGAGGAAGACTATGGAAGACCACCAGAGGACTCCTGAAGACCACCAGAGACCTTCCATGTGCCTTCGTAAAGGACATTTACATATACTAATAGCTTCCCGGAAAACTAATGAATATGTATAACATTTCTCGGAAATCTAGTGAATATGTATGTAGAAGATGTACTTAACCTGCACAATTAGGCCTGACGGTGTGCACGATAGGTGGAGCGATCCCCCGTGCACCCAGAGCCGCAATAAAGAATGCCTGCTTTCTAAAACTCCAAAATCGAGAGTTTCTTCGACCGGCTTTTTCGGTATCACTCTGGTGAGTGGGGAAGGTGCCCGGTGGCCGCGCCTGGGGCACGGCCTCCGTCCCCTCTTCCCTTCTATCAGCTCCCGGAGAAACTCCCTGGGGCTGCCCTGGCCCAGCTCGCCTCCGGCGGACCGGCAGCCTGCCGCACCGGCTGCTTTGCAGCTTCCCGTCCCGCCAACCCCGGGCAGCCAGCGGGCAGGAGGCGCCCCCCGCCCCCGCCGGAGGGGATCGCTCGCCTCACCGGCGGTCCCGGCGCTCACCCGTTGCCGCCGAGACCCGCGCCCTGGGCGCCGCCATGCTGCTCCCGCGGACTGCGCATGCGCGGCCGCCGAGCTGAGGCACGGAATCTTGGTCAATAGGTGGCAGCAGCGAGTACGCGTCAAGTGCGCCTGTGCGCATGCGCAGTTTCGGGGCTGCAGTACCACACTTTGGTCAATAGGTGGCAACAGCGAGCGCTCGGCAAAACGCGCCACCGCGCATGCGCGGTGTCAGAGCTGCAGTACCTAATTTTGGTCAATAGGAGACAACAGCGAGGGCTGAGCAAGACGCACCAGAGCGCATGCGCAGCTCCTTCCCACAGTACCTCATATTGGTCGATAGGAGGCAGCAGCGAGGGCTTGGCAGAGCGCGCCACTGCGCATGCGCGGCTCCCGAGCTGCAGTACGGAGTTTTGGTCAATAGGTGGCAGCTGCGAGGGCGCTGCAAAACGCGCCACTGCGCATGCGCAGCTTCAAGACTGCAGTACCTAATTTTGGTCAATGGGTGGCAACAGCGAGCGCGCGGTAAATGCGCCAGTGAGCATGCGCGGTTTCGGAGCTGCAGTACGGAGACTTGGTCAATAGATGGCAGCAGCGAGGGCGCTGCGAAAGGCGCCACTGCGCATGCGCGGTTTCAAGCCTGCAGTCCCTAATTTTGGTCATTGGGTGGTAACAGCGAGTGCGCTATAAATGCGCTCGTGGGCATGCGCCGTTTCGGAGCTGCAGTACCGAACTTTTGTCAATAGGTGACAGCAGCGTCGAATCCTGGTCAATAGGTGGCAGCAGAGAGACGGTGCAAAACGCGTCACTGCGCATGCGCAGCCGCCCAGCTGCAGTGCCGCCTTTTGGTCAATAGGAGGCAGCAGCGAGGGCGCTGCAAAGAGCGCCCCCCGCGCATGCGCAGTGTTAAGACTGCAGTACCGACGTTTGGTCAATGGGCGGCAGCAGCGAGGGCGCTGCAAAACGCGCCACTGCGCATGCGCAGCTTCAAGACTGCAGTACCTAATTTTGGTCAATGGGCGGCAGCAGCGAGGGCGCTGCAAAACGCGCCGCCGCGCATGCGCAGCTCCCGATCGGCAGTACCGCGTCTCGGCCGCCGGGCAGCAGCATCCCCTTAACGATCGTCCTCTGAGCATCAGCCGGGTGAGAGATGACGAACATCTCAGCCCAGTATAGACCAGCCAGAGGCAGTAACTACTTGTTGGGGGTACAGGGCTTACGTTTCCCTGCCCTTTTCCCACCCGCAGCCCGGGCAGTAATCTTCACTGCCTCCGCACCAAAAAGCATCCCAGCGGCTGGAGCGTTTACAGCAGCCAAATGCAAAGAACAGACAATTCCGGGTGGTTGCTTCTGTCCCTGCCCCACAACCCATTACCAGCAGGAGGAGAACCTGTGGAACAGGATTTTTTCCCCCAGAGCAAGCCCCAGGGATTGCTGTGTTGGTCTGCAAGTGGCATCAGGGTTGTGGGAGTGACAGCAACACTTGCTTGCTGGCGAGAGATTTTAAAACAATAAGGCAACACAGGTGACATCCTGAAAGCAGTAGTGAAGAGACTGAGACCTGCTTTATGGGAGAGGGGCAGCTATGTTTAGCAGAGTCATGGTTTAACCCCAGCCGGAGGTTCCATCTTTGCTCTGTACCGTGCTTCGCTACACGGTTTGGTCCCAGCGCTTTTGCTGGGCTTTGCCGAAATCCTCAACGGGCCCCTGCTGCCTTCCAGAGTGCACCAGGGCTCTTGCCTTGCACTGCATCAGTTTTGGGGTTCATTGGAGCTCCTGAGCTCAGCTGGGACCCCTAAGGGAATTTTGGGGGGTCCCACAAGGGGTTTTGGGGACGCTGGGACCTCTAAGGGAGTTTGGGGTGGTCCGGGGCCCCGAGGGGAGTTTTGGGGTTCCCCAAGGCCTGTCAGTGCTTGAAAACCTGGATAATACACACATGCCACCCCTGGCTGCTGAATCCGGCCCCCACCCTGCACCAAGCAGTACCAGGTGTTTGCACGGGGAGGGGGTGTCAGTGGGGCACCCTTGGGTGCTGGTGGGGGGGGGCATGAGCACCCCTGGGTGGTCAGCCCTGATGGAGGGTCTTGCAGCACTCCTGGGTGCTGAGGGGACTTTGCAGCACCCCTGAGTGTTGGGGGGGGCTATGCAGCAACCTTGGGTACTGAGGGGGCCTGCAGTACCCTGGGGTGCCAGGAAGAGCTCAGAGTGCCAGCATCCACCTCTCCAAGGCTTGGGGTGGGTGCAACGGGTGCTGCCGAATTCCCCGGGGCCCCCGCACCACCTTGCCATCAATCGTTCCATTCATGTGTCCACCCGCGCCTATGGGTGCTGCTGGATGGGATTGCTGAGTCAGCACATTGCTCGGCTGCTCGGGGGGGACCCAGGCATCCAGGCTCCCCTGGGGATGCTGTGGGAGTCCTCGGGGTGCTACGGGGGTCCCAGGGGTGTTATGGGTGTCCTAGGAGTGTTATGGGGGTCTCAGGGCTGGTATGGGTGTCTGAGAGGTGCTTTGGGGGTCCTAAGGGTGCTATGGGGATCTTGGGGATGTGATGGGTGTCCCAAGGGTGTTATGGGGAGGTCCCAGGGGTGCTTTGGGGTTCTGGGGGTGTTTTGGGAGTCCCCAGGTTGCTTTAGGGGTCTCATGGAGGGTCCCAGAGGTGCTACAGGCCTCCTGGGAGTGCTATGGTGGTCCCAGAGGTGCTATGGGGCTCCTAAGAGTGCTGTGGAGGTCCCGGGAGTGCTTTGAGGGTCCCATGGGGGGGATCCCAGGGGCATTTTGGGGGAGGTCCCAGAGGTGCTATCCCCCCGCAGCCTGGGGTGCCCCCCAAATCCTGCGGCCCACTAGCCCAGTACCCATGTACCTTTCAACCCATGCACCTCTGCGTCTGTGCACTCATGCAACTGTGCACCCATGCAGCCATGCATCTCTGCCTCCATGCACCATGCTTCTGTGCACCCGTGCAGCCTGTGGATTGCATATGCAGGCACTTACACCCAGACCAAGGGCAGACCCGAGCAGGGGGGGATCACAGTTTGCAGGATGTGTCCCCGTCCCCTCCAGCTCCTCTCCCACTTGGCTCATTCCCAGCTGCTGAGCCAGGAGTCCATCACTGCGGCCACAGGCCTGGCCAGCCAAATCCAGCCTCATGCCATCCTCCGTCCCACAGGATTTTGTGCTGAGCCTCCCAAATTCCCAGAATTCCCCTGAGGTGGCAGTGGGGGGGACCCAGGACAAGGGACCCCCTTGTCCTGCCGGTGCGTGGGTGGGTGCCAGCGGGAAGTTTGGGGTGTGATGGCAAAGGAGGGGGGGGTCTCCGGCGTGGAGCCAGTGACCTTTGCTGAGCAGGCGTGGGATGGAGAGCCCGGACGCCTGGGTTCTCTTTTAGGGGGGCCCGGACGCCTGGGTCCCCCCATCCTGGGTGGGGGGGGTTGGGGGGGACACAACCACTTCCTAGCGGAGCGCCAGAGTGGGAAGGAGCTGGGAGGTAAGGGGGGGTCTCGGCGGATCCCCGCAGAGAGGTTTTGGGGTGCAGGGTGGAAAGCGGGCCCCTCTGCTCTAGGGCTGCCTGCACTCCTGCCTGCGGGTGTGGGGCAGAGGAGGAGGGGGCATTGGGGAGGTGGGGGGCTGCAGTGGGAGTGGTGAGGGGGCTGCAATGGAAATGCTGGGGGTCTGCAACGGGGGGGTTGGGGGTCTGCAACAGGAGGTTGGGGGGGTATGCACCCCGTTTGCAGAAACCTGAGGCGCCGGAGCACCGCCAGCCCCTGCCACCGCCTGTGTCTCTCGCGGGACCCCAGTGACACCCCCTGGAGGAGGGGACCCCCCATCCCCCCCATGGAGGTGAGGGCCGCGGTGGGCGGTGGGGCACTGCGTGGGGCAGGGGGGAAGGGCCAGATCCCACCCCCACCCCTCCTCTGCCCCATAGGAGGACGCGGAGCTGGTGGAGCTGGAGACGGCACCCGAGGCCGGGGTGACGGGCGTCACCGTGGCCCGTGACCGCCACGGCCTCTACATCGCCAAGGCACCCAAATCCCTGCGCATCCACCAAGGTGGGGGGGGGTCCCCGAAACCCACCTGGATTTAAGGGGAGGGGTGGCGCTCAGGGTGACAGCCCCTGTGGCCCCTATAGGTGACCAGCTCCTCAGCGCCAGGGTTTTCTTCGAGGGGGCCCCCCCTGAGGACGTCGCACGGGTTCTGGAGAGTGCCAGGTCCTGCAAGGTCTCGCTCTGCCTCCGACATCGGACACCTGGCACCCGCGTCCCCCTTGGCAGCACCAGCACCAGCAGCGAGGGACATCAGGGGAAGGTGGCCAGGCTGGTAGGTCCCTATGGATGCAGGACCGGGATGTGGGATGCTCAGGGCAGGGGTGCCGTATGGATGTGGCACCAGGGATGTAGGATGCTTGGGGGGGGGTCCCTCTGGATGCAGGATTGGGGATGCAGGGTGCTCGAGGGGGTCCCTATGGATGCAGGACCATGAATGTGGGATGCTTGGGGAGGTCCCCATGGATGCAGAACAGGGATGCGGGATGCTCGGGGGTCTGGTCCCTATGGATACAGCATCAGAGGAGGGAAGCTCGGGGGGGGCATCCCTGTGGATGCAGGACCAGGATGCGGGATGCTCAGGGGGTCCCTATGGATGCAGGACTGGGGATGTAGGGTGCTCCAGGGGGTCCCTATGGATGCAGGATTGGGGATGTAGGGTGCTCGGGGAGGTCCCTATGGATGTAGGACTGGGGATGTAGGGTACTCAAGGGGGTCCCTATGGATGCAGGACGATGAATGTGGCATGCTTGGGGAGGTCCCTATGGATGCAGCACTGGGGATGCCAGATGCTCAGGGGTCCCTATGGGTGCACACCTGAGCGCAGTGGGTGCCAGGTCCCATCTCCCCCCACCTCACCCAGAGCATTCCGATCCTGACGCCCTCCAAGAAGCCGCCACAGGCACCCAGCACGGTGAGCACAGCAGCTGCCGGCACTGTGGCCGTGGAGTTTGCCCTTCCCAAGCTCCCCAAGCTGGTGAAGAGCCAGAGCACTGCCGAACCAGCACCAACCGCCACATCCACTGTGGTGCTACCAGCAGCGGAGCCCAAGCGGCCACGTGCGACGTCATCCCGGTTAACAGTGAAGGAAGCGGCAGCCCGCAAAACACCAGTGATGGAGGAGCAACCAGTGAAACCGGAGTTTCCTGGCATTGCCGCCGAGGTGCCGGCAGGTACTGGCACCCGGTTACCGGCTGTGGAGGTGGCAGCACCCAAAGTCTCCATGGGGCTGAGCCTCGCCGGCACGGCACCACTGGCCACCCTTCAAGCCAAGGAGCCAGCATTACGGCTGCCGCAATTGGAGGTGGCTGTGCCAGCATTAACGCTGCCGGCGGTGATGGCAGAGCCCATCACAACCATAAATCAACCCCAAATCAAGCTGGGGGAGGGAGACACCCCCAGAAGCAGCCATAAGGGTGGGGGGAGCCCAGTGCTGAAAACCAAGCTGCCAAATGCCAGCATGGCCCCAGTAGAGGATAAGGAGGGGGATGCCGGCACACGAGGGGGGTTCACTGGCATCCGTGTCCCCTCCATCGGCATCGCCGTCCCCAGCGCCACTGTGGAGCTCGTCCCTGAGCTCAGCTTGCCCAAACTAGAGCCAGCCATCTCTGTTGGGCAACCGCAGTTGGAGGTGAAGCTGCCAGCACGGCGGTCAGAGTCGCCGCCAGCAGCACCGGCTCGGCTGGCTTTCCCAGCAGCGGTGGTGCCGTCCATTGATATCACTGTGCCGCATGTTGGTGTGGGTTTGGCATTGCCAGCAGGTGCTGACACCACAGCGGTGCCGGATGAGGGGGATGCTGCGGTGATACCGGACATGGCAGCCAGGTTTGCCAAAGGGCTCCAAAAGCTCAGCCTGGAGCTGGAGCCCAAAGCACCACTGCCGGCGGTGGAAATTGCCACCCCAGCACAGCTCACCGGGGACATGCCAGCAACCGGCGCCAAACCCAAACCCCCCAAATTCACCCTGCCGCGGTTTGGATTGTCCCTTGCCAAGCTCAAAACAGGCAGCGATGGCAACGGGTATCCCCCAGCACCCCACGGCACAACCATGCCAGCGCCACCCAGCATCGCCGTTGCCGGTCCCACGGTGGCCTTAGACCTGGCTTTGGGGACAGCTGGTGTCACCGGTGCCGGGGCCAAGCTGAAGGTCCCCAAATTATCCCTAGCACCTTTTGGTGTCAAGGATGGGGACAAGGGTGCTGGCGGTGAGGAGGGTCCCCAGGATGCCAGCACAGTGATGAAGTTGCCACAGTTGGGAATCGGGGGTTCTGGGGGGGATGACGGGAGGTCAGCGGAACTGGGGTCCCCTGGGACCCCCCGGCTTCGGGTACCACGGGTGGGCATCGCCCTGCCGGCAACAGGCAGCCGGCGTGTGCCATCATTGCCTAAACTCCCTGCAGGGCCAGAGCTGGGTGGTGGGGTAAAGTTGCCGAAATTTGGGGGATCCAGCCCTGATATCCGCGTCGGGGGGGACCCCAAAATGATGAGACGTGGAGGAAGTGCCGAGAGCTTGAGTATTGGCACGGCAGGAAGGAAGATGCCGGAGTCTCCCGGCACAATCCTGTTGAAGCTCAAAACCAGGGGGGCGATGGCTGATGGGGGGGAGCAACCATTGACTCCCCGATTCTCCGTCCCCGCTGTGGGTTTTACCATGCCAGTAAAACAACTGGAGGAGTCAGTAAGCCGGAAGATACCAAAACCTACCAGCGTGCCAGCATTGAAGGTGCCAGTGCTGGAGCTAGCACCACCAGGGATGGATGGGATGGAGGAGACCACCAGGAAGGATGGAGCACCGGGACACCAGTCTAGGGTCAAATTGCCAAAATTCAGTGCAGGTTTTGCTGGGAGCGGGTTGGAAGGGGAGGGGAGGATGAGGATGGGCAGCGTGAAGAAGGCAGTGTTGGTGTTGGTGAAGCCGAAGGAGAAAGGAGAAGACAACAGGGTTGTGGACCCCCATCCCCATGTCAATGGGGAAGCGGAGGGCAAGGCCCGGCGACGGCGGTGGATGCCCAGGGTGGGTTTCTCCCCTGGGGGCTCCCCACCGGAGCCCCCCATCACCCAACCCAAGGGGGGGAAGATGCGGTTACCCAACATCGAGCGCTCCCCTGGGGACCTTGAATTCAACCAGCGGCCAGTGATGACGGAAGTCACCCCACGCTTCAATTTGGGGGGTTTCAAGGGTGAGGGGACCCCTAAATTTCAGCTGCCTAAGCTGGCACTGAGCCCCCAACCCTGTGGTGAGCAGTGAAACCCCCCCCATCCTTGAGCATGGGGCTCTTTAGGGAACCCCTGAAAAAGTGATGGGGTGGTGGAGCATCACTTGTTCCCCCAGACCTTCTTTAACCCCTTTACCCCCCCAAAAAATTCCTAATCCAGCTTTTTTGGGGGGGGGTGTTTGAAGCTTTTTTTTGCCCATTTTCCAGGTGTTAATATTAACCAGGGCGTGGGGGGGTGGGCAGCAGTATCACTCCCCCGCAGCCCCTTGCTCTCAGCTCAGCCAGAATAAATAAATGTTAACCCCCCCAAAAAGCCCTGAGCTTGTCTATGGAGATTGGGGATTGGTTTGGGGGGACCAGGGATAAGTTTCAGAGGGTGGGGATGGGTTTGGGGGACCAGGGATGGGTTTTGGGGTGCTGGGATGGGTTTTAGTGGACCAGGGATGGGTTTCAGGGGACTTGGGATGGGGTTTGGGGGGCTGGGATGGATTATGTTGGGATGGGTTTCAGGGGATGGGGATGGGTTTCAGAGGACCAGGGATGTGTTTTGGGGCGCTGGGGCTGGGTCCTGGGGGGACAAGGGATGTGTTTTGGGGGATTTGGGATGGATTTTGGGGGACCAGGGCTGGGTTTTGGGCAGCCGGGATAGGTCTTGGGGGACCAGGGCTGGGTTTTGGGGGACCGGGGCTGGGTTTCAGGGGGTTCCTCCACCCAGGCTGCAGCCCCTTGCATAGGGGAACGGTTGCTCCTGGGGATGATGTCAGCAACAGAAGGTGTTGTCATGGCAATGCCGGAATGGGCAGTGCTGTTGGGGGCCAGGTTGAGGCAGTTGGGTGTCCTAAGCCCCTGTTGGGTGCTGAGTGGAGAGTCCCAAGCCCCTGACAAGGAGCCGACCCACCATGGGGACGCTGGTGGTTGGTGCCGAGCACTATGACCTGGTGGCCACGGTGGGGAAGGGAACATTTGGGGAGGTGACCCAGGGCTGGCGGAGGAGCACAGGGGAGATGGTGGCCATCAAAATCCTGAAGAACGAAGGCCACCATGGCAGGGTGGCGAAGAATGAGCTGAGGCTGCTGCAGGCCTTGCGGGAGGTGAACACGGAAGAGTCACATGTCGTCCGTTTCCTCGAGTCCTTCGGAGATGGTGCCTGTACCTACCTGGTCTTCGAGCTGCTGGAGCAAAACCTCTTTGACTTCCAAAAGCAGAACAACTTCTTGCCGTTGCCCGTCCGGCACATCCGTACCATCACAGCGCAGGTGCTGGTGGCATTGGTCAAGCTGAAGGAGCTCTCCATCATCCACGCCGACCTCAAGCCAGAGAACATCATGCTGGTGGACCATGCGCGCTATCCTTTCCGCGTCAAGCTCATTGACTTCGGCTCGGCAAGCATCTTCACCGAGGTCTGCCATGTCAAGGAACCCTACATCCAATCCCGCTTCTACCGGGCACCAGAGATCTTGTTGGGGTTGCCCTTCTGCGAGAAGGTGGACATCTGGTCTTTGGGTTGCGTGGTGGCTGAGCTTCACTTGGGTTGGCCGCTCTACCCCGGTGTCAACGAGTACGACCAGGTCCGCTACATCTGCTCCACCTTGGGGCTACCACGGGGTGAGTTGCTCTGCGCTGCCCAGAAGACGCGGTCCTTCTTCCAACGGGTGCCACATCCCACTGGTTCCTGGCAGCTCAAACCACCAGGCAAGGAGATGGTGAAGCCAATGGAGAGGAGGAAGTATGTCTTCTCCTCGCTGGATCAGTTGGCGGCGGTGAACATCCACCCCATGTCTTATCCTGGCCAGGAGGCACTGGCCGAGCGCTGTGACCTGCGTGGGATGGTGGAGCTGGTCAAGAGGATGCTCACCTGGGACTCACATGAGAGGATCATGCCCAGCGCTGCCCTCAAGCATCCCTTCATCTCCTTGCAGCAGGTGAAGTCCAGCTTCGAGGCTACCCGGTACTACCAGCTCTGCCAAGAGGACTTGAGGGCATGCCGTAAGGATGCCAGCACAGTTGAGATCCTCCCTGGCATGGAGGAAGGTGCCTTCATCCCCGACAGCCAGTGCAGCATCCAGAAGGCCATCGCCCAGATGGATGGGCTCAGCCTGGCTGAGCTGGTTGGGGACACCAGTGACAAGAGCCAGCAGGATGTCTGCCAAGCCCCCATCCCCACCCACTACGGCAACCGGCACCGCCAGCATCACCGGCGTCCCAAGACGGAGCCCACTGCCAGTAACTTGATCTTGCTAGGGTCCCCTGGCAGGCAGGAGCAGCACAGCCACTGTAATGGCAGCATGGTCTTTGGTGGCATTGTGGAGCAGAACCTGCCTGGAAGACTGTACACCTCGCTCCACGCCAAGGTATGGCCGCAGGGTGGGGGGCTCACACGGAGACCATGGGCTCCTGGGCATGGGTGCTCTGGGACACTGGGTGCTTGGGGTCCCATGGGGTGCTTTGTGTCCCCCAGGTGCTTCAGGTCCCTGGATGCTCGGGGTCCCTGGTACCCCACATCATGGGTGCTTGTGGTCCCTGGTGCCCCATGTCATGGGTGCTCAGGGTCCCTGGGTGCCCCAGGTTCCCACAAAGGGGTGGGGACGCCACCCATGGGTGCCACTCACCCCCTCCCCATGCTTCTTCCCCCCCCACAGAGAGCTCCAGTGACACGGCACGAACTCAAGCCCCCACGTCCCATTCCTGTCCCCGAGGACGGGCTCTGGGGACCGGCCCGGGATGCCCCTGCGGTACCTGGCATGCTCCTCCCAGCACAGAACTGGCAACACCCACAGCACCACTGAGCCACCGCAGCAACCCTGGCAAACACCCTGGCAGCCAAGAGCTCACCAGAGACCTTCCTCTTCCTCATCTTCAGTCACTCCAACTGGTAAAACCCAGCTCCATGCCGGCAGAGGATAATGTAGCCAGGGATGCACCAGGATGTGCTGTGCCAGATGCTGTCAGCTCTGGTTTTTGCAATGATCCCCCAATAAATGATTTGTTGACAACCCAGCATTTCATCTAACTCTTTGCCAGAATAGGTTTGGTACTGCCAAGACTTGAGGGGCATCCCAGCTTCCTTGCCGGTGCTGGCACAGCATTTGGCAAAGGCCCAGCGCACTCCATCACCATGGTGCGGAGGACGCCCCACGTCAATAACAGGAATGCAAAGTCCAGAAAAACTCTTTTTTTTTCTATTTTTTTTCCCCAAATTGGAGCGGGGCAGCCAGATTCAGCACAGCGAGAACCTGTGGTTCACTGGTGGTCTGTTCCCTGGCACCTAACGGGAGCCACAGACGGTCTCCCACCGCTCTGCATCGCCGATGTCGACACTGTACTGGGAGCTCCAATCCCGCTCAAAAACTGCCTGCAGCTGCTCCCGGATAGTGCTGGTGCCGGCAGCAGTGCCGGCACTGGTTTGGCTCACTGTCTGGTTCACCACCAGCGCCGATCCCGCCGTCTGCACGAAGTAGTCACCAGACCAGTTGGATGTCCCTGCAAGAAGATTTGGGGGGGACCCCAAAAACCGCCCCCAAGCCACCGTCACCAGCAGCTGGCAGTGACTCACACAGCGGCACCACCACTTGCACCGCACTCACCAATATACGCCACCTTCTCTGTCACCATGTACTTGTTGTGGTTCACCCGGGCGTAGGGGATCTGGGCTTGCGCCGCACTCGCTGGCACCATGAAAAGCCGCTGCAGGCAGCGAGGAGACCGTCACCCACTGAAACATCACCCACTGGCACGCTGCGGTCGCACTGTGATACCCACCACCTCCACGCTGTAGCGGGTCCTATTATCGGCGACGGCAGCAAGGGATTTGAGGAAGGGGAACATGGTCACTTGGCTGTGCCGCCAACAACCCGCCAACAACCGAACCTTGACCTGGCGTTCGAAGACGGCTTTCCGCAGCCGGTTATCAATCGCTGGCCAAAATCTAGGGAGGGAAAGTGGTCAGGCATCACTGGTGCTGGCAAGCCAGGGTTGACATAGGACCATACGAACCTTTGGGGATGGGAGAATTCGGTGGTGGGTAGGTAGCTCATCACTGCGATGTCCACGAAGTCTTCAGCGGCATCGATGACACTGAGGAGGGCACCAAGATCCTGGGTCCGACCAGTGGCACAGAGAGCCGGTGGGGAGCTCTGCCGGAATCATCAGAGATGGATCAAGCACCGACACAGCCAGTCCTCAGCACCAGGAAAACCAACCATGGTGAATTGGGGATGTACCGAGAAGTAGACGGCAGCATCGGTGTCATTGAGCTTCAGTTCCAAAGGCGTCTCCATGTTGAAGGTGGTGGAATAATTTGCCGGCCATGGTACCGGGATGGAAGCACCAGGAACACCAAGAGCCCAATAAGCTTCAAAAATTTTGCCTAAATCTTTGGCCAAGCAGCTGCAGTTGTAGACGGCAGCGCCGAGCTCCTTCACCTGCAGTGAGCAGCATGGTGGCACTGTCACATCACCGGGCAGTGCCGCCATCCCTGTCCAATGCCGTAAGTCCCATCTTATGGCACTGAGCATCCCTTGATGGGGATGGGGGGTTAGCTGTGGGATAGCCCCAGTGCTGTTCGGCACAGGTTCGGCACCATCTGGTGGTATGATGGTGCTGCCGTGCTGCTCACCTGCGTCAAAGACCTCCAGTCCATGTTGGCGCTCCCAACGTAGAGGTGGGTGCCATCAACGAGCCAAAACTTGGTGTGCAGCACGCCACCAGTGAGCCGTGGCATATCAACGGTGCGCACCGCCGCACCTGCACAACCACAGCTTGGGCATCTCCTACTCAAAATCCCCCCAAAAAACCAATTTTGAGGTTTTTCCACCACTCACCACTCCGCTCCAGTGCTTGGAGATCATTCAGGGGCGATCTTGACGACGGGCGGCTGACAGCTATTCGGACGGTGACACCACGCTGGGATAATTGGAGGAGTTCTTCCAGGATTTGTTCACCCTGAATCAGCACATGGTTCAAGGCCAAAAAAAGTAGAAATTATTAAAAATGATGGGAAGGCGAGAAAATGGCAGCCAGCGCCAGGTTCAAGCACCAAAATCAGAGCTGTGCCGCGTGTGCCAGATGCCAGCAGTGCGGACCTGGGCAGCAGAGGGTTCGTGTGTCCGTGTGTCCTCATTGGTCATGGTCCAGTAGAAGGAGGCGATGTCCAGGCTGCGTGTGACGGTCCCCAAGAGGTTCATCCATGTGGAGAAGGTGGATGGATTTGGCACGGAACCATCACTGAAGGTCATTCCCTCTGGGATGCTCTCCACCAGGACGATCCTATGGCGGAAATTGGGCAGCACCGGCACTGGTGATTGTAGCACCAGGATGCCAAGGGTCTCAGGGGAGTGTCACCCCCCATAAGCTCGTCTTACCGGCATGTGTCACCACAGGATCCGGGATCGCCGCCAGCATCACTGCTGGCATCACCACGGAGGACTGAGCTCAGCCGGAGATTGAAGAGGAGGAAGATGAGGATGAAGAGGGCGAGGAGGACGGTGGAGAGCAACGCACCGCGGGAGCACTGGGATAGAGAGGGGGTATCGGTGCCCCGAAATTAAGGAATAAATTAATTTACAGGGTTTAAAGCCACCCCCAACACCAGTGGGATCTGGCAAGGCATGGCACCGGATTGAGACAGCACTGAAGCCGGCCCCCATAGACCAGGAGAGTTACCTTCAGCAGGAAGCGGGTGGGCTGCGCCCCACGGTCCTCCAGCGGGTCCAGCTGTGACGGGGGCAAAGAATTGGGGTGGGGGGACCCCAAACCAGGGTGGGGGCTGGTTTGGGGGTAAAATCCACCTCAAAATGCCCGGGGTCACCAGGGAAAAGTGCCCCTCCATCCCCCATATTGCCAGGGGTCCCCGTGGGGTTCAGGGTCTGGGTGGAAATGGGGGTCATGGGGCACCCCAGTTTGGGGTTGTAGGGCACTGGGCAGGGTGCTATGGGGCAGCCCAGTTTGGGATTTTAGGGTGCCAGAACAGGGCAGGGAGCTATGGGGTGCCCCAGTTTGGGGTTGTAAGGTGCCAGGACAGGGAAGGGAGCTCCATGACCCCCAGTTTGGGGACTCGGGGTGCCACCAGCACCATACCTGCTTGTAGGTGCCGTCGGGATTCATCCCAGCGTGACGCTGGAACAGAACAAACCGGATTTCTCCTGACATGCCCGGACAGGTGAGACCCCCCGGGGGTGCAGCACAGCTGGGGTTTTCAGGGTACAGATAAGGGCAAAGACCCCCAAAAACCCAGGCGGAGCAGAGGCCTTGCCGGCTGACTCACGGGATCAGCGTGCTCACGTGCCCTGACACATTTGGGGCGGGGAGGGGAAATGCCTGTTCCTCCCACCCCCTGCCATTGGGGCTGGTCCCCCTTTGGAATAGGGTGGGGCACCCCCATTTTGGGGTGCAGACCCCCACCCCCCACCCCCCAGGACCCCTCCCCTGTGCCTCAGGGACCCCACAAAAAGGGGGTGCTCGGCCCCAGGGATCAGCCCCCCCCAAGCCCTGCCCTGTTTTGGGGGGAGGGGGTTAGGGTTGGGAGAGGTTAGGGTCGGGAGGGATTAGGGCCTGGGGGGAAGGTTAAGCTCGGTCTGGTGTCACCCCCCCAGCTCAGCTGAATTTGGGGGTGGGCGGGGGGTCAGGGCTGTGTTTTGGGGTTAAGATGATGTTTAGGGGTGGATTTAGGGCTAGGGTCAGGGTAATGTTTAGGGGTTGTTTAGGGCCAGGGTCTGGCTTAGGACCTGGTTTAGGGCGAGGGCCCGGCTTAGGACCTAGGTTTAGGGCCAGGCACATATTTAGGGCCAAGTTAAATGGCCAGGGACATATTTAGGGCCAGGTTTAGGGCCAGGGCCCGGCTCAGGGCCAGGTTTAAGGCCAGGCACATATTTAGGGCCAAGTTAAATGGCCAGGGACATACTTAGGGCCAGGTTTAGGGCCAGGGAAGGGCTCAGGGCCGGGTTTAGGGCCAGGGTCCCGCTCAAGGCTGAGGGTCCCGGGGGTGCCCGGCGCTCCCCGCTCCCCCTCTCCCGTACCAGACACACCGGCGTCTGCAGGGGCGCCTGTTCCCGGAGCCGCCCGCTGGGGGGCGCCCTCGGTCCTCCAGCGCTCTATGGTCTCCCCTTCCTCCCCCCCCGCCCCCCGCCTCCGCCTCTTCCCGCGCCGCCGCTGCCTAGAGCGGCCACCGCCCCGGCGTGCGCGACGGGTAACGCGCTGGGCCGGCCGGCGAGGTCACTTCCGGCGCTCAGTGACCGGTGTTTCCGGTAGGGCCCATCCCGGCCGCCGGAGGCGGCAGGATGGGGCGCGGCGGGAGCGGAGAGGTGAGGGGAGGCGGAGAGGGAGGGCGCGGAAGGGAAGAGGAGGGGGTATGGGGCAGAGGAGGGGGCAGGAGGGAAGAGGAGGGGGTGTGGGGCAGGAGGGGGTGTGGGGCAGGAGGAGGGGCAGGGGGGGACAAGAGGGAAGAGGAGGATGTGTGGGGCAGGAGGGAAGAGGAGGTGGTGTGGGGCAGGTGGAAAAGGGAAGAGGTGTGGAGCAGGACGAGGGAGCAGGGAGGGGGTGTGGGGCAGGAGGAGGAGGCAGGAGGGAAGAGAAGGCGGTGCGGGGCAGGAGGAGGGGGCAGGGGGGCAGAAGCCGCCTGGTGCCTGCCTGCTGGCTGTCAGAGAGGCCACACAGCCACTCTCTCACCCGGCAGGCTGCTCCCGGCACTGCTGCCTAGCCCTGCGCCCACATTCTCCGGCTCCTCCAGCATGGTGTCCGTCACAATGGGTAAGGGACGTTTCCCTCTCCCCTCCACCATCCAACATCACCCTAAATTGCTCTAAAACCCCTCAAATTGTGTATTTTCATTTGGCAGACCACCTCCCCCCACCCCCACTACCACCATCCCAGGAGTCGTTTTCCTCCCGATCCCGTTAAGCGCATGACAACAGCTGTGAACGCCTGGAATGAGCCTCTTGGCCGGCGCCTGCTGACATCCAGGCAACCACCCCACCTCCTTTTCCATATCCACTTAGTTTTTCCTTTTCCACGGCTTTTTTCCAGCAACATCCGAATGGATTCAATTTTTCAAGGAAGCTGGCATCCCCCCGGGCCCCGCCGTCAACTACGCTGTCATGTTTGTGGATAACAGGTGAGGTCAGCAATGAGGCAGTGCGTTTTTATCACGTCACAGGGGGAAAATAGCACCGAAAGGTTCCCGCAGTGAGTGGGAAGGAAGGAATTAACCGATTATCTCACTCCTTAATTAGTTACGTTAGTTATTCATGTGCGCTGAGCTTCTTTTTCATTATCAGTGCTGTTTCCATGAGGGCAGTGTTGTCCAAACCCAGGTTGGGGATATCATGGTGCGCCTTACTCAAGGCTTAATTAAGCAGAGCTTATAACAAAGGGAGACCTCACTAAGCCAGGTCTTCCCTCACCGCAGGATCCAGAAGAACATGTTGATGGATCTGAACAAGGAGATCATGAATGAGCTGGGCATCACAGTGGTGGGAGACATCATCGCCATCCTCAAACACGCCAAAATCGTGTACAGGCAGGTACGGTAAAGCCTCGCTGGCACGGGTTAAGCCTCACTGGCTCATTTAGTGGCAAAGTTTTGCCTCAAGGATCCTCGTTCGCCTCAGAAGAGCCCAAGGGAAAACCATCCTCCATGTTTTTTTCCTTCAGGAGATGTGCAAGGCGGCCACCGAATTGCTCTGCCCCAGCTCCCCCAACATTCAAGCTGAGCTGCGACGCAACGCCAACAGTGGTGAGCGCAGGCAAGGGGTTTCTGGGAGATTAAATACTCTCACCTGATCAACGAGGTGCATTAATTGTCTTGAAAATAAAGGGCTGAAACAATGGCTGCCTTCCCCGCTATCCTGGGGAAGGACCACTTTAATTTAGCTGACAAGACCGATGCTTGTCACACTCGCCAGAGCCCCTCGGGGTTTAAAACCTCTCCCTCACTGCGCCGTCCTCCCCTTCCAGCTGCCAGCCGGATGATTGCCAACAGCCTGAGCAGAGACTCACCTCCCGCCACCCCACTCCGACAACGGCCCCACACCTCCAAAATCTCTGTCACTGTCTCCAACAAACTGGCCTCTACAAAGGCAGGTAGGGAGGGCGACAGATCCCAGCGGAAGCAATGTCAAGTTGCTTTTTCCTTTCTGTTCCATGTTAACCCCCCCCCAGCCAAATTTTAACAGCTGCTTTGGATCCGGCTGCGGGTTTTTTGAGCTAATCACACAACATCCTTGTCTCTGAAGTGGAGAGACGTGGATTTGAGGAGTGGAACCCCTCAGTGGGTAAAGAATTGGACAGATGGTCTCACTCCAGCTCGACATCTGGGTGGAGACAGGTGATGAGCAAGGTCCCTCAGGGATCTGTACTGGGACCAATTATGATTTAGTATCTTTGTTGGGGACATGAACAGCAGGATTGAGTGCACCTGCAGCCAGTTTGGGGGTGACCCCAAGCTGAGTGGAGGGGGCTGATGCTCCAGAGGGAAGGGATCCATCCAGAGGAACCATGACAGACTGGAGAGGGGGGGCCCATGCCAACCTCGTGAAGGCCAAGTGCAAGGTCCTACATGAGCAAGTCCAGAGGAGCCCACAACAGTGATTGGGGTGGGGCTGGAGCACCTCCCACACGAAGACAGGCTGAGAAAGTCAGGGTGGTTCAGTCCGGAGAGGAGAAGGCTCCAGGGAGACCTTAAAGCAGCCTTGCAGTGCTTGCAGGGGGCTACGGGAAAAGCAGGGGGGCTCTTTATCAGAGGGTGTAGAAACAGGATGAGGGAGAACGGTGTTAAACTGGAAGAGGGGAGATTTTCATTAGAAATTCTTGACTGTCGGGGTGGTGGGGCACAGGAACAGGCTGCCTAGAGAAGCTGTGGATGCCCCCACCCTGGGGGTGTTCAAGGCCAGGTGGGACCGGGCTGGGAGCAACCTTGTCTAGTGGGAGATGTCCCTGCCCACAGCAGGGGGTGGATGGTCTTTAAAGTCCCTTCCAGCCCAAACAATTCTGTGATTTTGTGGTTGGGAGTAGCTAGAGACAGTGGGGGAGGGTGTTTGCCGAGCCCCAGCGCTGCGGAAGATCTGTTGGTGCTGAAGCAGCCAGTTTCAGAGCTCCCTCGAGCCTGGGATTGTGTCCAAGCACTCATAAAACCCTTCTACCCCCTAAGTCTTGTTGTAACAAGGGCTCTCGATTTGCTCTTCCTTCGTCCCACCAGGTTTATGCGACACAGCAGATGAAAATCCAATGATCCCAGTAAAACGGCGCCGGGTGACGGCAGAAATGGAAGGGAAATACATCATTAACATGCCCAAGGGCACCACGCCGAGGACAAAGAAAATCCTGGAGCAGCAAGCGGCCAAAGGTACCAGCGGAGGATTTTGATCTTCATTTTCTCTTCCAGAAGCCCAGTTTAGTCCCAATTTAGCCCATCATTGCAAATCCCACTAGAATTTTCATATCCAGAGAGTTACTGGGTAGAAGTTGTGTTATTCCAAGGATATATTTACTCACTGCGAGCCGTAAAGGTTCTGCTCAAGTCCATTTAAGCCTTAGGAAGAAGGGGGCGGGTGGCTGTTGGCACACTTTTATCGAGTGGATTTTATTTTGCCGGGTGCCCTGACAGTAGGATGGGGCTGAAAGGCCACAAGCCCTCGGCACTGATGCAACGTAGCTTCGTTTTCCGGGGAAACTCCAAAAAACCACGTTTTCTTGAAAACCGCAGGTCTGCAGAGGACATCCGTCTTTGACCGGCTGGGAGCCGAGGCAAAAGCAGACGCGACCACAGGAGGGAAGGTGAGAGGACACAGGTTTTCGGCTGCAGGAGCATTCAGCCGTCACTTGCAGCAGCTGTGCCAAACCCCACCAAGATCCTCACATGAGGGTCCTCTCCCCGAAGATTATTCTGGGGTTCACAGCCACCTGCTCACCGCAGAGGGGCTGAAGGAACCTTGAAATAACCAGAAAATGGTGGGGAAACACCGGGGAAAAGCAGGATGGAGCCACTGAAGGCAAGCAGATCCCCAATCCCTGGGTGATCCCCGTCTGCACTACTATTTTGACCCCTTTAGTGGTGGATACAGGAGTTTTTTTCTCTCCTCGGGTGGCAAAATGCTCTTTATTTGGGGATACAGGTGATTTTTTCTCTCCTCTGAGGGTAAAAACCTCAGCGTGGAAGTCTCAGGGTGTAAAACAAGTTGCAGACTCAGGCCCTCAAGAAAAATGAGAGGGAATATGATTTCATGGGTGATTTATAGACCTGTTTTGTAGCCTAATCGTTAATTTAATTGCTGCAGGCAGCATTTTGCATCATTACATCTCAAAACGCTTCATGGGTGAGGCCAGCATTCATCTTGCCTCTGTGACAGTGGCAGAATTTGGGGGGGGAAGGGGAAGGGGAGGGTAAATCGAGCACCCAAAATGGGGGTGCGGGTGCTGACGGGCTACCCCCCCTTGTCTCCCAGCCCACAGGGGTCTTCAGCAGACTAGGTGACACCTTGGGGACCGATGGGGACAAAGCCACCGAGAGTGACGACGACTGCTCTGTTCTCCAGTATGCCGGCGTCCTAAAAAAACTCGCCAAACCTCCCCGTAAGGAAAGCACTGAGCTGGGAGGGACCATCAAGGCGAAAGCCACCAGTTCAGAAGCTAAACCAGTCACCGTCACTGGCGCCATCCAGCAGCTTGGTCATAGGAACGCCACTGGTATCCGTCTGGCAGCAAAACCACAACCAGCGGCATCCAAAATCGGCGGCATCAGTATTGCCGCGGTGCCAGTCGAAGCCCAGGATGGCAATGTCACCAGCACAAAGGATAAGAGCGAACCCGAATTTCGGGTGACAATCAAAAGGACCTGGGGGTGCGGGAAGGTGAGCAGCACCAGTGAGACCCCTGGTGCTCAGATGGACAGCGCCGGCACCATTAGCGTCTTTAAACGGCTGGGGAAGAAACCGGATTGATCCCACGATGCTTCTTCCCGCACGGTTTTCTGCTTGTCTGCTTCCCTCCTGACAGTCACCCGCTGTCCGCCATCCCATTTATTCACCCTCAAGAACTGGCAGAGTCTCATCCTGCCTTCCTCCTTGCTAATCCCACGGGGAAACAACGTTAATCCCACAGGGAGACACTTAATCCCATGGGGAAAGGCTTAATTCCATAGGGAAACACTAATCCCTCAGGAAAACAGGAGGGAAGAGGGGGAAAAGCCCTTGCTGCCGGATTTCCTGCCAGCTGGGCATCCCTGCCTGCCCTGGCCCACAAAGCCGGCAGGTGCGAGGCCAGATCGTTGTTCTCCATCTCCTACCAGCATCAAAACCTCTTCCCTGCTGCCCCCACCCCCCCCAGTTTTTCCCTTCTCTGCAGGTTCTTTCCTGTATTTAGGAGTTTGGACCTGGAGAACTCCATGCAGAGGGGTTTTTTTCCTTATTTTTTCTGGTTTTTTCCTCTGGAGGGTTTTTTTTCCCTGTATTTAGGAATTTGCACCAAAGCAACTCCGTAAATAATCATTACAGAATGGCAGCTTGCTGCGGGGATCCTTAATTTTTAAGGATTTCAGAGCAGCCTCAAAAAAAAAAAAAACGGAAAACAAAAGCTTAAAAAAAAACTCCTTGGGGGCTCAAAAAATCCCCAAATTGCCTTGATTTAAGCAACGCCTTCAATCTGCCGCTCGCAGTTTTAGGCTCAAGCTCATCCCAATGTGAAACCTAAAATGGACACTGTGAGGGTTTACAGAAATTATTTATTTCCCCCAAAATTTGTTTCCCTCAAAATTTATTTTCAACAGCGTCACAGGGGGTGCCTTCACCCTGTGCCTGTCCAGCGTTGCTGCAAACCCTGAAAAGACATTTTTTTCTCCCCAAAATAAAGACAGTGGGGGTGGAGGCAGCAGCGTGGTGAGTCAGGGCCATAACACTGAGTCTTTTTAATAAGAAAAACAACTTTATTTTACTCTATTTTGGGAGGTTTTCTTTGCGCTTCGGGCGTTGTTTGGTGTGTGAAAATGAGTGGGTTTTCCCAATTTTTGGCTTTCTACATCACCCGCCAGCCCGCGGGGGAGCTTTTTGCAATAAAGTGTGGAAACAGCTCTGTTTGGTGTCAGTTGAGCCCCCCAGTCTGTGGCCAGGAAAACCCCCCACGCCCCCCCCCCCCCCAACCCACCTCAGGGTGCTGAGACTGGAGCAGCTCATTGCACCCATGGGTGGGTGGTGTGCACCCAGGGATGGGGATCCCCACACCTTGTGGGCATCAAGCAGGCATCATTCCCATGCTCCTCGGCCGTGCGTGGGTAGTCATAGAGTAGTTATTCCACTATATTTAAATATATGCAAATAAGCGGAAGCGGGAGGTGTTTCTACCCCCTGCGGGCGGGGTGGGCACGGCAGGGCGGGAGGCGCATGCGCGTTGGGAGGTGGCGCAGCCCCGCCCCCTCCCACCTACTACGCGCAGGCGCACTGCCCCCTCGCCGCATGCGCAGTCGGAGGCGGCGACGCAGCGCCTGCGCAGTACGGACCCGGGGCAGGCGAGCGGGGTCTTTCCCTCTCCGTGTCCCCCCCCCCCCCCCGCCTCGACACCCCCCCCCCCTCCCATCCTCCTCCCCGTCCGTCTCCGCTTCCTGCGTGCGTGGGCCCGGAGCGGGCGGGGTTTCCGGGAGCGCGGGTGCCGTCGGGGTTGATAAGGCGGAACGGGGGGGGGGGGGGGAAGCCCCACCGCTACCGGGATGAGCGACGGCAGCCGGCCGGGCCTGAGGCGTCCATGACAGGTGAGGCGCCGGCCCTGCTTCCCCCCCCCCCCCCCGCGTCGCGCAATGGGCTCGCCCGTCCCCTGCTGGGCGCCGCGTGGAACGCACCACCCGCGCCCCTCCGCCAGGGGTGTGCGGCGCCGCCCCCCTCCTCCCCCCCCTCGCGCCGCGCAATGGACCCGTCCGTCTCCTGAGGGGCGCCGCGGGGACCGCAGCACCCATGAAGTGGTCGGGGGGGGGAGGGGCGAGAGCGCCCCCCTCCATGGCCCCGCGATGCGCCCGCCCGCCGCGGCGCGGGGGATGCTACGGGGAGTGAACCACTCGCCGCTAGGGGGGGGGGGGGGGGAGAAATGCAGTGGGGGGCTGAGCTGAGCTGGGGTGGCCTTACAGTGGGGGGGGGGGGTGCTCTGTCCTAGGGGTGACTGGATTGGGGAGTCTGTGCAGGCTGGGGGGCCTGAAATGCGGGTCTAAGGCAGGGTTGGGGGGCCTGTCCTAGGGTCCTGAGATGGGGTAACTGGTAGATTGGGGGGTGCCTGAGCTGGGGGGCCCTGGCAGTCCTGGGGGTGGCCCTGGCATGCTTGGGCGGGGGGGGATGCTTATCCAGGCGGATGACGTGGGGGGGCCTGTCCTAGGGCCCTGGCAGGCTTCTGGGGGAGCAGGCAGGGCTGGCAGTCTTTTGGGGGGCTGAGGTGGGGGGCTCAGGCAGGCTTGGGGGGTGGCTATCCTAGGGTTCTGATGTGGGGGGCCCTGGCAGTCTGTGGGGGGCTATACTAGGACCTGGCAGGCTTGGAGGGCCCTGGCTCAGGGGGTTGAGGTGGGGCAGCTTGGAGGGCTCCTTGTGGGCCTCTGGGGTTTGGGGGTTGTCTTTTGCCTGGGGGCTCTGCCATGGGAGAACAGGATCTGGGGGCTCTCTGCAGATTGAGGCATCTCTGCTGGGTGGGGAGGCTGTGCTGGGACACCCCCCCCCCTCCCCCCAGTATCCTCCCCCAGGGAGGAGCAGCAGCACTGGGGGACCCATCCTCCTCCCCAGCCACCCCCTGAGCGAGCCTGGCCGAGTGCTTTGCCCCCACGTAAGTAAGTAATAACTGCAGCCTCCTGCCTGCCTCCGCAGCCCCGGGGGGTACCCAGCACCCAACCCCCCCTGCCCCTCTGGAGGAGGGGGCTCGGGCCATGTGGTCTCTGTGGCTTTGGGCACTGACACCTTTCAAACCTTCCCTGAAAGCTCCTCACTCAGGGACAGGATGCACACCACCACACTTTGAGATCCAAATCTTTTACGGCACCACTTCACAGCTGGTTTAAAGTTTCTTGAGCGCGCCTGAAATGGGGCTTTCTTGGTGTGTTTTTTAATTGCCGCTTTTCGGTGCTTGCCTGGAAACCGCTCTCATGGCATCTGTGGGGCTGTCAGGATCCCTTGGTGGCAGATACAATCCCCATCCATCATCAGAAATAACCGTAACGATCGGGGCTTGAAGAATGTGTCTAACGACCGCTGCTTGTTCCCACTCTTCGTTAGCTGTCAGGATCATATTAAAAATCCTCCAGTGCCTGCAAGGACAAGGATGGGACTGTGATGGGGTTTGACAGTTCAAGCTGCCAGTGATTCCTGAATCGCGATTCTCCTGCTGTCGTAGTTATACTTAAACACACCCAGAAGGCAACAATTTTTTTTTTTTAAACCAACACCGTTTGTTTTTTTCATATTGCTGTTGAAAGAGGACTCGGTGTTGGCTCAGAGAAGTCCACAGGCTCCGGGTTTGAGAGCCTCGCCGTCCCGTGCTTTGCACAAAAATATAATGAAAGGCCAAGTACAACCAATTGAAGGCTTTTACTTGCAGCCAGGATAATTAGCACAGCACAGAAACAAGCCCTGGATGCGAACGAGCCCAGACCTCACTGAAAACATCTTTGTTCCACCACTGGGTTCGAAGGCTCGTTGCATCCTGACTGTGTTTTACCCACCTCCAGTGCTGTGGATGCGCTGGCATCTCTCTGCTGTGCCGAAGTGTGGCTGCAGGATGAGCCAATCCCAAAATCCTGCAACCTCCATCCCTATCAAATCACTAATTTAGGAGCTGTTTTTCATAATTTGGGGTTTTTTTTTATTAAAGCCTCTTGTGATATCATTTGCATCTGTGGTCCGGATCCCTTGTGGGACACTTGGAGCAGGCTCAGCCTCTCCGGGCCAGCTCTGAAATTAATTAGAGCCCTTTTCTGCAGCAAGCTTTTTATTTCCTTTTTAATTAACATCAATGAGCTCTTTGCCAGAGCCCATCTAGGAGCAGATCTGTCAGGAGATCCACCCTTCAGCAGCTGGAGAAGCATTAGCTCCATGTGCTGCAAGGTCCTGCCTGTATTTGTTCTGCCTGAATTGCCTGGCTGCCTGCCCCATGTCCTTGCCCACTGCTGGGCGAGCGGAGGAGCGTCGGGGGTGAGCGGAGTCCCCAAAATCCTCCTCCCCATCTGGGATTGCAGGAGCATCCCAGGATGCTCGTGGGGCAGGGGGTTCCCAGTGGGAAGGCATGGGCAGATTTATGTGAGCAAGGAACAGAAATTATTTCCCTCTCGCCTGCCATGCTTCCCTTCGGAAAACCCCTCATCCCTGTAGCGGAGGGAGCTTTAAAGGTGAGATCAGAGGTTTTAAAACTAGGCTGGAGGTTTGGGAGTTAGGCAGGTGCTGGGACTGATCCAGAGGGATTGGAAGGGAGCGGGAGCTCCATTGGGATAACATTGTGTCCAGGGAATTCGTCTCAGGCTGCTCCAGCTCTTGTCTTGCTTTGGATGCAGCTGGAAAACCCCAAACCCTTGCGCCTGGCCGTGAATTTATGGGGCTGAGTTTTATGAACGCCTCAGGGGATGGCGGGGGCAGCAAGCCCAAGGTGACTTTGGGGAAACCCAAGGTGGGGACAATCCCCTCCAGCCACTGCTGGGACGTGGCATGTCCCCTTGTCCTGCTGTCTCCCGTCACCCAGCACAGTGGGATTTCAGAGCCCAGAGAGTTAATCCTGTCAGGTGACTCCGATTAATTTTTCTCTAGCTGTTTGTTTTGCAAGGGACTGTGCTCCCCCCAGTGCTTGTCCAACCCTCCCAAGGGTTTTTTAATCCCACGTTGTGCGGCAGCCAGGTAAAGGGACAATGCCAACAAACCTGCTCCATCCCGGCATCTCCAGGTTTGCAAGGCCTCCATGCTGATTTTTAATTTTGGGGGTGGGGGTTTTTTGGGGAAATTGGTGCAGCGGAGGAGTTTTTAATCGGCACGTGAGGGTGGCTTTGTGCTGAAACCGGCTGCCTCGCCTTGAGGGAGGGGAAAGAGCGTCGGGAACTTTGCCGGCTTTCCTTGAGCATCTCTCTCTTCTCCCGCAGGTCGTCTCTGCTCTCGCTGCTCCTCCTGCTGCCGCCGGCGTTAGCCACTTCCCCAGTCCTGCGGCAGAAAGGGGGTTAGAGCCCACGGCACCACCATGAATGAAGTGTCAGTCGTGAAGGAGGGCTGGCTGCACAAGAGAGGTGAGGGAGGCGAGCCGGGGAGCCAGCACAGTGGCATCCCTCCAAGGCTGGGTCACTGTAGGGAATCCGGCACTGCAGCTGCTGCTGGGAAAGGATAGCTCCGGTTTCCAGTTACTGGCAATTTTAACCTTTCCCCAGCGCAAATGCAGGGCGGTCTCTGCTTCCCCTCGCCCCAAAATGGCACAAGGCACGTTGGCACCGCAGGGCATCCCAAAACCCACCAGTGCCTTCCCCCTTCGGCTTTCTCCTGCTCCTCGCTCAACTCAGCAGCTCTCCCAGCAATCAGCAACACCACTTCACTAGTGTTCAGTCTGTGCTACAAGCAAATCCTCCAGCAGCATCGTTTTTAATTGCTTGCTGCGTTGGGAAGCTGGAGGACAATCCTAACATCTCTTCGCAGACAGTCTAATCTAGTTTGCCAAGCCACCTGCTGCAGTGGCCCTGCAGTGAGACCCCCCGCCAGCCCCTTTATTTTTAGCCCTACATGGGGAATGTTGCAGCATTGTAGCAGCTGCACTCATGGGGGTTTATTTTTAGACCCATTGATGGTGGCTCTTATTTTTCCTTCTCTTGCTGAGGGCAGTTTGCAAGGGGACCAGGCGTGAAAGCCATCTGCCTCCAGCCACCTTTCTCCCACCAGCAGCCCAGCTGGATCCTTGTGTCCAGCAGGTTCATGGATTCCTCCTTCTTCTGGGCAAATATAGCTGGAGAGAGGGAAGCCAGGGCCTCTCTCTGATGCTATTTCTTTATCCAGAGCTGCTGAGGCTGCTTTGCATCAATTTTGGAGCTGCTGGGGGAAGCGTGAAGCTTTTTTGTGCTGTGCTCTCTCAGAGCAAGCATGTTTCAGGCTAACCCGCTGCTTGCACCTCTCCTAAATTACAGCAGCTGGCTGCTTTTTGCAGGAGCTTCTCTGAAGCAGCTCCTAGAAACAGCCTGAAGAAAAACATCCATTTATTTTTCTGTCTATGAGCGGTCTTTCTGCCATTTAATTTTCCACCTCAGCTGTGGGACCCCCTACGAGGGGTCCTTCCCTGAAAACCCCTGCACCACCCCCTGCGCCCCCCTCTTTCTCGCAGGGGAATACATCAAAACTTGGCGACCCCGGTATTTCCTGCTGAAAAGTGATGGCTCCTTCATTGGCTACAAGGAACGGCCAGAGACGTCCGACCACAGCTTGCCGCCTCTGAATAACTTCTCCGTGGCAGGTAAGTTGGCACATGTGTCTTCAGGGCTGTCTGTGGTTACAAGCCAGTGTTGGGCAGGGTGTCCTCATCACCGATGCTGTTAGGGAAGATTTTGGGATGAGAATATTTGATCCCAAACCGTCCTCTTCCCTTTTTTTTACACAGAGTGCCAGCTGATGAAGACTGAGCGGCCTCGGCCCAACACCTTTGTCATCCGATGCTTGCAGTGGACGACAGTCATTGAGAGGACTTTCCACGTGGACTCTCCCGAAGAGCGGTAGGCATGCGGGATGGCCCCTTCCTTTAGGAATCCGGAATAAATAGCACGTTGTGTGGATCCTAGCTGCAGGAGAGCCCCAAAATCTCTCAGCTGTGATTCCCATCTGCCTGCCAAGGCTGGAGGGGCAAGCGTAGCCCCCTTTGGTGATCCTCGCCACCAATCCCCTTTTTCTCCATAGTGAGGAGTGGATGCGAGCTATCCAGACAGTAGCAAACAGCCTGAAGAACCAGGAACCAGAGGTGGACACAATGGATTACAAGTGCGGATCTCCTAATGACAGCACCGGTGCTGAGGAGATGGAGGTGGCTGTCAGCAAAACCCGCACCAAGGCTGTAAGTCACCCCTGGCGCAGCACCATCTCTTGCCACAAGCAGGATTGTGGTGGATTGGGACTGCCAAGCAATGAGGGAGGTTTATGGGATGAACCTCATCCCCATGGTGTCCACTGTCACCAGGATAATGGCGGGTGAAATAGCTTAGAAAGCCCTTTCCCATCCGGGATCCCACTTGCCCACGCCGCAAATTCTCACCTCCATCTCCCCATTTCTCCCCAGACCATGAATGATTTTGATTACCTGAAGCTCCTGGGAAAGGGTACTTTTGGCAAAGTCATCTTGGTGCGGGAAAAGGCCACTGGCCGCTATTACGCCATGAAGATCCTACGGAAAGAGGTCATCATTGCAAAAGTAAGTGCCAAGCCCCAGTGGAGGGTGAGGGGAGCTGGCAGGGCTTAGGGGATCACAGAATCATAGAATAGTTTGGGTTGGAAGGGACCTTTAAAGGTCATGTAGTCCAAACCCCCAAATGTTGGGAAGGCTTCAAAACATGCCTCCAAAGCTGCCAAGCAATGGCCAGCTCCTGCTGTGCTCTAAATAAATGCTGAGGGATTCCAGGAGTTATCCTTATTTTAAAACCCCAGCTGTGTGTTGTAATGCACAGTTGGGTGACACTGTGGGATCCACTTACTTGCCTCTCTCAGGGGATGCAGCGCGGCCACGTCCTCCTCCGGACAATCTGGCCAACGAACCCTTCGCCCCATGGGGACAAAAACGGGGCAGAGGTTGGCGCTTGGAGCTCCCATCCCTGGTTTCTTTCTGGGAATAGTTGGCAGCCATGAAAAATCTCTGATTTTTCAGAAACAATGGGGGATAAATGGCACTTAATTTCTCCTCCCTTTGCAGGACGAGGTGGCGCACACTGTTACAGAGAGCCGTGTGCTGCAGAACACCAGGCACCCCTTCCTTACTGTAAGTATGGCTGGTGGTAGTGAGGGAGCAAAGGGGCAGCACACTGGGATGCCCGGCACACCCCAGAACAACCGTTCCCTTCCCCTTACTACCTTCTCTGGAAGCATGGAGGCCCACAGCTTCTCCAAGGCCTTTTTTTCCCCCTCTTGCAGGCGCTGAAATATGCCTTTCAGACAAACGACCGGCTGTGCTTCGTCATGGAGTACGCCAACGGTGGAGAGGTGGGAGCTTAAGACCCAATGCTCTTCTCAGGGCTTGGAAGGATCTTGTCCGCATGTTAAATAGCTGTTTTCGGCTCATTGGTGGATAATTTATTCCACAATCTCCCCTCAGCACATGTTTCGGGAGGTAGAGCATGTGGGTCTCCTCTCACCCAAGCTTTCCTGGCTCTTCGCTCGCCTGCCTCGCGCTTGATAACACAGCAAAGCTGTTGCATGCAGGAAGCAACTGTCCAGGGACCCCAGGGCCCTCTTCCTCATCACCTGGGGAGCTGTGGAACCACAGCGCCTCCAGCCATCACTGGCTCTGTTATCTTCCACCCTGTGCTGGTGTCCAGCTTTGTTTCTTCACCCCGATACACTTTCCTTGCAAGGGGGAACACAGCCAATGGCACAGCCCCTCTCGCAGGCAATGCACGGCAGCATTTTCCCCCCAGCCTGTGCCAGCAGAGTGGAGGCTGTCAATATTTTGACCGCTCAAGGCGAGGAGCTTAGGACACATATGACTGCATTAGCTGCATGCTGAGAGCGATTAACGCGGGTTTCAGTGGGTTTTTTTTTTTAAGCACTTGTTGATCAGCTGTTCTCCTCCCCCCCCCCCCCCCCCAAGCTGTTTTTCCACCTCTCGAGAGAACGCGTCTTCACAGAAGACCGAGCCCGTTTCTACGGCGCAGAAATAGTCTCTGCGCTGGAGTACCTGCACTCCCGGGACGTGGTGTACAGGGACATTAAGGTACCAACCCAGTGACAGCAGCATCAGTAAGCGGTGCCTTCGCCCTGACTTAGCGCCAGTGGAATTTTCATCTTCCTGGGCTGGTGTTTGGGGGTGTGGAGTCACTCCCAGCTCTCCTAAAAATCACCCTGAGGGGCCTCGAAAGGTTTCAGCCAGCAGAGCGTTGCACTCAGTTGACGCGAGCCCTTTCGCCGCTCTCACTTATTGTGGGTGGCGAAGAGCTGCTCTCTGCCTGGGGCTGGGGATGTTTTCACACACATTGTTGCAGGAGGGAGGGCGGGAGCTGAGATGCAGCAGAAGAGAGCATGAACTGGCCCTGTGGGGAGGTGTCACCCTCATCCCCATCACGCGGCAATGATGGATTGAGACCCCAGCCATCTGACGGAGCCTTTTGGGGAGCAGCATCCCACTCCCATGCTCCTGACTTCACTCAGGTCCAAACCTTTTCTCCCACCTGCTTTTTTTTTCAGCTGGAAAACCTCATGCTGGACAAAGACGGCCACATCAAAATCACTGACTTTGGGCTCTGCAAGGAAGGCATCACGGATGGAGCCACCATGAAGACTTTCTGTGGCACTCCCGAGTACCTGGCTCCAGAGGTACTTAAAGCATTCCCACAGCCAGGCTTTCCTCAACTCTTGTGCCAAAGAGGTTTTTCTGTGGAGGTTATTCCCAAAGTCCAAGATGGCAGTGGTTCAGCAGGGGCTTTTTCCAAACACTTGAGTTGCAGGAGTTGTTGCACCTAGAATGGGTTTCCGTTCTCCCTCCTCGTGTTGCTGCCTGGTTCTTCGGCCTCATCGGCACCATCCTCTCCGTATTCCCTCATGCAGGTCCTGGAGGACAACGATTATGGCCGTGCTGTGGACTGGTGGGGTCTGGGGGTCGTCATGTATGAGATGATGTGCGGTCGCCTCCCCTTCTACAACCAGGACCACGAACGTCTCTTCGAGCTGATCCTCATGGAGGAGATCCGCTTCCCTCGTACCCTCAGCCCCGAGGCCAAATCCTTGCTGGCTGGGTTGCTCAAGAAGGATCCCAAACAGAGGTGAGGGCCCACTGGGGATGGATGGGGGGAACCGCAGCACTGCTGCCGGTTCTGGACATGCCTCTCTGTGCCCGCAGGCTCGGTGGAGGTCCCAGCGATGCGAAGGAGGTGATGGAGCATCGCTTCTTCGCCCCCATCAACTGGCAGGACGTGGTTCAGAAGAAGGTAGGAAGGGAAGGGAGTGCTTTGAGGGGGTGAAGGGGCAGGCAGGCACTTGGCACACTGCTGGTGAGCGAATTTCTCCTGTTCTCCATCAGCTGGTCCCGCCATTTAAGCCCCAAGTGACGTCTGAGATCGACACACGGTATTTCGATGACGAGTTCACTGCCCAATCCATCACCATCACCCCACCAGATCGCTGTGAGTGCTAATGCTGCCCAGAAATGGGAATCCCCTTTGTCACCTATACACCTTCCTCTCGTGCAACCTCATTTTCCTGTCACCATCATGGTGGTGGGTGTCACCTGAGGGGCTGGTGGCATAGCTGTCACACCTCTATAAAAGCTCAGGGTCCTTCTCGCTGCCTTGGAGAGCTCTTGGGCAGCTTTGGTGGCATCACTGCCATGGGAGGGAGCAGGGAAACTTGTGAAGACACCAGGGAGGCTTCATCAGCGTCTCCCTCACCCTCAAACCGTTCTCCGTCCCTGGCTTTGCAGATGACAACATGGGCTCCCTGGAGAATGACCAGCGGACGCACTTCCCCCAGTTCTCCTACTCCGCCAGCATACGGGAGTAACCGGTAGCAGCGGGATTCGGCCTCCGAGGAGGAGGGTTTGGGGTTTCACTCACGGCGGGGGGGGATTTTTCTTCCGTGCCTGGCAGAAGGGGGGTGGGAAGCTGCGGCTCACCAGCATTGTGCCACAGCACCTTTCAGAAGCCATACCCCCACCAAGTGCTCTTGCTCCATGGCTCCCACTGGCACCAAGCCGTGCCTCCTGCCCCTAGCCTAGGACTGCTTCGATTTTTATTATTATTATTTTTATTTTTTAAACTCCTAGAAGTGCTCGCAGCTTTTTAAACCAACCCCCACTTCCCCACAACTGTGGCCTTGACCCCCCCGAAGCTCAGCCAGCCCTCCACCCAGTAAAACCCACAGCTCCCAGTTGGGGAGAAGCCGTTATGACAGCAGTAGGGAGGGGAAACCCCCCGCCATGGCCGGGATCCAATGCTGGCTGCCCCGAGGAGGGGGGAACAATAGGGCAGGACCCCGCCCTGAGACCATGGGGAGCATGTCTTAGCCGCTCAAATCCTCCCACCTCTACTTTGAACTGAACCTGCAGTGACCGAAAACCAACAGTATCCCTGGATTGGCGCCTTGGCAGAGGGGAGTGCCTCGACCCTGCGGCCGGCCAGCATGGCCCTAAGGAAAATGCGATCCTAAAAGCAATAGTTTGGCTTCTCCGGTGCCTTAAAGCCAGGAGCCGCAGTGATGCCAGGCTCAGTGACACCAGCCACATCCTCCGGCATCCTCAGTTGGATGATGGCGTCACCAGAGGTGTTGCAGAGGGACAGGGCTTTTTGCCACCGCACCGCCAGCTTGGCATCCCTGGCTGCCAGTGTCGGGACTGGGTTTATTCTGGCATGCACCATTGATCCACACCCGACAGATGCTCCATGAATGCCTTTCTGTAGAGGCCACTGTCACGGGGGCTGTCGGCTCCAGACCCCACCGGCATGGACCCGGCGGTTGGGGAGCATCACCTTCACCACAGTGCCCGCACCAACAAGCCGGGCCAGTGACAAGCTGGACTTGCCACCCGGCATCTCCTGGCGCAGCTGACACCAGGGCCACAGTTTGGAGGTAGGAATTCGGTGCCTGGAACCGCTTCCCCACAGGGAGGAACTGAGAAAAGTTGCTTTTTCTTTCTTGGTTCCTAGTTGCCCAAATTCAGCTGAATTAATTTAAAAATACCGGAGCTGGGCAGGGGGGATGAGACCCCCTCAACAAGGTGGCAGTGGCCCGGCATCCTGGGCGCAGCAGCCAGCTGGCAGCTCTCACCTGCCCTCATATTTGTACGGTACAAGCAATAAAATGGGGGTTGTTTTTTTGTTGTTGTTTTTCCTTTTTTTTTTTTTTTTTTTTTTTTCCTTTTTTGGAGGAATTGGGATCTTGGGCTCCTCTGGGGCAGGGGGAGGGGAGGCTGAGGGCCCCAGCTGCTCCCCCCAGCTCCCCAGAGGGACCCGGGCACTACTACACCTGATTCCTCTGTGGCCCGAGTAGCGCTCCTGGGGGTCCCCAAGGACCCAAATACACCTCCCTGGGACCACCCCCCCCCCATCACCCCAATAGTGCTCCCTGGGCTCTCTATTATGTGTCTCTGTATGTTCCCATGCATCACGTGTCCCTGGCCCCACAGCTGTCCCCGTGGCAGGTGACGGCACAGGACACAGCACTGGTCACCAAGCACTTTACTGATGGCTCCCAGCACAGCCCAGAGTCCCCAGTGGGCGCAGGCTGGGAGCGACAGGGGTAACAGCAGGGCTCAGAACTGCAGGAACTCGGCCACGAAGGCAACCAGGATCTTGCAGAGGGCCTCCATGGTGGGGGGGTGTAGGTTGTCCTCGGTGTCCTCAAGCGTGTGCCATACACGTGGGAAGGGCGTGGGGATAAGGTGCAGCACAGGGACACCTGCAGGGACACGGGGCGGGGGGACAGACACAGTGGGAGGGCATGTCCCCCGGGACATCAGCCCGCAGGACCCCAGCTGCCCACCCTGCTCCTTGCCCTGGCCACGCAGCATGGGGACACAGGGATGGTGCTTCCCCGGGCCACAGGAGGACAATGCGCCCCAGGGGACAGGGGGGAGGGTGGGGACGTCACCTCGCTGGAGGAAGGGGACGTGGTCATCCTCGACAGGTCCTGGGGCCGGGCTGAGGCGGAAGAAGGGCTGGTCCTGGGGGAGGACGTGCAGCAGCCCCAGCCGCCGCAGGCGCTGCTCTGCACCAGGGACATGGGGACAACATGGCGGGGCAGAACCCTCTGTGACACCCCCAGCCTCCTCCTCTCTGTCCCCGTCGCAGCCCCTTGTCCCCATCCCGTCCCTGTTTCTACCCCTGTCCCAACCCTGCGTCCCACCTTGTCCCCCATCCGTGTCCCCATCCCCATGTCCCACCTGTGTCCTATCCCATCCCCAGCCCTCTCCCCATCCCGTCCCCTTGTCCCCACCCCTGTGTCCCCATCCCTGAGTCCCACCGATGGCGACGAGGCGCAGGAACCAGTGGTGGGTGCGGGGGAAGTGGCTGTGGATGGCAGGGTGGCGGGCGCCCAGCAGGTCCAGCAGCACCAGCAGGCTCTGGGGACACCATCATGGCCATGGGGACACCAGCACAAGGACACCACAGTGCCACCGGTGAGATGCCGTGCGACTGTCCCAGCTGGACCAAGGCCATGCCACCACCCTTGAGTGCCCCCAGACCATCCCAGTTGGGTCACGGCAGTGGCAGGGACCGTCCCAGCTGGACCAATGCCATGTCACCACGCTCCAGTGCCCTCAGATCAGCCCACCACCCTTGGCCATCATCCTCGGATGCCATGGGACCATCCCAGCTGGGTCACAGCCAACAGACCACCCCAGCACGGTGCCACCACCCTCGGGTGCCACCAGGCCGCTCGCAAACCGCCGTGAGGCTTGGTGTCACTCACCATGGTGGTGATCTGGGTGCCGTGTGGCCCGTGGGGGGTGGCGGCCATACGTGCCGCCAGGTGCCGGGCGCCATAGAGGGAGTCAGTGACGCTCCAGTCCCCGAAAGCTTCCTCCCCATCCAGGAACAGCAGCTGCAGCGTCACCTCTGCGCCCTGCTGGGACCCGGGCGTGCAGCGGGGGGGGGGACCCAGGCATCTGGGGGGGGGGGGACCCCAGGTGTCCTGGGTGGGGGGGGGGGGTCAGGAGGGACCCAGGTATCCTGGGGGGTCACAGGATGGACCTGGATGTCCTCTGCAGGGGAGTCAGGAGGGACCCAGATGTCTGGGGGGGACCCAGGCATCCTGGGGGGGGGGCGGTGGTCCAGGCCTTTGGACCACCGGTCACCCACCCTGTCCTTGGCGTGCCGCAGGGGCCGGTCAAGGGCAGCTGCCAGCTCCAGCAGGATGGCGCAGGGCACGGCTGAATCGGTGGCCCCCAAAAAGAGCTGCTGGCCGGGACCAGGGGGCAAGATCTTTGTGTCGTAGTGACAGGCGAGGACCAGGCGGCGGGGGGCGGCGGGGGGCGACCGTGGCCACCACGTTGGTGAAGGTCACTGGTCCCCGGGGAGTCACCGCTTCAAAGGCGTCAAGCTCCAGGTGCCAGGCAGCCCCCAGGGCACCCAAGCACCCCATGACGTGCTGTGGGGACGGGGACACCGGTGAGGGGCATGGCAGCACCACAGGGTGGGTGCGGTGGCACCCGGGGGGAAAGTGTGTGTGGGGAGGGGGGTCTTACCTGGCGGGCGGCGCGGCTCCCAGGCCCCCCTGGCACCCGTTCTCGCAGGAGGGGCCGCAGGAAGGTGTCCCGCAGGCGGGTGGGATCCAGCTGCCCCAGCAGCGCCCGTAGAGCCTGCTCCGAGGGGGGGCCGGGGGGGGGCTGGGGGTGGCTGTGTCAGTGTTTGGGGCTGGGGGGGGGGGGGGTCCCGTGGGGGGTTTGGGGTTCCCTGGAGGGGTCTAGGGGCCCTTCATGATGGGGTCTGGGGGGCCTTAGGAAGTTTGGTACCCTGGGGGGGGGGGGGCCTGGGGGATGTTGGGGGGCTCCAGGGGTGGTGTCTGGGTGCCCCTGGAGGGGTCTGGGGTGCCCCCATGATGGGGTCTGGGGGGCTCAGGGAGGGGGCTGAGGACCTTGTGGGATGTGTGGGGGCCCTGAGGGGGGCTGGGACACCCCCCCCCGGGGGTCTGAGGGGCCCTGGGGAGGGCTCTGTAGGTGCTTGGGGATGTTGGGGGTCCCTGGAAGGGTCTGAGGGGCCCATGGAAGCATTGCGCGGCCCCATGATGGGCTCTAGGTTGCCCTGGGGTGCTCGGAGGAGGGTGAGGGCCCTGGGGGGCAGGTCTGGGTGACCCGGGACCCATTGGGCGCCACCACGACCGAGTCCGGCGGACCCCAGGATATTGGGGGGGGGTGTCCTCAGAGGGGCTGGGGGCCTCGGGGGAGGTCGGGGGGTCTCCATGGGGTCTGGGGGCTCCCGGGGATAGCGTGGAAATGCTGGGCATCCCCTCCCCGGGACGCCCCCCCCCCCCTCCCCTCCTCGCTCACCCGGCCAGTGCCCCGTTCCCCGCCGGGCCATGCGACGTAGAGGAGGGCGGCGGCAGCCGCCAGCGCCAGGAGCGGCAGCAGCGGTCGGGGACAGCGGCGCGACCGCGGGCAGAGCCCGGGACCCGGCAGCGGTACCGGCACCGCCACCGGGCCGGGACCGGGCCCCGAACCCGCGGCCCGGGCCCGGCGGGAGCCACCGGGGCCCTTCCGCATGGCGCGGGGGCGTGGCCTCCTCGGTAAGGGGCGTGGCCCCCATGGGGGCGGGGCCGCGGAGGGTAGCCAGGCGACGGGGACGCCGCTGATAGGGCGCGGGGCAGGGCTCGCGCGCTAGGCCCAGCCCACTGCCCGAACGGCGGGCTGGGGGGGGGGGGGGGGGGGCGGGGGCGCATGCGCGGTAGCCCTGGGCACACGGCGCATGCGCAGGCACGGCTGGCCGGGCAGCTCCCCCCCCCGGAAAGCGGGGCCGCGGCGGCGGGGGCGGAGCCACAGTTGCGATGTCACTCTCAACGTGTGATGTCACGACAGATGTCACCTGGGGTGGGGGCATCGCTCCAGGCGGGGACGTTCACCTCGCACCAGGACACCAGCCCAGAGGCGTTACCCTGGATGGGGACGTCACCGCGAATGCAGACGTCGCCCTGCACCGGGAGGTCACCCGGGATGGGGACGTCACCCCCCGAGAGGACGTCACCCTCCATGGGGCTGATGTCATCTTCCACCGGGCCATCACCCTCCACAGTGCCATCTCCCCGGACGGGGCCGTCACCCTCCACAGGGCCACCACCCTCCTGGGGGCCATCAGCCCAGCTGGGGTCACGGCCACAGGGGCTTTCGCCCTCCACGGGGCCTTCACCCTCCACGGGGACATCGGCCCAGCTGGCGTCATCGCCATGGGGCCAGCACCCTCCACGTGGTCGTGACCTTCCCCAGAGACATCACCCTCCGTGGGGCCACCCCCTGCCCCCACTGCTACCACCCCCTCTCTCTCCACCCCCTCCGCTTGGTGCCTTTTTTTTCTTTTTTCCCGTCAAGTCTTGGGGTTTGATGATTTTTTTTTTTTTTTTTTTTTCCACCTTCTCCTCCGCCCTTTCCAGCAACCTCCACGGCCAAACACCCCCCTCTATGTCCCCACATCCGCCACCACCGTCCCTGCCGGCGCTTGTCCCTTCACCTGCCGTCATCGCGCCGGGTGGCTGGGTGTACCCAGTTGTTATCGTGCAAGCCCACCCTGCAACCGGGCGCTTCCTTATCGGGTCTCCGGCAGCACATCCAGTAGGATCGGCCGTAAGGCAGGTCGTGGTGGTAGGGCTTGGGATGCCATCGGCACAGGGACACGTCCCCCTTCTCGTAATGCTTCTTGCACTGCTTGCAGGGGTCGTCGCGGTAGAGGGGGTCGCGGTTCCAGCGGGAATCGGTGGCCTGCACCCCGAAGGTCTCGATGATGGACTTGAAGTAGTGACAGGAGCACTTGAGGGCGGCCAGCGCTTGGGTGGGCAGGTAGCTGAAGATCTTCACCATGACGTGCTCTGGCAGCAGAAGCATATACTGCCGGGGCTCCAGCAGCCGCTGGATCTTGAAGCGGATCTCCAAAAAGTCGTGGGAGACGTGACGGTACAACCGGCAAAGCGAGGGGTCGGGGACAGCTGACGGCTCCTCGCTGGCCTCTGTGTCCTCCACCGCCGGCGTCTCCTCAGGGACGGGCAGGAGGAAGAGCTGCCCCGGCGGTGGGTCCTCCTGCGCCGCCGCCGGCAGCCGCACTGTCTCCTCCTTCATCTTCTTGGCACTGTCCTTGCCGAAGAAGACGCATTGGTCCACCACCCCCGTCACCACCACGTCCACGTGAAAGCCGGAGGCGCAATCCCGCGCCGACGCTGACGCACCCTCACCAGTTCCTTCACCCATCTCCGGCTTGACAGCGGTCGCCGACCCCTCGCTGCACCCCATGTCCATGTCAGGGCCGTCCCCGTCCCCTTTGGGACCAGCGGCGGCCAGGAGGAACTCCACATTGTTGGGCAGCACATCGCGGGACGGGCTGATCAGCTGGTAAAGGTCACAGGTGATCTTGTCCTTGGCACGACCACTGGCATTACCACCACCGCTCGCCGTCCCGCAGCTCATAAAAACGCAATTGGGACGCCCGACAGCACCCGGCTCGGCTGTGGCGGCTCCAGCACGGGGCTCACGGCCGCTGGAGATGCGGAAGGCAATGCGCACCTCACCGGGACCCGGTGCCGATGATGCTGCCGCTGCTGCGGCACATTCAGCACCCGGGCGGCACAACCCATTGGGTCGGGTGCCACCGTGCTCCCGCTGCCGTGACTCAAAGTGGGCAACAGCTTCTGCCACCCGGCTGCAATCGGAGCCACTTGGCGCTTTGGTTTCACCACTGGCTGCCTCCACAAAGACAACTGGGGCGGTGGGAGCACCACAGGGCCGGGGGAAGCTCTGCAATGCCAGCGCCGTCCTCTGCTCCACCAACGCCACCATCTCCGCCACGGACAGCAAGTCGGGGGCTTCACTGGCAGTGGCGGATGGTTCGCTGGGACACGGGCAAGCCGTGTCCTTGCTGCCAGTAGCCCATGCTGGGCTTGGCTTGCTCTTAGTGGGGTCATGGCAGCGCCGGCGCCGCTTGGCTTTGGAGCTATCGCTGCCCCAGTTGCCTTTTACCTTCATGGTGCTGGCACGGCCGCTGCTGCCACCGCCGCCACTGCCACCGCCGCACTGGTGTGCCACAAAGAAAGCCACCTTCTCCTTGGTGTTGCCCGGTTTGATGACATACCACGTGTCCAGCAGCACCCGTCCTTCCTCCACTGATGCTGGAGGAGCCGGGGCGGCATCGGCAGGAGCCGGTGGCGTGTTTTCGGAGGGGGCCTGGGCGCCAGCGGGCTCCTCGGTGGGACGGCAGGAGAAGGGTTTCTTGGTGGAGCCAGGGCCGGGGCATGGTTTGTTCTGGGAGTAAGTGCCGAAGGGCCGCGGGCACCAGAGCTGCAGCTGGGGGAAGGCGTTGGGCTCCATCAGGGCAGCATGGCACTGCCGATGATGCCGACGTTGCCAACGCCGTGGGCTGCCAGCGCCCGTGCCCAAGCCTGCCATGAGAGAAAGGGGTGTTAATGGGCCTGGCGGGGATGGGGTGGGGATGGTGGGGACAGCATGGGGCTGGCGGGGCCAGTATGGGGCTGTTGGGGATAGTATGGGGCTGGCAGGCCCAGTATGGGGCTGGTGGAGATGGTGGGGACAACATGGGGCTGGCAGGCCCAGTATGGGGCTGGTGGGGCCAGTATGGGGCCAGTATGGGACTGGTGGGGCCAGTATGGGGCTGGTAGGGCCAGTATGGGGCCAGTATGGGACTGGTGGGGCCAGTATGGGGCTGGCAGAACAAGCACGGAGCTGGGGGGGGTTAATGGAGCCATTCCTGGGCCGTTCCCAGTACCGTTACTAGGTCATACTGGGGTCACTGGGGTGGGCCCTGGGGGCGGTGCCCGGGCTGTGCCCCGCCCCCCGGCTCCTCCCCCCTCGCACACTCACCCCCCACGCCCCGCTCCCTTTGCATGCTCACAAGCCCCGCCCACCCGGTCCAGAAGGCCCCGCCCCCTCACCGGCTCCGTCCCGGCGCGGTCTGCAGGGGGGCGGGCCCGGCCCTTAAAGAGGCCGCGGCACCCGAGGAGGTGGGGACCGTCCGCCCCCGCCCTTTTAACGACCGGCGGCTGCAGCCGTTTGTTGACAGGCCCTGAGCGCGAGGCGGCGGCCAATCAGGGAGCCGCGCTCGGGCCATGCCCATATATGGACGGCGGCAGCGCGAAGGGCCGGGGGGCGTGGTCGGAGGGGGGCGTGGCCGGCGGGGGGGCGTGGTCGGATGTCCCCGCGCTCCCCTGGGCCGCGGGGACGGGAGGGGCGCGGACACGGTCCCGCGTGGGCCGGGGGGGGGGGGGGTTATCCCGCGCGCACCCCACACCTCTGCGGGGGGTGTGGGGTGGGGGGAGGGGAGCCGATGACCCTCGTGGGTGACGCGAGGTCGGGCCTGTCCCCGCCCCAGGTGTGACACGGGGACACGCCCGCCCCCCCCCTCCCACCTACCTCGCGCGACGCTGGGACACGCGTGTCCCCGCGCGCGACACAGGGGCGCGCCCTCGGTCTCGCGCCCGGCCAGGGCAGCCGCGCCCCCGAGGGCAAAAGCCAGGGGGCACCCGCGGCCCCGGTGTCGCACGGGCGCGGACTGGTGCGTGTGTGTGTGTGTGGTGTGTTCCCACCACGGTGTGTCACGGGTGGGACACGCCTGACCCCCGGTGTGCCGCGGGCACGGCCCCATGCCCCCCCCCCCCCGCCCCGGCTGTGTCACGAGTGGGAGACGCCGGTCGCCCCGGTGTGACACCCCCCTCACCGGACCCCGGCCCGGCGGCTCCGCGGTCGTTACCGAGCACGGGCCCGGGACTCCGCCACCAGCCCGCAGGGCGCCACCACGCCCCGGGGCACCGCCCGCCCACGCCCCCCCCGGTCCGTGGCCCGGGCCCCGCCCGGTGCCGCCGCCCCTCCCCCGCTCACCGGGCAGGTGCCGGGCGCGGCCGCTCCGCCTCTCCGCGCCGCTTCCGGGGTGCCCCGCGCGTGCGCTCACCCGCCGCTCTCCGCGCATGCGCCGCGAGGGGGACACTGGGAGGTGTAGTCCGGGGAGGGGCGCGAAGCCCCTGCGCGTGCGCCGCTGGGGATGCTGGGAGTTGTAGTCCGCCGCCGTGCTGCCCGGTAACGCCGCGCTTGAGCAACGGGTGTGCCGGGAGGGGTAGTCCACGCGTGGAGGGGGTCTGGGGGCGACGGGGATCTCCCCTCCCCGCCCCCAGTCACCCCCCACCCCCGTCTCCCAGTGACACCATCCCATCACCCAGTGACACACCGGTACTTCCCTCCCCCCCTCCCCCCCAGTGACGCCCACACACCCCTGGTCACCCACTGACACCGGCAATGACCCCCCCACGCCAGTCACCCGTGACACCATCAATGACCCTCCCCACTGACACCCAGCCCTGGTCACCTGTGACAGCCCAGTAGCACCCAGTGCCACCCACCCCAGCCACCAGTGCCCCCCAGTGACACCCCCAAGAGATTTCACAGGAGCCACTGGAGGGTGTCACATCTTTCTTTAGGGTACAAAGCTGGGGACGCCTGGGTCCCCACAGCTCAGACGCCCCTACGACACCCCCCCCCCCCCCCCAGCACCCCAAGGTGTCAAGGAAACCCCCCAAGACCCCCTGACCCACCCCCCCCAGCACCCAAGGCATTGGGGACCCCCCTCATCACCCCAACGTGTCGGGGGACCCCCCAAGCTCCCCCTGATTCCCCGCCAGCACCCAAAGGGGACAGGGACCCTCCCCCCAGCACCCAAAGGCTTTTGGGATGCCCCCTCAGCATCCCAAGGTCTTGGGACCCCCCCCCCCCCGGCACCCAAAGGTGCCACCCCCGCCTCAGCAGCAGCTCTCAGCGATCGGGTGCCCCCCGGCATGGGGGGGTGCTGGGTGTTGCCCCCCCACGGCCATGTAGCGGCGGGTGCCACGGGGGGGGGCCCGGCGGGGCCCGGGGGGGCAAGGGGCACCCAAGCGGCACCGCTGCCACCCCCGTCGCACCTCTGCCTGCACCTGCGGGCACCGGGACATGTCGCGATGTGTCACGCCACGTCACGACATGCCCCCTTCCCTCCTCCCCCCCCCGTGTCACGACCTGCCCTGACGCACCTCCTTGTTGACGAAGCAGTAGAGGACACTGACAATGAGGCCCTGGGGACAAGGGGGGGGGGCACCCCGGGGTGGGGGTGCACCCAGACAGGTGGGTGCACATGGTCACACGCACAGGTATGTGCACCCCCTGCACCTGAGCACCCACACCGCCCCCCCCCCGAGCACGCATCCCCTGCACCCCATTGCAGCCCCCACCTCCTGCAGCCCCCCCATTACAGCCCCCCCATCGCACTCCCCCATTACAGCCTCCTATTTTAGCCCCCTCGTTGCACCCCCCACCACATTGCAGCCCCCCAATTGCACACCCCCATTGTACCCCCACCATGACTCCCCCCATTGCACCAGCCCATTGCAGCCTCTATCCCACTGCCCCTTCCATTGCCCCCCCAAGCCTCCCCCATTGCACCTCCCCATTGTAGCCCCCATTGCACACCCCTCCACCATGTCTGTCTTCCCCCCGTTGCCCCCCCCCCTCATACCTGGGAGGAGGAGAGCAGCAGCTGCAGGCAAAGCTGCACCAGGCGCAGAGTGCCACCCCCCTGCCCCTCTCCCACCAGGGCGAAGGCCACCTCATGCACCCCCAGCAGTGGGATCAGCGTCAGGGTTGACCTGGCCAGCCTGGGGGGGTGATGACACACGCTCGGGGACAGCCGGGGACACACTTGGGGACACACACGGGGACAGCCCTGGGGACAGGGACACCCCCCAGGCACCCCCTCAGGGAGGGATGGGGGCACCCTCAGGGACACTTTTGGTGGCATTACAGGGATGGGGACATGCACAGGGACACACTTGGGGATGTCACAGGAATGGGGACATGGTCGGGGACATGACAGGGATGGGGACACACTTGGGGACATGACAGGGATGGGGACACACTCAGGGACGTGCTTGGGGACATTGCAGGGATGGGGCACACGTGGGGACGTGCACAGAGACGGGACGGGCACAAGGACGTTGCACGGCCAGCATGGGGACACGATGGGGACAGGGATGGGGAGCATGAGGACATGGATGGGGTGCGCGACGTGTGTTCCCACACACACACCAGTGTCCCAGTGTCATTGGCATCCCCATGCCCATCCCCAGCGTCCCCATGTCCCCGTCCCCCCCCCGCACACCCCAAGGTCCCTGTGTACCCACCTGACCCTGGTGTCCCCACGGGACACCTGATGTGCCCGGACTTTGGCCACCAAGATGCGGACGATGCGCACAAACACCACGAAGTTCACCTGGGGATGGAGACGCTGGCGGTGACACCCCCTGCGGTGGGGACACTGCCCCAGCATGGCCACCCCCGCGCTGTGTCACCCACTGCCACGGCCATCAGGATGGGACAGCGGATGATCCACCATACTGCTGCCTTCTCGTTCCTCTCCCAGCACCTGCCAGAGTGGGGGGGGGGGGCACTCAGCCAGATGCCTGGGTCCCCTGTTGGGGACACCAGAGTGTCCCCAGAGTGTGACAAAATGGGGAGGGGGGTTGTCCGGCAGCCTCACCCCTCGTTCTCGTAGAGGTACCTCACCACCACCCATGGTACCACGAAGAGCACGGGAGCTCCTGGAGAGATGGGGACAAGGTTGGGGAGGGGATGTGGAGGCACGTGGGGACACAGGGGGGACACGGGGACGGGCTCACCCCAGCCGAGGAGGAGGAAGGCAGGGAGGCAGCGCTCGCCGGAGAAGGCTGCCAGCACCAGGAGCTTGTGGAGGAAGAGTCCCTCGGCCAGCAGCCACCCGTAGTTAGCCCCCACGCAGTACTGGGTGAGAGCCTGGGCCAGCCGGCACCCTGCCACTGCCTGCTGCGGGGACACCCACACCGCCACCGGGACACCAGCATCGGGGAGGGACCAGCATCAGGGTGGCACCAGCATCATGTTAGACCAGCATTGGGGTGGCACCAAGCATCGGGGTGGCACCAACATCATGGTGGCACCACCATCACGATGGGACCAGCCCCCACCCTTGGGTCCCCCATCCCAGCGCATCCCACCATTCCCCACCCAGGGGTGCCCCCCACCCTGGGGTACCCCCACCATGGGTGTTCCCCTCCCCACACGGGTACTCCCCGATGGCTGCCACCTCCATAGGTGCCCCACCTGTGGATACCCCCTCCCCCCATGGGTGCCCCCCATCCGCCATGGGTGCCCACCTGCTGGCCCAGCAGCTGCAGGGGGTGCCCGGGGCCGGGGCGCAGGTGGCGTTGGAGCAGCGCATCCCGCGTCAGGATGGCACCCGCTCGCAGCACGAAGGAGAGGAAGAGGTTGGCATGGATGAAGTTGCGGGTGCAATGCAGGCGCCTGCGGGGACGAGGGGCAGTGGGTGGCAGCACCCACGGGTGCCCCGCTAGCACCCAAGGGTGCCCTGGTGCAGGTACCTGAAGAGCAGAAGCAGCAGCAGTGCCAGGAGGAGGGCGATGAGGGAGAGGGAGTAGCCCACGGTGTACAGGAGGCGAAACTGCTCCAGCAGCCAGGCGTGCCGCTGCAGGGACAGGGACAACAGTCACCAGGGACAGGGAGGTGGCACCGCACCAGGAGGTGGAACAGGGCATGGTGTGGCATGGTGCGTGGTGCGGCGCGGTGTGGTATGGTGCAGTGCAACGTGGCACAGCACAGTGCAACGGGACGTGGCATGGTGCAACACAGCACAGCACAGCGCACAGCACAGCATGGCGTGGTGCAACATGGCATGGCACGGTGCATGGTATGGCACGGTGAACGTCACAGCACGGCATGGTGAAACACGACATGGTATGGTGCAACAGGGCATGGCACGGTGCAGCACAGCGCGTTATCACAGCATGGCATGGTACAACACAGCAAAATGCATCACAGTGCGTGGCATGGTGCCACACAGCACAGCGCAGCATGGTGCAAAGAGGCATGGCATGGTGCAGCACGGTGCCAGCATGGTGCAACATGCACGGCACAGCATGCCACAGTGCAACACGGCGTGGCACGGTGCAGCCCAGTGCGCGTCATGGCACAGCGCAACCCGGCGCAGCCCAGCAGCTCCCGGCACAGCACACACTGCAGCGCAGCCCGACGGTGCATGGCACGGCACTACATGGGGTACAGCACACGTCAGCCTGGCCCAGCGCAGCATGGGGCAAGGGGCACGGCACAACGCAGGGCACAGCACAGCATGGGGCACAGCACAGCGCAGCATGGCACAAGGAACTGCACGGGGCATGGCATGGTGCACAACACAGTGTGGCATGGTACAGGGCACGGCACGTGGCACAGCATGGGGCACAGCACGGTGCATGACATGGCACAGCGTGGCACAGTGCACAGTGCAGCACAGCGCAGCATGGGACACAGCATGGCACAGCATGGCACGGCACAGCACGGCACGATGCACAGCAGAGCGGCACGGTGCACGGCATGGTGTATGGCACAGCACAGCACGGGGCACAGGATGGCACATCAGAGCGGCACGGTGGACAGCATGGTGCACAGCACAGCACGGCACGACGCACAGCAGAGCAGCATGGTGCACGGCACGGTGCACGGCACGGCGCAGCACAGCACATGGCATGGCAGCATGACACATCCCAGCATGGCATCTCCCAGCGTGGCACCCCACGGCACAGCAGCCCGCAGCGTGGCACGGCACAGCACCCGGGCCCCCACCTGCAGCAGTTGCTCCTGCGCCAGGTCCTCGCACTGCGAATGGTCCCGCCAGGGCCGCCCCGTCTCGTCTGTCACCCACCGCCCGTCAGGTCCGCAGCGCCGAGCCACCACCCCACCCTGCACTGAGCACCTTGTCCCATCACTCCGTGGCGCCCAGGGGCACCCACAGGGCCCCCCAGGGCAGGTGCCACCCCCCGGCCATTACCTCGGTGGTGCCAGGGCAGGTACCAGGGGCAGGGGACAGTGACGGTGCTGTTGGGGGCCGCGTCCCCCCAGCAGGCGTACATGTCAAAGCTGCGGTTGCAGACGGGTCCTGGGGAGGGGTGCAGGGGGGTCATGGTGTCCCCAGTGTCCCCCTGGTGTCCCTACCCCATCCCCACTCACCAGGTACTGGGGGGTCGAGGCGCAGGCGCAGCTCACACGCATGCCGGTATTCGCGCCAGGCAGCCAGCGTTGCCTGGGCTGAGCGCTCCTCCTGCAAGGGGCCACCACAGGGCCACCATGGGGGGGGGGCCACCGTGGGGACACCACCACCAGGGTCACCGCATTGGGGCAACCACCATGGGGCCACCACCACAGGTTCACCATGATGGGGCCACCACCATGGGGTCACCATGACTGGGGCCACCACCATGGGTTCACCATGATGGGGCCACCACCACAGGATCACCATGACTGGGGCCACCACCACGGGTTCACCATGATGGGGCCACCACCACGGGGTCACCATGACTGGGGCCACCACCATGGGGTCACCATGATGGGGCCACCACCACGGGGTCACCATGACTGGGGCCACCACCACGGGGTCACCATGATGGGGCCACCACCACGGGGTCACCATGACTGGGGCCACCACCATGGGGTCACCATGATGGGGCCACCACCACGGGGTCACCATGACTGGGGCCACCACCATGGGGTCACCATGATGGGGCCACCACCACGGGGTCACCATGACTGGGGCCACCACCACGGGGTCACCATGATGGGGCCACCACCACGGGGTCACCATGACTGGGGCCACCACCATGGGGCCACCATGAGTGGGGCCACCACCATGGGTGACCAGGGTAGGGACACCACCATGGGACACCATGGTCCTGGGGAGGACGTCCTGGAGGTGGCAGCTGGGGGGGGTCCTGGTGGGCTGGGGGGTCCCAATGAGGCAATGGGAGGGTCCTGGGGGGGTCCCAGCAGTAGCAGCGGGGGAGTCCCAGGGTGTGGGGCGACCCCAGGGGTGACACTGGGGGGTGCTGGGGTCTCACCTCTGCCCCACGCAGGACCCGGCTGAGCAGGGGTGGGGCCACTGCCCGGTGGTCCATGACGGCGACAGCAGCTCCTGAGGGGGGGGGAGGTGCTGGGGGGGCACCGGGAGGGATGGGGGTGCCGGTGTCGTGTCGTTTCCCCCCCCCTGTTATCGGTGCCACCCTCCCCTTTGACGTGCTCGTTACCAGGGAGCTGCAGGTGGTGCCCGGACGCCTGGGTCTTTCTGGGGAGGGGGACAGGACTGGGACACCCCCCACACCGACACCCCCCCGCCGTGACCGACACCCCCCCTAAAGGTCCGCGGACACGCGTGGGGAACGCAGGCCGGGGCAGCCGTCGTGGGGGGTGTGCAGCGGCTGCCCCCCCCCCGGTGATGCCGGCTCCTGCCGGTGCCACTTCGGTGTCCCTTGTCCCCCCCCCCTCCAGTGTCCCTTGTCCCTCCTCCCGGTGCTCCTTGTCCCCCTCCAGTGTCCCGGCTCCCCCACGCGTGTTCCCCACTGCCCCTCAAAGTGCCCCCATGTCCTCTCCGCTTCACCCCGATGCCCCCGCGGGCCCCTCGGGTGCCCCCCGACCCCCACGGACCCCACCCCGTGCCCCCCCGACACTCCCCCCCCCCCGACACCCCCGGTACCGGCTTGGCGCGGGGCTCCACCGCCCTCGGGGCACCGGCACCGGCTCCGGCGGCACCGCCCCCGGGAGGGGCGGGGGCACGGGGAGGGGGGGGCACCCGGGTGGGGACTCGAGTCGGAGCAACGTGACCTGGTGGTAGTGTGGAGGGTGGCCCACGTCTCGGGTGGGGGGAGCCGGGAGGCTGCCCCACACATCCCGGGGCTCCAGGGTCACCCGGGGGGGGGGGTCCAGTGTCACCCAAGGGGGTCCAATGTCACCCACAGGGACTGCAGGGTCACCCAGTGGGGTCCAGCATCACCCACGGGTGCCCCAGTGTCACCCAAGGGGGTCCAGTGTCACCCAGGGGGGTCCCAGTGTCACCCAAGGGGGTCCAGTGTCACCCACGGGGACTGCAGGGTCACAGAGTGGAGTCCAGCATCACCCACGGGTGCCCCAGTGTCACCCACGGGGACTTCGGGGTCACAGAATGGAGTCCAGCGTCACCCATGGGCGCCCCAGTGTCACCCAAGGGGGTCCAGTGTCAGCCATGGGGACTGCAGGGTCACAGAGTGGAGTCCAGCATCACCCACGGGTGCCCCAGTGTCACCCAAGGGGGTCCACTGTCACCCGCGGGGACTGCAGGGTCACAGAGTGGAGTCCAGCATCACCCACGGGTGCCCCAGTGTCACCCAAGGGGGTCCAGTGTCACCCACGGGGACTGCAGGGTCACAGAGTGGAGTCCAGCATCACTCATGGGTGCCCCAGTGTCACCCAAGGGGGTCCAGTGTCACCCACGGGGACTGCAGGGTCACAGAGTGGAGTCCAGCATCACCCCTGGGTGCCCCAGTGTCACCCAAGGGGGTCCAGTGTCACCCATGGGGACTGCAGGGTCACAGAGTGGAGTCCAGCATCACCCACGGGTGCCCCAGTGTCACCCACGGGGACTTCGGGGTCACAGAATGGAGTCCAGCGTCACCCATGGGCGCCCCAGTGTCACCCAAGGGGGTCCAGTGTCACCCAGGGGGGTCCCAGTGTCACCCAAGGGGGTCCAGTATCACCCACGGGGGTCCAGTGTCACCCACAGGGACTGCAGGGTCACCCAGTGGGGTCCAGTATCACGCATGGGTGCCTCAGTGTCACCCGCGGGGACTTTGGGGTCACAGAGTGGAGTCCAGCATCACCCACGGGTGCCCCAGTGTCACCCAAGAGGGTCCAGTGTCACCCGAGGGGGTCCCAGTGTCACCCATGGGGGTCCCAGTGTCACCCACGGGGACTGCAGGGTCACCCAGTGGGGTCCAGTATCACCCACGGGTGCCTCAGTGTCACCCACGGGGACTTTGGGGTCACAGAGTGGAGTCCAGCATCACCCACGGGTGCCCCAGTGTCACCCAAGGGGGTCCAGTGTCACCCGGGTGGGCTCTGGTGTCACGCAGGGAGATTCAGTCTCATCCAGGGGGTTCCAGCATCACCCACGAGTGCTCCAGTGTCACCCGGGGGGGGGGGGGGGCTTCAGTGTCCCCCACGGCTGTTCCAGTGCCACCCAGGGGTCTCCAGCATCACCCACGGGTGCTCCAGACTGACTCGGGGAGGTCCACGGTCACGCGGTGGGGCACCAGCGTTTACCGATGGGTGCCCCGCGGTCAGCCCCGGGGGGGGGGGGTGCTCCAGCCTCACCCCACGGGTGCCCCGACCTCCCTCGGCGCGGAGTGGGAGCCAGCCAGCCGACCGAGGAAGGGGGGGGGGGGCGTGTCCCAGCGGCGGCGGGGGGGGCGGAGCCGAGGGCGGGAGGACACGCCCCTCCCTCCCTTTGCTTCTCCCCGCCCCCCCGCCTCCCGGCGCCGCGCGGCGGTGAGGTCACGGCGCGCGCCGCCGGCCGGGAAGGGGGATGGTGGCGGGCGCGTTCCCGCTGGCCAAGCTGCTGACGCTGGGCGCGCGCCAGCTGAGCCGCCCCCTGGCGGCCCGCATCAAGGCCGGGGCGCGCGCCAGCCCCTTCTTCCGCGCCTACATCTGCCTGCCGCCCGCTCAGCGTGAGTGAGGGGCGGGGGGGGGGGGGAGGCTGGAGCAAGGACACCGCGGGGCTGGAGAAGGGCACGGAGGGAGGAGGGACGCGGCAGGGGGGCGGGCACACACCGGAGGGGGAGGTTGGGGGGGGCTCTGGTGGTGCCCCGCCGCTCCCTGCCGGTTTCTTCCCCACCCCCACCCCCCCCCCGCAGTGTATCACTGGGTGGAGATGCGCGCCAAGATGCGGCTGATGGGTTTCCGCGGCGCCGCCGTCAAACCGCTGAACGAAGAAGCGGCGGCGGAGCTGGGAGCGGAGCTGCTAGGGGAAGCGATCGTGTTCGGCGTGGGAGGGCTCTGCCTCTACCTGGAGTACGCCCGGCAGACGGGGCAGGCGCGGCGGCGGGAGGAGGAGCAGGCGGCGGCGCTGCGGGAGGTGGGGGAACGGCTGGAGCGGCTGCGGGAGGAGCTGGACGCCCTGGCGGCGCGCCTGCCGCCTGGACACGCCCCCGGACACGCCCCCGCCGGTTCCAGCCCCGCGCCCGGCGGCGGCCACGCCCCCGGAGCCGAGGGCGGTGGCGCAGGACACGCCCCCGCTAGACCCGGCCATTAAAAGCGCCCCTCGTGCTCTTCCCGCCGGCCGTTTCCTTTAGGGGCGGGGCTTGGTAGAGCGGGCAGTGATAGGGCGCTGGGGGCGGGGCCCCGAGGGGAGAGGGTGGAGCTTGCCCACACCGTGGGGGGAGGTGGTGGTGGGTGGGGCCTGGCCTTGGGAAGGGCTAGTGTGGGCGGAGCTAATGGTGGTGGGTGGGGCCCGGACTGGGCGGGCCTGAGGGTGGAGCGTCGCGGCGGGGGGGGGGCGGAGCTAATGGTGGTGGGTGGGGCCTGGAGTGCGGCAGGCCTTCAGGTGGGGTGACTTGGGGGCACAGCCGGGGCGGGGGGGGGGGGGGGGCTGCAACTAGGGGTTGGAGCTAATGGTTGTGGGCGTGGCCTGTAGTAGGGGCAGGCCCTCGGGTTGGATGCCGACTTGGGGGTGGAGCCAGAGGTGGTGGGCGGACCTTCCAGTGGCATGCTGCTTGAGGGCGGGGCCTGGTACCCTTGCAGTGAGGATTGGAGCAGTGCTAAGGGCAGGGGCGGGGCCTGAAGGGGCGGGGCCTGAAGGGGGTTTGGGTGGGGCACATGGTGGAGGCGGGGCCCTGTACCCGCGAGGAGAGGAGATTGGGGGCAGGGCCATGACCCCACAGCTGGGTTGTGATTAGTGGGGAGCTGATTGGGGCGGGGCCAGGATGAGTGGGCGGGGCTAGGACGAGGGGGCGGGGCTTTTCTCCAGCAGGGGGGTGACAGATGCCATTAAAGCAAAGTGAAGCCCCTGCTGTCCCTCTCATTGCTGGGGGGGGGTGTTCGGTGATGCCCCCCCCCCCCCCCCCCCCGGGTCACATGGATGAGGACATGGGTGGGTGTCACATACAAAACAACTGCATTTATTCATAGCAGGGGAAGGGGACACCCCACCTCCCCCCCTCAAAAAAAAAAAACAAAAAAACCCAACAAAACAAAAAACCAGTGAAAAACGCAAAAGTGGCATAAAAAAGACCCCCCGGGGGGGGAAGGGGGGGCACCCCTCATTTGCCCCCCCAAGTGTTAAAAAAAAGGGGGGTCCCCAAACTGGCGGTGAGGGGGGCACAGTGGAGGGGGGCTGCTTTGGCTCCCCCCAGCCGGTAAGGCACAGCCTGGGGGGGGGGGGGGGGGGGGGTGTCTGACCCAGAGTGGCCCCGCCAGGGCGGTGGGGGTGTGAAATGGGGGGGGGGGTGTGAGGCTAGGGGAGGGGAAGTAGGGGGAACCCCCCCCATCCAGGCCCATCTTGGGAGGGCTGGGGAGGGGGGCGTTAGGGTGCGCTCCGCTTCCGCAGCTCCACCACGAACGCTGCGGGAGGGGAAATGCAGCATCACAGGGGGGTCCCACAGTTACCCCCCCCATTGACCCCCACCCTCTCAATGGCCTATTCCCCCCTCTTGTCCTATGCCCCCCCCCCACCTTCAATGATCTCCTCCTTCATCTTCTGCAACTCCCTCCGCACCTCCTCCAGCAGCTCCTGGAGACGGGGGGGCACACGGTGAGGGGATTTGGGGGGACCGCCCCATGACCTCCCCCACCCCAGACCCCCCCCCAACCCCGCTACCTGTTTGATTCGCTCCAGGTCGGGCTCATCAGCAGGGCCGGGGGTGTCAGCGGGGGCAGCTGAGACGGCTGACTTCATCCTGGGGGTGCAGAAATAGGTTGGGGACCCCCTCAGTCCTCCCTGAGTGACTGCCATTTTGTGTCTTGGGTACCCCCCAACCTGCCTGCCCCCCGTCCCAGCAACTGTCCCCCAAGTCCTGCTCTGGGACTACTAGAGACCACCCCAGCACCCCGAACCGCCTCCACTGGCAACCCAAAGCCCCCCCCCCAGTCCCCCTGCCCACCCCAAACCCACCTGGGCAGCGTGGAGCTGGCCTTCTCCCAGGGCCTCCGCACGGGCTCTGCGGGGAGAGGGCAGCGAGTGAGGGCCGGCCCCCCAAACTCCTCCCCTTCCCCTAACGGTGCCCCCCAACACTCCCCCGCCTGCCGGACTACATTTCCCAGCGTGCTCGGCCACGGGGGCGGGCCGCGGGGCACACTGGGAGTTGTAGTCCCCGTACTCACCCGCAGGCTGCCCCGAGGTCCTAGTGCCCGGCTCCGCCTCGTCCTGCGGGGGCAGAGAGAGGTGTCGGGGCGGGGGGGAGGGGGGGGACGTACAGGACCACATCGGAGGACAAGGGTGGGGCAGGGAGAAGGGGGGGGGGAACGCGGAGCACCCCCCCAATGAGGGTCTCCTCCGGAGTGGTATTCGGTGGGGGGGCCAGCACTCACACTGGTGACATCCTCGTCCTTCTTTGGTGCTGGCTTGTCCCCCTGCAAGGTGGCTTTCCTCCTGGGGGGGGGAAGGGGATCAGCGTGGGCACAAGGGTGCCCCCACCTTGGGGGGTGCTGCTGGGCAGAGTGGGGTACCCCTGCCATCATGCCCCCCCCCGCCTCACCGTCGGGCCAGCATGGCACTCATCTCCTCCATCAACCCCCCCCCAGCCCCCCCACGGGCACCCTCGCCCTTGGGGGGTGCAGGGGGGGCCCCCGCACCCGTTGCTTCATCCTGCCAGGAGAAAGGGGGTGATGCAGAGCCCCCCCCCCCCCAGGTTATTGCCCGCCCCCCCCCCCCCAATGGTGCCCCTGCCCTCACCTTGCTGACTTTCCTGAGTTTAGCCCCCGCGATGGCAGCGGCAAGGCCGGAGCCCCCACCGGGCCCCCCCCCCAGCAGCACTCGCTGCCACCGGCAAGGGGGGGGGCCGGCGGGACCCCCGTGGCTGGCGGAGGGCCTGGGGGTGGGGGGGGCCCTGGAGGCGGTGGGGGGCCAGGGGGTGGCGGGGGGCCTCCAGTGGGCACGGCCTGAGTGCCTGGGGAGTGGGGGAAAGGGGTTTAGGGGGGGGTTCTGGGAAGGGTCCCCATCCCCAGTGTTTCGGGGGGGGGGGGGGCTGGGGGGGGAATCAGCCTTGGAACCCCCCCATCACCCACCTGCAGCCGCCACGCGACGCTCGGGCTCCTCCAGTGCCTGCCTGGGGGAGAAAGGGTCAGCACCCGCGGACCCCCATGGCATGGCGACCCCCCCCCCAGCACCTACAGTCCGCCCATGGCATGGGGGACTCCCAGCACCCCAACATCATGGTGTACCCCCCCCCAAGCATCCCCAATTTGGGGGTCCCCCACCTCTCCTGCTGCTCAGGCTCCTCCGGAGCCAAACCATCAGGGTCCGGCCAGGACAGGGGGGTGCCTGGATGGGGGGAGATACAAGGTAAGGCCATGGGGTCAGGCCCCCCACGAGTGCCCCCACCCACCCACCCAATACTCACCCTCCTCCAGTGCCCGCAGGGCCCGCAGGACGGCAGTGGCGAAGAGGGCGGCCTCGCGGGGGGCCCCAAAGCTGAGCCCCCAGACCCGGCGGGCTTCCCGCCACTGGTGGAACTGGGGGGTGGCCTGGCTGTAGCGCAGCCCCCGTCCCAGCGGGCAGTTCAGCACCACCTGTGGGCACCCGGAGGCATGGGGGGGCAGCCCCACACCCAGGGGTGCCCCCAGCCCCCCACACCCAAGGGTGGCCCGCAGATCCCTCCCGCACCCATGGACACCCCACTGAGCCTCCCCATGCTTTGCATTGCCCCACAGCACCCATGGGTGCCCCATAGCGCACTCCCATGCCCAGCATTGCCCCATAGTCCCTACAGCACCCATGGGTGCCCTATGCCCACCCTATGCCCAGTGTTGACCCATAGGTGTCCCGTAGAGCACCCCCATACCCATGGGTGCCCCATAGACACCCCCCCATACCCATGGGTGCCCCATAGACAACCCACCCCCTATACTCAGCATTGCTCTGCAGCTCCTCCTGCACCCACAGATGCCCCCCACAGCCCCTCCTGCACCCATGGGTGCCCCATAGCCCCCCCCCCCATGCCCAGTGTTCCCCCATAACCCCTACTCCCATGGGTGCCCCATGCCCAGCGTTACCCCACAGCACCCTGCACCCGTGGGTACCCCATAGCTTCCCCACACCCAGGGCTGCCCCTTCGTCCCGTCCCCCCCCTCCCCTCACCCATGGGTGCCCCCCCCAGGCACCCTCACCTGCTGGTCGGGCTGCATCTTGCGCCCAACCAGGCGGAAAGCGTTGGCACCGGGGTGGTGGTAGAGCTGGACGCAGCTGAGGGTCTGGGGACCCCCACCCGCTGCCACCCACTGCTTGTGGGTGTCGTCGTAGAGCAGCACCGCTGCCCGGGCACTGCACAGCACCGTCTCGCTGCAGGGGGGGGTGGTGGGGGGGTGGTGTGCAGGGGAGGTGGGGGGGGGCAAGGCTGGGTGGGCACCCTCCGGTATGGGCATCTCCACACAGGGTGTGACCCCCCGGTATGGGACCCTCTGGTATGGGCACCCCCATGGGTGCAGGGGCTGCTGGTGTGGGGATCAGGGAACCCCCAAGGTGCTGGATGCCCCCCCAGCTTGGGGACCCCCTGGGTGTGGGACCCCCTTTACAGGGACCCCCTGGGTGCAGGGAACCCCCCACCAGCACAGGCTGGACCCCCTGGGTGGGGGCAACCCCCTCCCACCCCCACATGGGTAAACTCTGGGTGGGGGGACCCCCCCACGCGTGGGGACCCCCTGAGGTGGGGGGGAGGACCAAGCATGGGGCACCCCAATACATGGGACACCTCCATGACCAGCCATGGGGCACCCATGGGCGCTGCCCCCCCCCCTTCCCCAAGCACCCAACCCACAAGTGCACCCCAACATTCCCCCCCCCCCCTTTTTCCTTCCTCTTCTGCCCCTCCCCCACTTCCGTAGGGTGCGGAGAGGACCCAGTGTCCGAGCGCTGCCCCTCCCCCAGCCCCGGACCGGGACATCCGGGTGGGGGGGGGCACGGGGGGGGGGGCTGTGTTTATGTAGGACCGACCTGAACACCACCCCCCCCCAACAGGGAAACTGAGGCGGAAGGCAGGGGGGTGGACAGCACCCGTGGGGAGGGGAACCCCGCTGTCACCCAGCCCCCCCCACCCCAGGGGTCCCACCCATTACCGGGGCTGCTCCCAGTGCTCCCAGTGCCAGTTCCCGGTGCCCCCCAGTACCAGCTCCCAGTGTACCCCAGTGCCCCCGGTACCACTTCCCGGTGCTCCCCGGTGCCCCCCGCTGTCTCCAGCGCCAGCTCCCGGTGCTCCCCAGTTCCCCCGGTACCAGTTCCCGGTGCCCCCCAGTGCCAGCTCCCAGTGCTCCCAGTGTACCCCAGTGCCCCCGGTACCAGTTCCCGGTGCCCCCCAGTACCAGCTCCCAGTGCTCCCAGTGCCCCCGGTACCACTTCCTGGTGCCCCCCGGTGTCTCCAGCGCCAGCTCCCGGTGCTCCCCAGTTACCCCAGTGCCCCCGGTACCAGTTCCCGGTGCCCCCCAGTACCAGCTCCCGGTGCTCCCCAGTTACCCCAGTGCCCCCGGTACCAGTTCCCGGTGCCCCCCAGTACCAGCTCCCAGTGCTCCCAGTGCCCCCGGTACCACTTCCTGGTGCCCCCCGGTGTCTCCAGCGCCAGCTCCCGGTGCTCCCCAGTTTCCCCGGTACCAGTTCCCGGTGTCCCCCAGTACCAGCTCCCAGTGCTCCCAGTGTACCCCAGAGCCCCCGGTACCACTTCCCGGTACCCCCGGTGCTCTCCAGCGCTAGCTCTCGTTGCTCCCCAGTTCTCCCAGTGCCCCCAGTGCAAACTCCCAACGCCAGTTCCTGGTGATTCCCGGTGCTTCCAGTACCCCCCGGTGCCAGTTCCCAGTGGTCCCCGGTGCCCCCCGGTGCTCCCAGTGCCAGTTCCCGGTGCTCCCCAGTGCTCCCAGTGCCAGTTCCCGGCGCTTTCCGGCGCCCTCAGTGCTCCCGGTACCCGCCGGTGCCAGTTCCCGGTGCTGCCCAGTACCCCCAGTGCCAGGTCCCGGTATTCCCGGTGCTCCCCGGTGCCCCCCGCCCCAGCCGCTCACCTCATGCTGGCAGCGGCGGCGACGCGCTGGGGCCGGGCCGGGCCCTTCCGGTAGCGGCGGGGGTGGGGGGGGGTAGTGGGGGGGGGGGGGGGGGGGAGGTGAAGGACCGGCCGGTCCCGGCCCGCGGCCACGCCCCACCACGCCCCGCACCCCCGCGAGGCCACGCCCCTCCCGGTAACGGCGGCGGAGCGGCCCCCGCCTTCTTAAAAGGCCAATGTCTCCGGGTGGGGCCCACCAAGGAGGGGCGGGTGCCCAGTACCCCCAGTGCCCTCCCAGCCCACCTCCGCCCGTGTCCACCCGGTGTCCCCCAAATCTCTCCAGTTTGGGGGCACTGGGAGGTACTGGGGAGGCTCCGGGAGGGTACTGGGGGCACTGGGACATGTTAGGGGGCTCTGGGAGGTACTGGGAGATGTTAGGGAGCTCTGGGAAGGTGCTGGGAGGCTCTGGGGACTCCTGGGGACTCCGGTGCCCGATGCCAATTCCCGGTGTCGGTACCCGGTTCCCGGTATCCGGTGCCGGTGCCTGGTATCGGTTCCCGGTTCCCGGCTCTCCGGTGCAGCCCCGCCCCGAGCCCCGCCCGCCGCCGCCCCGCCCCCGCCGCCGCCGCCGCCGCCGCCCTTTGTCCGCCGCCGCCGCGGGCCCCGCCATGGCGCCGCGGTGATGCGCGGCGGGGCCGGCCCGGAGGTAACGGGGCCGAGGGCAACCGGGAGCCCCATGCGGGGGCCGCCGCCATGGGGCAGGTCCTGGGCTTCGCCCACTGCAGTACGGCACCGGCACCGGGAACGGGGAGCGGCGGCGGTACCGGGAGGGACCGGGGATGGGGGAACCGGGATGATGGGGGGTACAGGAGATAAGGCGTTGGGAGGGGCCGGGGATGGAGGCACCGGGGATGGGGAACTGGGAGGGTCCGGCGGTAGCCGGGGAGGTGGCACCGGGAGGGCCGAGGATGGAAGCACCGGCGGGGGGCTCTAGGGATGGGGTACCGGGAGTGGTCGGGGATGGGGATACTAGGGACGGAGGGACCGGGAGCGGCTGGGGGTACCGGAGATAGGGCACTGGGAGGGGCCGGGGATGGAGGCACCGGCGATGGGAGCACCGGGGATGGGGTTACCGGGAGGGGCCAGGGATGGAGGTACCGGGGATGTGGCACCGGGAGGGGCTGGGGATGGAGGCACCGGGAGTGGCCGCGAAGAGCGGCACCGGGGATGGAGGGAACCGGGATGGAAGGACTGGGGATGGAGGGACCGGGAGCGGCTGGAGATGGGGGAAGCAGGATGGTGTTACCGGGATGGGGGGTATGAGGAGGGACCAGGGATGGGGACACTGGGGATGGGGGTACCGGCAGTGGCTGGAGATGGGGGTACGGGGGATGGGGACCCCGTCGGAGGGGTCCGGGGATGGGGGCACCGGGAGTACCGGGGGACAGGGACACCAGGGATGGGACACCGGGGCAGGGCGTGTCCGAGGGCTACCGGGGAGGGGGGGGCATAGGGAGGGTAGGAGCAGGTTTTGGGGAGCGCCGTGCACTGGGGGGACCCGAGTGCTGCCGTGGGGGGGGCAGGGAACCGGGGGGGGCCCCCACGCCCCCCCCTTCCTCTCTGCCCCCCTCCAGAAGAGGCTCCATCCACGGCCTCCACCACACCGGACTCCACGGAGGGTGAGCAGGGCCGAGCCCCCCCATTTTGGGGTGCAGCTTTGGGAACGAGGGGGCATGGGGGTGTCCCGACCCCCCACCTCGAACCCCAAATCTCCCCCTCCCAAGGTGGCAACGAGGAGTCGGATTTCCCCGAGCTGCAGGCAGCACCGGAGCCCCCCGAGGAGGAAGAGGAGGATGAGGATGAAGACGGGGCAACGGCGGCGGGAGGGGGACCCCGGGGAGCCCCCCGGGAACTCACCTTCTCCTACATCGCCTTTAGAGCGGGGGGGGGAACCAACGAACCGGGACCCCGCTGTCGCCGAGACTCCCGTCGTGGACGCCCCCCCCGCCTGAGCTCGGGGCCCCCCGGGGGGTGCCCCCGGGGGCCGGACCCCCGCTTGGCTGTTAGGGCCCCCCCCAAGCGTCCCGAGGAGCTCCCAGCCCCTCCCGAGGGGCAGCTGGAGTTGGGGGGGGCCCTGCCAGAGTTGGGGGGTCCTGAGACTGAGGAGACCCCAATGAGCCTGGGTATGGAGGGTTATGGAGGGGGGGGTCGGGGTGATGGAGGTCCCTGGGGGAGCAGTTCGGGGTGACAGGAGTCCCTGGGGGGCAGCTCGGGGCCATGGAGGGGTCTGGGGCACCCTGGGTGGGCTGGGGGTCCCGGGGGGGTGTCGGGGCAATGGGGGCTCTCCAAGGGGGGCTTGGGGATATGGAGGGTCCTGGGTCACCCCTGGAGGGGACTGGGGGCGATGGGGGGGGGGGGTCGCAGGATACCCAAGGGGGGGGCTGGGGGTCATGGGGAGGGTCCCGAGAGGGTCTCACGGCAATGGGGGTCCCCTGGGGGGCTCGGGGCCATGGGGGACCCGGGACACTGTTTCGGCCTCCCCCCCCCCCCCCGCAGCCCCCTGACCCCCCCACTCCCCCCCCCCTTCCCCACAGCAGCAGCATCACCCGCGGCCCCCCCCCCGCCCGCAGGGGGCGCCCCGCGGCCCCTTCCCCCCGCGCCCCCCCCGGACCCCCCCCCCAATCCCGGAACCGCCCCCGGCGCCCCCCGACCAATCACCGAGCCCGCCGGGAGCCGATGTCCTGGGTGAGCGGCCAATCAGGGCCTCGGGGCACTACGGGGGGGGGGGGGGGAACTTATGGCGCGGCGGGGGGGGGGGCCCAGGCATCTGGTTGCAGGGTGGACCCAGGCATCCGGGCGGGATTGGTGGCTAAAATTAGGGGTGACCCCCCCCAAAGTCCCGTCCCCCCCCACACCCAGCAGCACCCGCGGGAACCATGGAGGGCCAAGGTGGGTGCGGGGGCACCCCGGGGGGGCGAGGTGGGTGCTCCCCTTCCCCACACCTGCGGCTGTCACTCGGGGTGGGGACAGCTGGGTGCTGGGGGGGGGGGGGGGGGGCACTGGGCGAAGAACTGGGGCGCTGGGAGTACGCAGGGGGCTCTGGAGAGGATACTGGGAGGCACTGGGAAGCACTGGGGGGGAGCTCTGAGGGCACTAGAGGGGCCCTGGGGGGCTCGAGGGGACACTGGGGGCGGGCAATGGGGAGCACTGGAGGAGGCACTGGGGAGTACTGGAGGGACACTGGGAGCACGAGGGGGCCCTGGGGGAGTACTGGGAGGCATTGGGAGGTACTGAGAGCATGGGGAGGCGCTGGAGGGGATACTGGGAGGTACTGAGAAGCACTGGGGTGGTTCTGGGAAGCACTGTGTGGGCCCGGGGACCACTAGAGGGGCTCTGGAGGGGTACTGGGAGGCACTGGGGAGCACTGGAGGGACACTGGGAGTGCTGGAGGTGATACTGGGAGGCACTGGGGGGCTCTGGAGGGGACACTGGGAGCAGTGGAGGGGATACTGGGTGGCACTGGGGAGCACTGGAGGGACACTGGGAGCACTGGAGGGGATACCGGGAGGCACTGGGTGGTTCTGGAAGGGACACTGGGGGGCTCTGGAGGGGACACTGGGGGGGGTCTGGAGGGGACACTGGGAGCCCTGGGCGCAGCATGGTGTCCCTGCAGTGTGGGAGCTGCTGTACTGGCGGGCGCCGGGGCGGTCGGCGCTGGCGCTGGTGGGGGCGTTGGGCACCCTGGGGTGCCTGGCGCGGTTCAGCGCCGTCAGCGTGGGCGCCTACGGGGCACTGGCTGTGCTGGGCATCACCCTGCCCCTGCGTCTGCACCGTGCCGCCCTGCGGGCCCTGCGCCGGCACCCACCCGAGCACCCCTGCCGGTGAGTGCCACACCGGGGACCCTCACGGGGCCGTTGCCGTCACCCTCCCGTTGCCAACCCCTGCCTGTCACTGTCCCCACGGCGTGGGGTGGCACCGCCATCCCTGTGGGACAGGGTGCCTGTGCCATCCCTATCCCTCTGGGGTGTCCCTGCTGTCCCCACCCCTATGACACGGGGTGGCCCTGCCATCCCCATCCCTATGACATGAGGTGGCCCTGCCATCCCCGTCCCCATGACATGGGGTGTCCCTGCGGTCCCCATCCCCACCCCATGGTGTGTCCCTGCCATCCCCACCCTACGGGCTGTCCCTGCCGTCCCATCCCCATGGCTGTCCCTGCGGCCCCCATCCCCATCCCACATCTGTGCCTGTCCCCATGCAGGGCGCAGCCAGAGGGGACCGTGGGGCTGAGCCCCGAGGAGCAGCAGCGCTGGGCCCGGCGCCTGGCCCAGCACGTCACCGCTGCCACCCGCACCCTCACCCGCCTCTTCCTTGTCCACAGCCTCCCCGAGTCCCTCAAGGTGACCGTCACCCTGCATGGGGGCATGGGGGTCAGTGGGGGCACTGGGGACATGGGCGACACCTGGGGCATGGGGTCATGGGGGGCACTGGGGGCATGGGGACAGCAGGGGCACGGGGGATGTGGGGGACACTGGGGACACAGGGGGACACTGGGGGCATGGGGACACCAGGGGCATGGGGGATATGGGGGACACTGGGGGACACGAGGGACATGGAGGACACTGGGGGCATGGGGACACCAGGGCATGGGCATAGAGAGGACACTGACGGACCGGGGGACATGGGGTGCCCCACAGGCACAAGGGCACGGGGGTACTGGGGACACAGGGCACGAGGACTCTGGTGGCATGGGGGACACCCGAGGCGGTGATGATGAGGGTGATGGTGACACCGGGCTCTGGCCGCAGTTTGCCTTCTTGTTCTACCTGCTGACCTACGTGGGGGCTGTCTGCAACGGGCTGACGCTGCTGGGAGTGGGTACGGCACTGGAATAGGGACAGGGATGTGATGGGGACAGGGATGGCATGAGGATGGAGCCAGGGGATGGGGCCAGGGGATGGGGAGGTGGCACGGGGACAGGGACATGGGCAGAGGATGGGGATGGGGGACAGCGGACAGGGGATGGGGGACAGGGACATGGGAGAGGGATGGGAGATAAGGGACATGGGACAGGCACAGCGACAGGGACATGGGACAGGGCATGGATGGGGCATGGGGACAGGGACATGAGAGGGGACAGGGGATGGGGGACAGGGACATGGGAGAGGGATGGAGATAAGGGACACAGGATGAGCACAGGGACAGGGACACAGGATGGGGACAGGGACAGGAGATGGGGATGGATGGGGCATGGAGACAGGGTGCGGATACAGCTGGGGGACAAGGGGATGGGGTAGGGGACATGAGTAGTGCCTGGGGACAAGGGGATGGCACAGGGATGGGGACAGCATGGGGATGGGGGACACCATGGGGACAGATGACAGAGTAAGGGGACAGCCTGGGGACAGGGGTTTGAGGGGACGGGAGTGTGGCACATGGACAGGGGACAGGAGGGGACGGGGGTGCAGGACGGGGACTGGTGTGACATGGTACTGTCATGTGACTCCCTGTCCAGGCGTCATCTGTGCGTTTACCTTCCCTGTGCTCTACCGGCACCACCAGGTATGGGGGGACAGGGGGGGCTGGAGAGGCTTGGGTATATAGGGGACACAGGGGGACCTGAGGGTCTGGGGAGGGTTGAGGGGTACCCCTCTGCCCCCCCCATGTCCCCAGTTGCCCCCCATGTCCCCGATGTCCCTAGGCCCAGATTGACCAGTACATGAGTCTGGTGAGGAACCACCTAAGTCACCTCCGAGCCAGGTGAGGGCACCCCCTGCCTCCCAAAACCTCCCTGGGCACCCCAAACCTGCCCCTGAGGACCCCAAACCCAGCCCAGGGGTGCGCCCGGGGGCTCTTGGGGTGCCCCTGGGGGGGGTTGGGGTGCTCCACCCCCCCGCAACTCCCTTCTGCCCCCAGGATCCAGGCCAAGCTCCCAAGTGCCAAAGTGAAGCCGCAGTGACCCCCTCGTCCCCCTCCGAGGTGACAGCTGGGGGGGGGTTGGCCGGGGTCCCCCCACATCCCTCCCACCCTGCGTGGGGGGATCACTCGGGGGAGGCGGGGGTCGTGTCTCCGCCCGTGTCCTTCCCCCCCCTGCGTGGGGGGGGGGGGGTCACACTTTAATAAAAACTCTTGTGACAGCCAGGCTTGATTGTGCAGGGGATGTGGGGACATTGGGGGGAACAGGGGAGCACAGGGGGGCAGGGGGGGACACACAGGGGGACATGGGTAGGCACAAGGGGCACAGGGGGGACATGAGGAGACACAGGGGGCCATGGGGACACGGGCCTACGGGGGACACAGCGGAGCACAAGGGGCCGTGAGGGAACACGGGGGACACGAGTGGACACGCGGGGGGGGGTGGGCCACTGGGTTCCCCAGCCGGGTATTTTCACCCCCTGCCCCCCGCAGCCGGGTTGGGCTGTGCTGACAGAGCAGCCGGGGAATGGGGAAGCCCGGACGCCTGGGTGTCGTGTGTGTCCCCCCCCCCGTGCCCCCCCCCCCAGGGCGCCCCGTGTCCCCGCGCGTCCCCTCCGGCCCCGCGAAACGCGCGGGAGCCCCGCGGCGCAGACCCCGCCCCGCCCCGCCCCCTACGGCATCGCTCCGCCCCCCCGCCCCGTTGCCAAGGGCACGGCGGTTGCCGCGCGACGTAAACAAAGGACGCCGGACGTGGTGACGTCAGGGGCATGGAACGCCGTCGCCGGGGCGACAGGCGTCGTGTTTACTCAGGCCGCGGCGGCGGCACGTGGGGACGGGACGGGACGGGATGGGATGGGGACACCGGGAGAGCCCGGCCGGGACCCCGGTACCGGGACACCGGGGAGAGCCAGGCCGGGACACCGGGGCCGGGACACCGGGGCCGGGACACCGGGGCCGGGACACCGGGGAGAGCCTGACCGGGACTCCCGGGGCCCGGACGCCGGGGTGAGCCCAGCCGGGGCACCAGGACTCCCGAGGCCGGGACACCGGGGAGAGCCCGGCCGGGACTCCCGGGGCGAGCCCAGCCGGGGTACCAGGACTCCCGGGGCCGGGACACCGGGGAGATCCCGACCGGTGCCCGGACACCGGAGCCCAGACAAGGGAGAGAGCCCGGCTGGGGCACCGGCACCGGGACTCCGGGGCTGGGGACACTGGGGAGAGCCCGGTCGGGACCTCAGGGCTGCGGCCGCCCGGCAGCGGGAGCGCCGGGCCGGGGCACCGGGGGCACCCGAGACCAGAAGCACCGGGGCCGGACCCCCCAGGCTGGGGACACCCGGGGCCGGGGACACCGGGGAGCACTAGGACCGGGGACACCCAGGGCCCTGGGGCAGCGGGGGGGGGCGGGGACAACCGGGCTGCGACCCCCCCCGGACCAACCTCCCCGAGCTGGGGGCGGGGCATGAATGAAAGACCCGGGGTGTGAATGGGTGAATGAATGAATGAATGAATGAATGAAGAGGCGTGAGAACTGCCCCACCCCCCCCGCCTCCCCGGTCGCCGTGGCCCCGCCGTGACTCAGCGCCGGTCCCGCCGGTGACATCAGCTTGTAAAGGAACCGGGCCCCCCCCGGGGGCTCTGGTTGCCGACACCCCTATACCCGGACCGCCCTCCTCCCGCGCCCGTCACGGGAGTGCGGGGGATGGGGACGGTGGTCCCTGCACCCCGGTACCGGGAACCCTGCCCCGGTGTGCCACCACCCGGAGGCTCCGCGGTGCTCTGTAGCCCAGCCCCGGTGGCATACCGGAGGTGGAGGGGGTCCCATTGCCCCGGTACCGGGACCCCCCCATACCGGCCCCCTCCCGGTGCTCTGCAGTCCAGTACCAGTAACACCACGGGGAGCGTTTCCCATTGCCTCGGTACCGGGTCCCTGCAGCCCGGTCCCCTTCCTCCCCCCGCTACCGGGACACCCCCACCCCGGGACGGTCCTTTGGGCCGCGGCACCACGTGCTGGGGTGGGGGTGGGGGGAATCCCGGGGCGGGGGTTACGGGAGGGGTCACGGGGCAGGAGAGGTTACCGGCTGGGGAAGGAGCACGGGGCGCAGGTTACCGGGGGGGGGAAAGGGATGCCGGGGGCTCACCGGGGCGGGGGGGTCACCGGGTGGGAAGGGGGTCCCGGGGAAGGGTGTTATTTGGGGTGGGGGGTGTCCCGGGGGGGCGTTACCGGGGAGGGGGAGGGTGACCGGGTTGGGGGGGGGGGTCCCGGGGGGGCTACCGAGGGGGTTACCGGGGGTGCGGGGCCGTCGCCCCGGACGGTTCAGGCCGTTTCTAGAACCGCGGCGCCCGTTTCTATTAATACGCGTTTCGGCGGCGGCGGCGGCGAAGGGATTCCCTGTGACGTCATTGCTAGGATACCAAACAAACACTCCGAGACAAGCCCATATATGGCTAATTGCGTCACAGGAACTCCGGAGGGGCGGAGCGAGGGATCCCCCCCGTTCCCCGCCCGCCGCGGAGCCTCTTAACGGCGGCGGCGGCTCCCAGGGCCGCAGAACGGCAGCGGCAACGGCGGCGGCGGTGTCGGGGGGGTCCCGGGGGTCCCGGAGCGGCGACGGCCGAGGGCGTGACGTCAGCGCAGGGGGCGGGACGCCGCCGTATAAAGCGGCGGCGCGGCGGTGAGCGGTTCATTCATAAAAAGCGGAGACCGGGGGAAGCGGCGGGAGCGTCACCGGCACTTTGCACCGGCGGAGCTGGGGAGTGGATGTACCGGGGCTGGTAGCGGCTGAACCGGAGCCTGGGAAGGGATTTACCGGGGCTTATAGCGGCGAACCGGGACTTCGCACCGGAGAACCGAAGCTTGGGAACGGATGTACCGGGGCTTATAGCGGCGAACCGGGACTTTGCACCGGAGAACCGGAGCCTGGGACGGATGCACCGGCGCTCGTAGCGGTGCACCGGGGCTTTGTACCGGAGAACTGGAGCCTGGGACGGATACACCGGGGCTCGTAGCAGCGAACCGGAGCCTGGGACGGCTGCACCTGGACTTCGTACTGGCGAGCCGGCGCCTGGCACGGATGCACCGGAGCTTGTAGCGGCGCACCGAGACTTTGCACCGGCCAACCGGAGCTTGGGACGAGCGCACCGGGGCTCGTAGCCGCTCACCGGCATTTCCCGCGGGACGGTAGACCGGAGCGGGACCCCTGCACCGAGAGCCTCCCCCGACCGCCGAAACCGTCACCCCAAACGGGCGAGGGGGCGAGAGGAGAGGAGCGGGGCGGGGAGGGGTGGGGTGGGAGAGATCGCTCGGTAAACCGGGATGCCGGTAGCCTGACCCGCAGCCTTGGCGTGGCGGGGCGGCCCCCGCGCCCCCGGGGCCATGTACCAAGGTTTCCCCGGTGACTACGACTCGGGTTCCCGCTGCAGTTCGTCTCCCTCCGCCGAGTCCCAGTACCTCTCCTCGGTCGATTCCTTCGGGAGCCCCGCGGCGGCGGCGGCCGCCCAGGTGAGAAGCTTCTCTCCGCTCCGGGCCGCCAAACGCGGACGGGGGGGGCGGAGGGGAGGGGGGGGGGGGGGGGGGCGGAGAAGAGTGGCGCCGAGGGGGCGGGGTCGTGCGTAAACGCGTGACGCGTTGGAACCCTCCGTGATGACGCGGCGCACGTACGGCGCGCGCGGGTTTATTTTGGAACGCCGGCGGGCCGCCCCCTGTTGCTAAGGCGGAGGGAGGGGGCGGGAGACGGGCGGCGGGGCGGGGGACACGCCCCCTCGCCGCGTGGCCACGCCCACCGCGCGGATAGGCCACGCCCCCGCCGCCGGCGCTGGCGCGCTGCTGCGGCTGGGGCTCGTCCCACGCGTGAACCGGGAGGGGGTCGGTGCATTTTTCCCCCACCCACCCACCCAGCCGGGTCCCGGTGCAACCGGGGGGGTTTCAGTGCACCCCCTCCCATCTGGGTCTTGGTGCAACCCGGGATTAGCCGGTTCGTGGTCGGTGCAGGTCCTCCCTCCGTGAAAATCGGGGGGGGTGTGGGGGGGGAGCGATGCTTCCCGCCCCCTCCCGGTGCAACACACCCCCGCCCACACACACACACCGGGTCCTGGTGCAACCGGGAAAGGGGGGGGACTCAGTGCCTGCCCCCCCCCCCCCCCCCCCCCCGTTCCATGTGAGATTTGGGTCCTGGTGTGATTTTTGGGGGGGTCCCCTCAGACACCCCCCCCAACGCCTTCGGGGTGCGCCAGCAGTGTGCGAGGTCCCAGTGCAAAGCAGGGGGGGTCGTGGTGCAGTGAGGCAGGGTGCTGCCAGCTGCAAACAGCTGGAGGCAGAAGGGGTGCCCCTGGGGGGGGACGACACACAGGGACACCCTCAGCTGAGTGCTGAGGCCCCTCATGTGCAAGGCCTAGGGTGGGGTGGGGGGGTTGCACGTCGGTGCACGAGTGCTGGGGGCCTCATGCAACAGTGCCAGGGGCACGAGGGCCTCGTGCATCACGGCCAGGGGGACTCGTGCACGTTGCTGGTGGGGGACAGGGAGCCTTGCATGTGGGTGACAGGGGCACGAGGGTGTCATGCACGGGTGTTAGAACACTCTTGCACATTTGTGCCGGGGGCACGAGGTCATTGCACGGTGGTGCCAGGGAGGTCTTGCGCGTGGGTGCCAGAGGCACGAGGGCATCGTGCGTTGGTGCCCGGAAGGGCTTGCGCATCTGTGCCAGGGACCTGAGGGCATATGGCATGTTGGTGCCAGGGGCACAAGGGCGTCAGGCATCGGTGCTGGGGAGCTCTTGCACGTTGGTGCCAGGAAGTATTTGTACATCGGTGTCAGGGGCACGAGGGCGTTATGCGTCAGTGCCGGGGAGCTCTTGCACCATGTCAGTGCCAGGGCCACGAAGGTATCGTGTGTCAGTGCTGGGGGGCTCTTGCGTGTCACTGCTGGGGACGCGAGGGCATTGCACATCGGTGCCAGGGGCACGAGGCCGTGGTGCAGGGTGGGAGGGTGGCAGTGCCATAGGTGCTGCCAGGCAGGGTCTAACCCCCCCACCTGCCATCTCCACAGGAGTGCAGCGGCCTGGGGGACATGCCTGGCTCCTTCGTGCCCACGGTGACGGCCATAACCACCAGCCAGGACCTGCAGTGGCTGGTGCAGCCCACCCTCATCTCCTCGGTGGCCCAGTCGCAGCCCCCAGGGGCACCCATGGCGCACCCCCCTCCTGTCGATCCCTATGACCTCCCGGGACCCAGCTACTCTACACCGGGCATGGGTGCCTTTGCCACAGGGCCGGCAGCACCGCCGGCACGTCCTGCTCGTGCCCGTCCCCGGCGCAGCCGCGAGGAGACGGTGAGTGGTGTTCCTATCCCCTGAGTGGGTGGTGGTGGTGGTGGGGTGACTGAGAGGGTGGTGGGACCTTGGGGACATGGGTGGCAGCTGGCTAATGGTCTTGTCCCTCTGGCAGCTGACGCCAGAGGAGGAGGAGAAGCGCCGGGTGCGGCGGGAGAGGAACAAGTTGGCAGCAGCCAAGTGCCGTAACCGGCGCCGGGAGCTGACGGATCGGCTGCAGGCGGTGAGTGGTTGGGGACACACTGGGGATGGCGGTGTCACCACAGCTGGGGGTGTCTGAGGGAGGCAGTGGTGGCTCCCTGGGGTGGTGGAGGGATGGCAATGTCCCCAGTGGCTGGGGACATCATGAGGGGATGGGTTGATGTCTATGGGGGCAGGTCTCCAGGGACATTTGGGGACAGTGGTGTCCCCAGGTCATGGGGACATTGGAAGGAGATGGTTGACTTGGGCTTGTTGGAAGGGGATGGGTTGATGCCTATAGGAGCAAATGGGGACACTAGATGGGGACAGTGGTGTCCCCAGGATCAAGGGACACAAAGGGATGACAAAGTCTCCAGGACTTCAATGTGTTTGAGGGGGACAGAGTGATGCCCATGGATGCACATCCTGGGGAGCTGGGGTCATTAGATGGGGACAGTGGTGTCCCCAGGACCAAGGGGCACTGCAAAGGGATGATGATGACGCCCTCAGAGCTGGGGACATCACAAGGGGACAGACTGATGCCTGTAGACCCTGATTCTAGGGAGCTGGGGACACTAGAGGGGGACAGTGCTGTCCCCAGAACCAAGGGACACCGGAGGCGTTGATGTCCCCAGGACCTGGCTGTGTTGGAAGGGACTGATGGATGCCTATGGGTGCATGCCCTGAAGAGCTAGGGATCTTGGATGGGGACAACGGTGTCCCCAGGATCAAGGGATGCTGGAAGGGGACAATGATGTCCCTGGGAGCTGGGGACATCCAAGGGGACAGACTGATGCCCAGGGATGTTGGAGGGGGGATGATATGTCCCAAGAACCAGGGACATCAGAGAAGGAGAACACTCCTGGCAGCTGGGAATGGCAGAGGAGGACAGCTCAATGTCCAGAGGGGACATCAGAGGGGACAGACTGATGCCCAGGGATGACTGAGGGGGACAATGCCATCCCCAGGAGCAGGGAGACACCAGAGGGGGACAGATGGACACCCAGGGATGCTGGAGGGGGACAATGCTGTCCTCATGAGCAAGGGACATTAGAGGGGGACAGGTGGAGATCTGGGGATGCTGGAGGGGGATGATGCTGTCCCCATGAGCAGGGGACATCAGAGGGGGATGTATGGGTAGCCAGCGATGCTGGAGGGAGGAACAACCCCATCCTGGAGGCCAGGATGTCCTCAGAGCTTGGGGTGGTGGTAGGGGGGCAGATAGACAGTGGCATCCCTGGCAACCCATCTCACCCCACCCCACTGCCACCTCAGGAAACGGACCAGTTGGAGGAGGAGAAAGCCGAGCTGGAGTCGGAGATCGCCGAGCTGCAGAAGGAGAAGGAACGGCTGGAGTTCGTCCTGGTGGCCCATGCCCCTGCCTGCAAGCTCCCCTTCGAGGATGTCGGCTCCATGGGTGCCGGCCCCGCCGAGGTGAGCACCCTGGGCAAGGAAGAGCCGGCGGGGACCGTCGCCTTCCTACCCCCGGGTCCGTTCCAGCCGAGCGCCCAGGGCCCCTTCCCCAGCTGCTGCTTCGCGCCCGGGGTCCCCTCAGGGCCACCTAACCCATCCTATACGTCTTCGTTTGTGTTCACCCACCCAGAGGGAACCACCTGCGGAGCCTCGCATCAGCGGAGCAGCAGCAGCGACCAGTCCTCGGACTCCTTGAATTCTCCCTCGCTCCTCGCGTTGTGAACGGGGTCCCCCCAAAAATGGGCACCTCCTCCCTCCCCGGGTGGTGTTTTTTTGTGGTTTTTGGCTTCCCTCCCCACCCCCCCTTTTTTTTTTTTTTTTTTTTTTTTTGATTGGTTGGTTGGCCCAGGGGTTGGGGTGTTGGTGAGGCTGAAGGGCAGCTTTGGTGCCTGGATGTGGGGTGTCAGCGATGGGGCTGGTGTGTTGGAGGTGTCCGTGATGTGTCTCCATCATTCCTGCAGCGTCCTGGCTGCTTTAGAGGTGTCTGTCCCCAATCCCCATCATCTCATGGGGGTTCATGCAGCATCTCCATCCCTTTGGAGATGTTCCTGCCCAATTTCCACCACCTGGGGAGGTCCCTTTGTCATCTCCATTGCCTTAGAGGTGTCTGTGCCTGATCCACACCACCCCATGAGGCTTTGTGCAGCATCTCCATACCTTTGGAGATGTTCCTGCCTGATTTCCACCACCCTGGGAATGTCCCTGTGGTGTCTCCATCACCTTAGAGGTGTTCATCCCTGATCCCCATCATCCCATGGGGATTCATGCAGCATCTCCATCCCTTTGGAGATGTCCATGCCTGATTTCCACCACCCTGGGAATGTCCCTGTGGTGTCTCTATCACCTGAGAGGTGTCCGTCCCTGATCCCCATCATTCCATGGGGATTCATGCAGCATCTCCATCCCTTTGGAGATGTCCATGCCTGATTTCCACCACCCTGGGAATGTCCCTGTGGTGTCTCCATCACCTGAGAGGTGTCTGTCCCTGATCCCCATCATTCCATGGGGATTCATGGAGCATCTCCTTCACTTTAGAGATGTCCATGCCCGATCTCAGTCACCCCAGGAAGATCCCTGTTGCATCTATGACATCTTAGAGGTGTCTGTGCCTGATCTCTGTTGTCCTGAGGGGGGTCCCTGTGCCACCTCCATCACTTTGGAGATGGCCATGCTGCATCTCCCTCACTCCAGGAAGGTCCCTGTGTCATTTCTGTTAGACTGGAGATGTCTGTCATCTCCATCATCCTGAGGGGGGATCTATGTGGCATGTCCTTCACCCTAGAGGTGTCCATGCTGCATCTCCATCTCCCTTGGATAGTCCCTGTGGCACCTTCATCACCTTAGAGGTGTCTGTGCCACAGCTGCACCATCCCATGGGGTCCTTGCAGCATCTCCATCACCCTGGAGATGTCTCTGCTGTGTCCCCAATTGCCCTAGGGGGGTCTTTGCAGCATCTCCATCACCCTGGAGGTGCCCATGCTGCATCTCCACCATCCTATGGGGGTCCTTGCAGCTTCTCCATCACCTTGGAGGTGCCCCTGCCAAATCTCCATCACCCTGGGGGCGGGGGGGTGTCTATGTGTTGTCTCCATCCCCCCCATGGTGTCCACACTCCATGTCCCCATCCCCCTTGGGTATCCCAGCCCCACTGTTGATGCTGGGCCTCCAGGTCACCTCTCCGGCACCCACAATGTTGGGTGGATTCCCATCCTGCTTGTCCCCCACCCAACTGTGAATGGCTCTGCCCCATCCACCCTGCCTGCACGGGTCCCGCTGGTGGCTCCGGTGTCCCCAACCCTGCGCCGTCCCTCTCTCGTGACCAAGCTTTGCCAGCGCGTTGGCTCTGTCTTCTCTCTATATTATATATATATATTTTTTTGTTGCGTGGGGCTGCCAGCCCCCAGGAGATGTTTAATTTTTTATTATTATTATTATTATTATTATTATTATTGTTATTATTATTGCCTGTGCTGTATTTGTGACTGTTCTGGGGCCAGCTTAGCCCCCGCGTCCGCGCTCAACCCATCCCAACGTGGTCAATAAAGCAGCTTCAGATCGGCCCTATGTCTCTTCTTTCTTGCCAGAAGGGTGGCACCTTTATGGGGACCTATGGCCACCGAGGGATTCTTGTGGAGAAAATGGATTGGGGATCCTCTGGGGACATGGAGGCTGTGGGCTGAGGACTGCATGTCCATGGTCTCCTTGGGGACATGGGCCAAGGGTTGTGGGTCCTTGGGGAGAAAGAGGGACAAGGAGCACCAAGGTGATGAAGCCAAGGAACAGTTTGCCCAGAGAGGCTGTGGCTGCCCCATCCCTGGCAGTGTTCAAGGCCAGCTTGGATGGGGCTCTGAGCCAACTGGTCTAGTGGAAGGTGTCCCTGCCCATGGCAGGGGGGGTGGAACTGGGTGATCTTGAAGGTTCCTTCCAACCCAAACCTTTCTGTGATTCCTGAGGACACGAACATCCCTGGGGACGTGGAGCCTGTGGGTGAGGGAGCTTCAGGGGCATGTGGAGCCATGGGGACAAGGAGCCCATGGGTCCGAGATGCCTGGGGACTTGGAGCTTTGGGGGGGATGTCTCCCCATTGGCCCACCTGCCTGCCAATCAACTGTAAAGATGGGCGGGCCTTGTAGGCACGGGTATGAAGGGCCACACCTTTCCAAGCCCCGCCCCCCACCGCTCAAGCCCCGCCCCCGGTGCCTGCAGTCCCGCGGGTGAGCGCCAGGGGGAGCCAGCACCAAGAGACCGGGGCGAGAAGGGGCGGCTTGCCCAGTTTGGGGGGTCCTCGCCCAGTTTGGGGGGTGTATTAGCCAGCTGGGAGGGTGTCTGTGCCCAGTTTGGGGGGTCCTCGCCCAGTTTGGGGGGCTGTATTAGCCAACTGTGAGCGTGTCTGTGCCAAATCTGGGGGCTCCGTGCCCAGTTTGGGGGGTCCTCGCCCAGTTTGGGGGGGTGTATTAGCCAGCTGGGAGGGTGTCTGTGCCCAGTTTGGGGGGTCCTCGCCCAGTCTGGGGGGCTGTATTAGCCAACTGTGAGCGTGTCTGTGCCAAATCTGGGGGCTCCGTGCCCAGTTTGGGGTGTCCTCGCCCATTTTGGGGGGTGTATTAGCCAGCTGGGAGGGTGTCTGTGCCCAGTTTGGGGGTCCTCGCCCAGTTTGGGGGGCTGTATTAGCCAACTGTGAGCGTGTCTGTGCCAAATCTGGGGGCTCCGTGCCCAGTTTGGGGGGTCCTCGCCCAGTTTGGGGGGTGTATTAGCCAGCTGGGAGGGTGTCTGTGCCCAGTTTGGGGGGTCCTCGCCCAGTTTGGGGGGCTGTATTAGCCAACTGTGAGCGTGTCTGTGCCAAATCTGGGGGCTCCGTGCCCAGTTTGGGGGGTCCTCGCCCATTTTGGGGGGTGTATTAGCCAGCTGGGAGGGTGTCTGTGCCCAGTTTGGGGGGTCCTCGCCCAGTTTGGGGGGCTGTATTAGCCAACTGTGAGCGTGTCTGTGCCAAATCTGGGGGCTCCGTGCCCAGTTTGGGGGGTCCTCGCCCAGTTTGGGGGGTGTATTAGCCAGCTGGGAGGGTGTCTGTGCCCAGTTTGGGGGGTCCTCGCCCAGTTTGGGGGGCTGTATTAGCCAACTGTGAGCGTGTCTGTGCCAAATCTGGGGGCTCCGTGCCCAGTTTGGGGGGTCCTCGCCCAGTTTGGGGGGTGTATTAGCCGGCTGGGAGGGTGTCTGTGCCCAGTTTGGGGGGTCCTCGCCCAGTTTGGGGGGCTGTATTAGCCAACTGTGAGCGTGTCTGTGCCAAATCTGGGGGCTCCGTGCCCAGTTTGGGGGGTCCTCGCCCAGTTTGGGGGGTGTATTAGCCGGCTGGGAGGGTGTCTGTGCCCAGTTTGGGGGGTCCTCGCCCAGTTTGGGGGGCTGTATTAGCCAACTGTGAGCGTGTCTGTGCCAAATCTGGGGGCTCCGTGCCCAGTTTGGGGCGTCCTCGCCCAGTTTGGGGGGTGTATTAGCCAGCTGGGAGGGTGTCTGTGCCCAGTTTGGGGGGTCCTCGCCCAGTTTGGGGGGTGTATTAGCCAGCTGGGAGGGTGTCTGTGCCCAGTTTGGGGGGTCCGTGCCCAGTTTGGGGCGTCCTCGCCCAGTTTCTGCGGTCCATTCCCAGTTTGGGGGGTGTATTACCCATCTGGGAGGGTGTCTGTGCCCAGTTTGGGGGGGCCTTTGCCCAGGTTTGAGGGGTCCTTGCCCAGTTTGGGGGATCTATTCCCTGTTTGGTGGGTGTATTGCCCAGCTGGGAGTGTGTCTGTGCTCAGTTTGGGGGGGTGTCCATGCCCAGTTTGGGGGTTCCTCACCCAGTTTGTGGGGTCTGTTCCCCATTTGGGGGGTGTATTACCCAGCTGGGAGGGTGTCTGTGCCCAGTTTGGGGGGTCCATGCCCAGTTTGGGGGTACACTGCTCAATTTGCGGGGGATCCTTGACCAGTTCAGGGGATGCCTGTGCAGTCTGGGGGGGGTCCTTGACCAATTTGGGGTGTCCTTGCCCAGTCTGAGGGAGTCCTTGTCGAGTCTGGGGGGTCCTCTGCCCAGCTGGGTGCTGTGGGGGGGCTGTATCAGCATGTTGCATTGGGGGGGGTCCCCCTGGCCCCCCAGCCGTGCTGCTGGGGGGTGGTTTCCTTCCTTCCACCAAGGCCTTGACGTCAGGCGCCTGGTGATTCACGCCGGGGCTGGCACATGGGAGACGCCAGGACACGCCAGGACACACCAGAACGTGCTGGGCACACCCTGGGGTGGGTGTCATCCCCCCTGCCTTGGCGCCTGGGGATGCACTCAGGGACTGTGGGGACAATGCAGGTCCCTGTCCCCATGTGTCCCTGCATGGTGACATCCCTGTCCCCATGTATCTATACGGTCCCATCCCTGTCCCCATGTGTCCCTACAAAGTGGGATCCATCCCCATGTGTCCCTGTGTGGTCCCGTCTCTGTCCCCATGTGTCCTTGCATGGGGTTCTGTTGTCTGTGCATGTGACATCCCTGTCCCCATGTGTCCCTGCATGGTCCCATCCATGTCCCCGTGTATCTGTGTGGTCCCATCCCTGTCCACATGCATCCAGACACAGTGACATCCTTCTCCTCATGTGTCTGGGCATGGTCCCATCCCTGTCCCCATTTATCTGGGCACGGTGACATCCTTATCCCCACATTCCCATCCCCATGCCCCCCCACCTTGCATGACGTTCCATGCCCCATCCCTGCACAGGGGCCACCCCTGTCCCTCCCCAGGTCTCCCTGTCCCTTCCCGCCGCTCCTGCCCGGCGCTGCCGCTTCCGCCCCCGCCGCCGCTGTCCCCTTCCCACGGCACGGGGGACAGTGACCCTGGCCCCGCTCCCGCCGCGGCTGCGCCGGGGCCACTTATTTTTAGCCCTCGCTCCTTCCTGGCCGGATCCAGCACTCGCCTATTTTTGACACGGGGGGGGGGGGGGGGGGGGGGGGGGGGAGCGGGGGGCACACCGTGGCCTCATCCATGCCCCCCCCTCCCCAGGATATGCTGAGACCCAACGAGCTCATCGCACCAGTGGGTGACGATGCTCTGGGGGTGGTGGGTGGCAAGTGGGACAGGGGGGTGGCCATATCCCGGTTCCCCCCCCCCCCCTCCATTTTCCAGCACCGGGGGTGGGGGGACAAGGTGTCCCACGAGGCGCCAGATCCGGGCGCCGAGGCAGGGTGGGGCGGGATGGAGTGGGGCCAGGGTGGCTTCCCCCACCGCCCGCCCCCCCCCCCCCCCTCAGGGCCTGATCCTGCCCTTGGCCGAGCCACACTGTCCCCAACCCCCTGCCACCCGTCTGGGTCTGGCTGGGTCTCCCCCCCATGCCGGGAAGGGCCGTTGTGTGTGTCCCCCCCCCGCCCCGCGGTGGCTTCCCGGCGAGGCATTGGCGGCCCTTTCCTTCCTCCCCCCCGCCCGGAGCGGTCACCACGGGACGAGGCCTCTCATGGCCTCGCACGAAGAACCGGCTCCCGCACGGGGACAGTGCCGTGTCCCCCATCCCCTGTGCATGGGGACGGTTCTGTGTCCCCCATCCCCTGTGCGTGGGGACAGTGCCGTGTCCCCCATCCCTTGTGCACATGGTGGCCCCGTGGCCCCCGTCCCCATGCACGAGGACCTGGAGCGAGAACGAAGGACGAGGACTGGCTCTGGCATTAATTTACAGCATTGACACACCATTTATACACAGCGCCAGGGCAGGCTCCGAGCTGGGGCAGCACAGCCCCCCTACCCCACCCCAGCTCTGGGGGGCTCCGAGCATGGCCGGGGCGATGCGGGAGGTGAGCACCCATCTCCGGGGGTGCCTCGCTGCACCCACCCGTGGTCGTGGGTGCTCAGAGCCGTGCCTGGCCGGGGCGCTGGGGGTGCGGGCGACGCAGGCGCAGGCGGGAGAGACGTGCCAGGCGCGGCAGGTGGAAGGGCAGACATCGCACCTCGCGGGCCACGGCCAGCTCGGAGAAGAAGGCGCGTTGGCGCGGCAGCCCCGGCTCGGTCTCGCTCTGCTCCAGGTCCTTTACCACCCCCAGGATCTCCTGCCGCGCTGCCTGCCCCCGCAGCCCCCGCACGTCCAGCACCGCTGCCACATGCTTCCGTCTGCGGGAGACGGGGACGCTCAGGGGACGGGGACACCCGCTGCTGGGCACCCCGGTCCCCTGGGAGAGGCATGTGCCCGGATTTGGGGTGTAGCAATGCACCCATGTCTAGGGAGAGGCATGCACCCAGATTTGGGGTACAGCAGTACGTCCAGCTTTGGAGCACCATGAGGCACCCAGATTTGGGGGTGCAGCATTGCACCCACTTTTGGAGTGCAGTGTTACACCCAGCTCTGGGGCAAAGCCTGGTCCCAGGTTTAACTGGTACCAGTTGCAGCCAGCACTGGTTCTATTTAAAGCCCCCGAAGTGGCGGCATCCTGCCGGGCCCGCGCGTGCCACCGGCCCCCCAGGGGACTCGGGGACGGGGAGGGGACTTGGCGCGAGGCCACGGCCGCTTCCCGGCGGGCAGCCAGGAGGGACCGGCAGCGGGGCGGGTGCTGCCGGGAAGGACGGACGCAGCGTCCTGTCACCCCGCTTTGGTCCCCGTGGGGACGCCGTGTCCTGCCCCTGTCCCTACAGGGAGGTGGCATCTCGCCTGGCCATGTCACCCTGCTGTGGTGGCTATAGGGACATGTGCCACCCCACTCCTGTCCCCCTGGGGACACATGCCACGCCATTCTTGTCCCCATGGGGCCCCAGTGTCCCGCGTGGCCATGCCACCCCACTGCCACTCCCCTGGGGCCACCGCTGGGTACCAGCACTCACCGGACATCGGGGAAGTCCCTCACCAGGACGCCCACCTCCATCTGCAGCGCCGCCGTGTCCTCCAGCACCAGCAGCTCCCTCAACCTCGGCACCACCGAATCCAGCCAGGGCGAGGCCGAATCCTGCCGGCGCAGAGGACCTCAGCACCGTCACCCCCACCCGAGAAGCACCCAAGGGTGCCGGGGAGGGGATGGAGTCTCACCAAGCGGCTGAAGAGCTCGCGGAGCTGGCGAGCTTCATCCCCAAGGCGGGCGGCCACCCGGGCGCGCATCTTGGCCGAGGTGCAGACCAAGCGCACCTGCAGCAGCGGCCGCACGTACTCGATGAGCACCCGCCGGTGCACCTCGCTCACCAGCACCTGCAGCACAAGGGTCAGCAGAAGCCGCCGGTGGCGGCATTGGCCCCGCGGCATCAAACCTGGCACCCACCTGGTAGGGCTCAGGGCGCAGCGGACGCAGCTTCTGGGTGAAGCTGGTGATGAGCATCACGATGGTGTCGAAAGCATCGGAGCTCGTCAGCCACTTGCGCTTCATCAGCTTGTTGAAGTAGGGCTAGAGGGGGGGCGGGGGAAGCAGCTGGCGTGGGCAGCTGTCCCGGCACCCACGGGTGGCACCCATGGGGTGGGAGGCCACTCGGAGCATTGCACCTGTGGGCATCACCCGGCTTGGTGCACAACTGATGGCCACCCTGCCCAGCACCCTGGTGCACCGCGCCAGCCGTCCCCTCCCCAGGCTGTCCCGCGCCGCGTGGGCACCTTGAGATCCTCGAAGAGGCGTTGGGTGAGGACGTGGTTGCAGAGCCGCGTCACCTTGTCCAGGGCGGCGTGGGCCTGGCGTCGGGGCTCCTCGCTCTCCGGATGCCCAAACTGCGCCAGGCGCTCGGCAAAGGTCCTGCCGCAGGGAGGTCAGTGGGTGCTGCTGGGGACCCTGAGCACCCCGAGCACCCGAAGGACCCGGGAAGAGGGGGGGGGGGTGTTCAGGGTGCCCTCACCTGAAGGGAGGACAGCAGTTGACCAGGGCGATGGCACGGCCAGTGGCACCGTCGGGTGGGGTGGCTTCGCCGGGGGCCTCTAGGAACCGCTCCACCTTCCGCTGGAAGCTGAGGGCACCCACACAGGTCACCTGTGCTGGCACCCTGGGGACCCAGCACCCAGGGGACCTGGCACCTAGGTGCACACTTGTCCTGTGCCCCCTCTGCCCCCCCATGGCCATCCCAGCTCCGTCCTGTGGCTCCTGTTCCCCCATGACACCCACGTCCCCGTGATCATCCCCTGTCCCCCCACCATATCCCTGTGTCCCCGTGCCCAGCTTCTGTCCCCTCATGTCCCCATGTTCCCGTGCTCATCTGCTGTCCTGTCCTGATGTACCCATGTCCCCATGTCCCCATATCCATGCCCGGTCTCCCCATGCCCCCACATCCCCATGCCCATCCCTTGTCCCCCCATATCCCCATGTCCCCCCCTTTGTCCCTCCATGTCCCCATGCCCACCTGTGCAAAAAGGCCACCAGCACACCCAGGAGGCTGTGTGCCATCTCCATGCCAAACTCGGGGGTGATCTGGGGGGCTCGGTCCACGTGTGCCCGCAGCAGCTGTAGGCACAGGCACCGCTGTACCCCAGGGACACGGCCACCACCGTGGCATCCCCTGGGGTACCAACAACTCCACCATCCCCTTGGGGCACCTTGGCATCTGTATGGGGTACCTGGGCACTTTGGTGTCTCTATGGGGTGCCCAGTGACCCCAGCACACCTACGGGGCTGTGGGTCACCCCGCAGAGCCCTGGGTCCCCAGGGGATGGGCCCAGAGGACAGGGTTGGGGGATTCCCTCAGGTGCAGGTGCCCGGTGGGCGCCGTGCCTGTGCCCGTACCCCAGTGACGCGGGTGGCCAGTCCCTCCTGCAGCTCCTGGCTGGAGGCCTCCTCTGCCCATGTGTCCTCGCTGAGCTGCAGCTCCTGCACCACTGCCACCTCCACCTTCGCCTGGCACAGGGCACAGCGGGCGTGGGGACAGCGGGTGTGGGGACAGCGGGGCACAGGGTTCCCTGTCAGCCCGCAGCCCTGGGACAGCCCCTGTGCCCGTCCCAGTGCCACCACAGTGCCCACTGTGTGCCCATGCCGGTGCCACCCTGGTGCCCATCCCGGTGCCCATTCCAATGCCACCACGGTGCCCACTGTGTGCCCATCCCAGTGCCACCACGGTGCCCATCATGTGCCCATCCCAGTGCCAGCACCAGTGCCACGCGGGTACCCATCCTGGTGCCCATTCCAGTGCCACCACGGTGCCCACTGTGTGCCCATCCCAGTGCCACCACGGTGCCCATCACGTGCCCATCCCAGTGCCAGCACCAGTGCCACACTGGTGCCCATCATGCTCCCATCCCAGGTCCCATCCCTTGCCCATCACAGTGCCCGTACCTTGACGGCGGCAATGCAGGAGCTCTCGAGGCTGCGCTGAGTCTCGGGGGGCAAAAGGGGCCCCAGCGCCTGCGCCTGCAGTAGGGCCCCCACCTCAGGGTGCCCCAGCACCTCCCTGCAGGCACAGGGACCTCAGCACTCTTCCAGGGTGGCACTGGGGTGCCCAGAACACCCACCACCACCCAGGGGACAGCCCTAGGGGTGCCCGGTGTAACAAGGGATCCCATGGGTGGCACAGGGTGCCCAGCATGCCAGGGTCCCAGATGCTGTGGGGTCCCATGGGTGACACTGGATGCCACAAGGTGCCCAACGTGCTGGGGGGGGTCCCACGGGTGACAGCAGGTGGCACAGGGTGCCCAGTGTGCTGTGAGTGTGGATGCTGCAGGGTCCCATGGGTGGCATGGGGTGCCCAGTGTGCTGGGGGGAGGGGGGGGGGGCAGATGCTGTGGGGTCCCATGGGTGACAGCAGGTGCCGGGGGGGGGGGGGGTGTCTCACCTGGGGTAGGTGTTGCTGTGCCAGTCGAGTAGCAGGTAGAGGTCGGGCACGGCGAGGGGTCTCTGCGCCAGCGCGCCCAGCTGCTGCGCCAGCGCCCGGTGGTACCCACGGGCGTAGACCCCGAAGGCGCCGTACTCGGGGGGGTAAGCAGGTGCCACGTGGCACCGCACAGCCCCCAGATCGCCCACCAACCGAGCTGCCAGCGCTGCCAACCGGGCACCCAACCCGGCGGCGGGTGCCACCTGAGCCAACCTCTCGCCCGCCGCCCGTCCCACCGCCTCCTGCCAGCGGCGCCGCAGGGCACGCGGGCGCCCCGGGGTGCCCGGTGGGTGCCGGCGATCAGCCGCCTCCTCCTGCTCCAGCACCCGGATCACCGAGCGCAAGGGAGGGTAGGGGCGCCCGGCGGGCACCGCTTCGCCCACCACCGCCCAGAGCTGTGCCAGCAGCGCTTCGTAGAGCAGCGCCACGTCCCGCACTTGCCGCCCGGCCGTGGGGACAGGGGACGGGGACGACGCCATGCACTCTGCCTCCAGCGCGATGATCTGCTCGTCGGCTGCCACCAGCTCCCGCCGCTGGATCAGCTCCAGGATCTCCAGCACTGGGGGGGGGGGGAGAGGGGGGGGACACCCATGGGTGGTCTGATGGCACCCGAGGCCACCCATGGCACACATCCCCATCTCATGAAGTCCTATGCCCCCTGTGGTCCCATGTCCCACAACCCCTATGCCAGTGCCCCTCCACGTCCCATGTCCTCCTGCGGCCCCGCGCCCTACGTTCCATGGTTCCCCATGTCCTCTAACGTCCCCGTGTCCCCCATCCCTTTGTCCCCATCCCCATGCCCCACAGCCCCATGCCCATGTCCCCACGCCAACACGTCCCATGTCCCCATCCCCATGTCCCACGTCCCCACGCCAACACGTGCCATGTCCCCATGCCCATGTCCCTCGTCCCCATGCCCATTCCCCATGTCCCCAAGTCCCATGTGCCCCCCCCAACCCTGTCCCCAAGCCCCTCGTCCCCTCTCACCCGAGAGCGGCTCCCTGGCCTTCCCTCGCCCCTCCTGCCGCTGTCCCCCCGCCATCCTGGTCCCCGTCGGACACCTCCTCGCTCTCCACCGTTGGCGGGCGCTCACCCACGGACCCCCGCCGTCCCCGTGTCCCCAAGGCCAGCCGCAGCAGCGAGCTGCGCTTGGGGACCGGCCTCTCTGCCAGCGCCTCCACGCTGGCCTTGCGCCGACCCGGCAGCCGCCTCAACAGCCCGAAATCTTCCGACCGCCGCCGTGCCCGGCCACCGTCCCCGTCTTCGTCTTTGGGTGGGGGGCGGCGGGCACGGCCAAAGGGTGCCAGACCCACCAGGCGCTCCAGGGTGGCCCGCCGGCGGTAGCGGCTCTCAGGGTTGGCAGCGAAGGGGTCGCCATCCTCCTCCTCCTCCTTGGGTGTTTTCTTTAGCAGTGGCATGGCCTGTGGGGCAGCAGCGGGCACCCAGGGTGGCACCCTGACCCCCCACCCAAGACCCAGGATGGCACCTGGATCTTCACCCAGCAGCTGGGCTGGCACCGGGCATCTGCACCGGGCAGCCGGCGTGCAAACCCCGTGAGGGTGCAAATCACCCTGTGAGCACTCGCACCCCCATGAGCGTGCAAAGCTGACGCACGCCCTGCAAGCTCGCACGACCCTCCGTGCACACCCAGTGAGCACCCACGCACTCACGAGCGTGCAAACCCCTCCGGGCACAGCCTGCAAGCTTGCACAACCCTCCACGTGCACCGCATGAGCACCCATACCCTGTGAGAGGGTGCACAACCCCTCTTTGCACACCCCCGCGAGCACCCGCACGGCCACGAGCATGCAAACCCCTCAGTGCACACCCCGCCGGCCGTGCCCACCCTTCCAGGAGCGTGCCCGTGCCCGGTGGGTACCCCCAACCCGGTGGGTGCCCGCAGGCGGACGGGGCCCTCGTGGCACACGTACCCCTGGCAGCAGACGCGGGCGGTGCCGCGGCGGCGACACCGGGCGCTGTGGCGGTGGCGGCCACGCCAGGCGGGCAGCGGCCGGGGGGTTTCCTGAGGAAGCGCCTCCCCGGTGCGGCCTCCCACGCCGGGGCAGGGTCAGCCCCGGTTCCGCTGGGTCACCGGGGACGGGGCGGGGGGGACGGGACGGGGACGAGGGGAGGATGAGGGGGGACCTCACCTTGCACGGCGGTCACCCCTTGCGTGGCGCGGGGACGGGGCACTGATGGCATGGGGGACACCGATGGCATGGGGATGGGACGCTGATGGTGCAGGGGGACGCTGGCGTGGCACAGGGATGGGACCCCCGTGGCACAGGGGGACACGGGCATGGGACAGGACAAGACCCCCCATGGCACACGAGACACCACAGAGCGCCGGGACGGGACCCCGCACGGCACAAGAGAACCCGACATGGCACAGGGGGACCCTGGCATGGCACAAGGACAGGACCCCGATGGCACAGGGGGATGTGGGCATGGCAGAGGGATAGGACCCTGCATGGGAGAGAAATGGGACCCCGATGGCACAGGGGGATGCTGGCATGGCACAGAGCAGGACCCCGATGGCATAGGGGACCCCACACGGGGATGGGACCCCAATGGCAAAGGGGGACACTGGCATGTCATGGGGACAGGACCCAGTGACACAGGGGAGCCCACATGTCATGGGGACAGGACCCCAGTGGCACAGGGGGACCCCAGCATGGCACAAGGACAGGACTCTGATGGCACAGGGGGACACGGGCATGGCAGAGGGATGGGACACTGCATGGAACAGAAATGGGACCCCGACAGCACAGGGGGACACTGACATGACATGGGGACAGGACCCCCGATGGCACAGGGAACCCCAGCATGTCATGGGGACGGCACCCCAGTGGCACAGGGGCACACGGGCATGGCACAGGGACAGGACCCCGATGGGACAGGAGGACCCCACACATCACGGGAACGGGACCCCAGTGACATGGGGACACGAGCATGGCACGGGGACAGGACCCCAGTGGCACAGGGGACCCCACACATCATGGGGACGGGACCAAGTGACACAGGGGGACACCACATGTCATGGAGACAGGACCCAGTGGCACAGGGGGACACGGGAATGGCACGCGGACAGGACCCCGATGGGACAGGAGGACCCCGCATGTCACGGGGACAGGACCCAGTGACACAGGGGACCCCACACGTCACAGGGATGGGACCAAGTGACACAGGGGAGCCCACACGTCACGGGGACAGGACCCCAGTGGCACAGGGGGACACGGGCATGGCACAGGGACAGGACCCTGATGGGACAGGAGGACCCCACACATCATGGGGACGGGACCCCAGTGACACAGGGTGACACAGGAATGACACGGGGACAGGACCCAGTGGCACAGGGGACCCCACACGTCATGGGGATGGGAGCAAGTGACACAGGGGGACCCCACGTGTCATGGAGACAAGACCCAGTGGCACAGGGGGACACGGGAATGTCATGGGGACAGGACCGAGTGGCACAGGGGACCCCACACATCATGGGGACGGGACCCAGTGACACAGGGGGACACGGGCATGGCACAGGGACAGGACCCCGATGGGACAGGAGGACCCCACTCATCACGGGAACGGGACCCCAGTGACACAGGGGACCCCACACGTCACAGGGATGGGACCAAGTGACACAGGGGAGCCCACACGTCACGGGGACAGGACCCCAGTGGCACAGGGGGACACGGGAATGTCATGGGGACAGGACCCCGATGGGACAGGAGGATCCCACACGTCACGGGAACGGGACCCCAGTGGCACAGAGGACCCTGTGAGACCCCGTGCCCCCCCCCCCCCGGCCCCGGGTGGCACATGGGGACCCCGGCCCAGCGCTGGGCCTGGCACCACGTGACGCCCCGTCCCCACCGCCCCGCGCCCACGCGTGTCCGCGTCCCCCCGTGTCCACGCCAGCCCACGTGACGTCCAGCCCCTCCACGTGACACCTCCGCCGGGCACTCAGGGGTTAACGTCGCGCCTCTCTCCCCACAACCCCTCCGGCCGCCGCCGATTGGCCAGCACAGCAGCCAATCGAAAAGGCACGCTGGCGGGGACCCCGCCCCCCCGCCGGGGGGCCGGCCGGGCTGTCTCCATGCCCCGGCGCAGCCAATGGGAAGGAGCGGCGGCCGCGCCCGGCGGCTCGTGATTGGTCGTGACTCCGGCGGGAGGCGGGACCGGCCCCGCCCCGACGCTCCTCTTAAAGGCAAAGGGAGAGGCAGTGCCCTCCTCGTGCCCCCGCCGCGTCCCACGCGTGTCCCCGCGGGTCCCCGGCTGGAGGCCGATCCCACTGGGCCCCGTTCCGCACCCCGGTGCCCCTCCCCGTGCCCTTGAACGCCCGGTACCCCGAAATACCCCCCCTGCACCCCATGACAGCCCCCACCTTAAACGCCCCTTGCCCCCCCGATACCCCCCGCCCCTACACCACCCTCCCCGCCAATGCCCCCCGCCCCCCCACCCTGAATACCCCCCGCGCTCCCAAATAACCCCCCTACCCCCCCGCCACCCCACCCCCCCCCCCTCCCGCGCCTCAGGTGCTCGGCGCCTTTAAGGGGCGTGGCCACCATCTCCGCGAAGTCCCGCCCAGCCCAACCCAGGTCCCGCTTCCGCTTCCGGTTCCGGCCAGGCCCGGCCCATGGCCGCCTCCGCCGCCGCCCGCCCATAGGGCTGCCCCCCCCCCCCCCCCCGGGCCCGGCCCGGCCCGGCCCCGGTTCCGCCTTCGTGAACCCCGGCCAGGCCATGAGCCGCTGGTAGCGGCCGCGCCCGGTGCCCCCGGCCCGGCCCGGGCCTGCCCGAGCCCCGCCGGCCCCGATCCTTTCCCCCCCCCCCCCCCCGCCCCTTCCCCCGGCCCCGAGCCCCGGCCCCGTGGGTCAAGATGTCTTCGCGCTCCGCCCTGGCGGCGGGGAACGAGCGGAACGCGGACACGGTGAGCGGGGGTTGTACCGAGGTGGGGGGGGGGGGGGGGGGGGGCAGCGGGCGGGGGTCGGGTGGTACCGGGGAGGTGGGGGGGGGGTGGGGGCTGGTTTGTACAAAGGATAGCGGAGGGGGTACCGGGGATAGCGGGGGGGGGGCGGTTTGTAGCGGAGAGGGACACCGGGAGGGGTCGGTTTGTATCAGGGGGCTACGGGGGGGGGTGTGTGGTTTAATACCGGGGGGGGGAGCACAGGGAGGGGCCCGGTTGTAGCGAGGAGGGGGGGGGGGGGAGGTGTCCGTTTGTACCGGGAAGCACCGGGCAGGTGCTGGGGTCACCAGTAAGTGGGAATGGGGGGCGGGGAGGGTACTGGTGTAACTGGGGCGATACCGGTGACCCTCTGGCCGGGAAGGGGGGACACGCACCGGGGTCGGTGGAGGCCCCTGGTCATCTCTGGGGGGACCCGGGCATCCGGGCACCCACGGGTGAGGCCGGGAGGCGGCTCTGGAGCTGGTCAGGCCGGATCCGTCCCCACCCCACCACCTGAGGCAGCGTCCCCCCCCCCCGGGGGCCTTTGGGTCCTGGGGGCGGGGGGGGGCATCTCTGTGATGAGCTGGGGGGGATCTCATCAGCACCGTCCCCCATGTGATGAGCTGGGGAGGGGGTGTCTTGGTGATACCAGGCACTCATGTGATGAGCTGGGGGGGGGTGTCTCAGCAGCATCAGGCCCCCACGCAATGGGCTGGGGGGCTCTGAGCTGTACAAGCCACTCCTGTGAGGAGCTGGGGGGGGGTCTCAGTGGCACCAGGCACTCTTGTGATGAGCTGGGGAGGTCTTAGCAATACTGGTCACTTGTGTGATGGTTTGGGGGGGGGGTCTCAGCTGCGTGTGTGTCCCCTGGCTCCCCAGCTGACGGGCCTGGGGGGCAGCCGCTCAGAGAAGGGCTCGGCCTGGTCCAGCCGCTCGCTGGGCGCCCGCTGCCGCAACTCCATCGCCTCCTGCCCCGAGGAGCAGCCCCACATCGGCAACTACCGCCTGCTGCGCACCATCGGCAAGGGCAACTTTGCCAAGGTCAAGCTGGCCCGGCACATCCTCACCGGCCGCGAGGTGGGGGCGACGTGGAGGGGTCCTTGGGGGTGATGGGAGGGAGTTGGGGGGTAGCTAGGGGGAGAAATGGGGGTGCTGGGGGGAGAAACAGGGGTCCCAGGGGGCGATTGGAGGGAGCTGGTGGGTCCTGGTGGGCAGCCGGAGGGAGATGGGGGGCCTGGGGGAGTTGGGGGGGGTCCTGGGGGGCGATTGGAAGGAGATGGGGAGGCCCCAGGGGGAAGGTGGAGGGTTTGGAGGGGACCTAGGGGCAGCTGAGGGGAGTTGGGGAGTTCTGGAGGGGCAACTGAGGGGAGGAATGGGGGGTCCTGGGGTAGGTGGGTGCCCCCAGGGAGGTTGGGGGGGGCCTGGAGGGAGCTGGGCACCCCTAGTGGGGCAACCGGGAGGAGAATTGCGATGCCGGGGGCAGATGGGTGCCCACGGTGAGGGGGGTCTGGGGGTAACTGGCAGTGGTGCCCCCACCATGTGCCCCCCCTCACCCTCCGGTTCCTTCCCAGGTGGCCATAAAAATCATCGACAAGACGCAGCTGAACCCCACCAGTCTCCAGAAGGTGGGGGGGCACCTGGTGGGGGCACAGGGTGGGGAGCACCCCCCTGGGCACAGTGAGTGGAGGGTCGCAGCCCTTCCACTAACGTTTCTGTCCCCCCTCCGTGCAGCTCTTCCGGGAAGTTCGCATCATGAAGGGCCTGAACCACCCCAACATTGGTGAGTGGGGCCCCCCACTAGGGATGGGGGGGCACCCATGGGTGCCTGTGCTGACCCCCCCCACCCCCTTGCAGTGAAACTGTTTGAGGTCATCGAGACAGAGAAGACGCTGTACCTGGTGATGGAGTACGCCAGCGCTGGTGAGACCCCCCCCTCCCTGGGCACCTGACCCCCCCTGTGGGCGCTGCACCCCCCCAGGGGCCATGCCCTACCTGGGTGCATACCGGGGTGCTGGGGCTGGGACTACTGGGTGCACCTGGGGGTCTAGTGGGGGGGCACAGCACCCACCTTGGCGGAGGGGGGGGTTGGTCTGGGGGTGCCGTGCCCGGGGGTGGGAGGGTGCAGGCACCCATGGGTGTCCCTGCAGGCGAAGTGTTCGACTACCTCGTGTCCCACGGGAGGATGAAGGAGAAGGAGGCGCGGGCCAAGTTCAGACAGGTGGGGGGCACTGGTGAGGGGGGGGGACACCAGGAGGTGGTGGGGGGGGCTGGGGACAGCGGCGGGGGGGCTGGCGCGGGGCTTGGGACATCGTAGGAGCCTGGGGTGGGGTGGGGGGGACGTGGTGCTGTGGTGGTGTGGGGGCTGGGGCCATTGTGGGGGACATGGCATGGGGCTGGAGACATGGCGGGGGGCTGGCACAGGGCAGGGGGATGTGGCGGCGTGGTGGTGTGGGGCTGGGGACATTGCAGCATTGCGGGGGGGTTGGCTGTGGGGGAGGGCTGGCACGTGGTGGCCACACGTGGGCAGGATCGATTCGCCCCCCCGGGCCACGAGCTGCGGCATCGATTGGGGTGGGACAAGAGACTGGGGACGGGGGCCGGGGGGGGGGGCAACATTAGTGGCAGTGGGGACAGCGGGTGCCGGTGACACCCTGCCTGATGCTCGCCCCGTCCCCAGATCGTCTCGGCCGTGCACTACTGCCACCAGAAAAACATCGTCCACCGGGACCTCAAGGTGGGACCCAGCTGCCCCGCGGTGACCCCTGCTGGGGGCGGCACCAGGCAGGGTGCCATGGGGTGCCCCGTGGCGGCACTGCCCCTTACTGTGCCCTTCCCCGTGTCCCTGTGCCACATGGGGTGCCTGGTACGGTGCCTGTCTCAGTGTCCCCGTGCCCGATGCAGTGCCCGTCCCAGTGTCCTCATCCTGGTGTCTCTGTGCCTGACACAGTGCCCATCCCAGTGTCCCCCTCCCGCCATCCCCGTGCCTGATGTGGTGCCTGTCCTAGCATCCCCATGCTGGACACGGTGCCCATCCTAGCGTCCCCAGTCCGGCATCCCCGTGCCAGGTGCAGTGCCTGTCCTGCCATCCCCACGCCCGACATCGTGCCCATCCCAGCATCCCCGTCCTGGCGTCCCTATGCCTGACGCGGTGCCTGTCCCGGTGGCCCCGTGCTGGACACGGTGCCCATCTTGCCGTCCCCGTGCTCGTCCCGGTGCCCGCAGGCGGAGAACCTGCTGCTGGATGCCGATGCCAACATCAAGATTGCCGACTTCGGCTTCAGTAACGAGTTCACGCTGGGCTCCAAGCTGGACACCTTCTGTGGGTCCCCCCCCTATGCGGCCCCTGAGCTCTTCCAGGGCAAGAAGTACGACGGCCCCGAGGTCGACATCTGGAGCCTGGGCGTCATCCTCTACACCCTGGTCAGCGGCTCCTTGCCCTTCGATGGCCACAACCTGAAGGTGGGCAGCAAGGATGGGGTAGTGTCCCCTCCTGTCACCTGGCCCCTGTCCTGTCCCCTCCCTGTCTGGGGACAGTGACTGTCCTGTCCCAGCCCTGTGCCTGCTGGGGAACAGTGCCCGTCCCAAACCCCTGACTGTGGGGCAGTGCGGCAACTGAATTAAGCGCTCAAGCTATCTGTACAAGATTCCTTTTGTTTCACTAAAGGGTCAAACTTATGTATGTTTCAACAAGGGTCTGGAAAGAACTAACGGCATGCAGCCCATCCTACTGCCACAGGAGCGCATATCTGGCTCAGCTGGGATGTTTGCGAGTCCTCAGAACAGTTAAAGACAAAAACATTCCACATACATACTTGAGCCTGTCTTCAGCCACATCTCCCAGGTGTACACCAGGCCATCCTCCGACCTGACCTTGTAAAACTAGTTCTTCAAAGGCTTGGCAAACATGCAGCACAACAAATTCTAATGTTCAGTCTTGAAACAAATGTCAGGTGTTCTGAGCTGTTCCCACAGGACAGCACCTGTCCTGTCCCCCCTGCCCGGCTGGGGACAGTGCCCACCCCAAACCCCTGCCTGTGGGGCAGCGCCGGTCCTGTGCCTGTCCTCATGCCCATGATGGGGACAGTGCCCATCCCATCCCCTTGCCCGCGGCGGGGACAGTGCCTGTCCCATGCCAGGGCATGGGTGCCCCCATCCTGACCCATGTGTGTCCCCCCCTGCCAGGAGCTGCGGGAGCGGGTGCTGCGGGGCAAGTACCGGGTGCCCTTTTACATGTCGACCGACTGTGAGAACATCCTGCGCCGGTTCCTGGTCCTGAACCCGGCCAAGCGCTGCACCCTCGAGGTGAGGGGGGGGGTCTGTGGGGGGATTGCAGGGGGCACAGGACTGGAGACGGCGCACAGGGCTTGGGGGAGCACAGGGCTGGGGCTAGCACAGGTTAGACAGGCACCATCCCACCCCAATGGGGTATGTCCTTGAGCTGCTCTGCTCCCCACCCTGTGGGCTGCCCCAGGGTGGCTCCCCCTTCCTGATGCTCTTAATTAGCCTAATTAGCTACAAGCTGTCAGTGCCCATGAATGGGTGGGCATGGGCAGAATGCAGCCACCCAAGTCCTGGCTCAAGCTGCTGGCAGGGGCCAGGCACCCTGGAGTGGCATCGGGGGGTTAAGCCAGCCAGGAGGGTGCCCTGTGCCTGCCCTGTGCTCATGTCACCCCCGGTGGCACCCATGTCACTGCTGGTGGCACCCGTGTCACCCCACTGGTGCCCCACAGCAAATCATGAAGGACAAGTGGATCAACATTGGCTATGAGGGTGACGAGCTGAAGCCCTACAAGGAGCCTGAGGAGGACCTCGGGGATGCCAAGCGCATCGGTGAGGGCACAGTGCCCCCCTGGCACCCCGGGGTGGGGGTCTGCTGCACCCCAGGGACCGGCAGTGCTCCCTCACTGTCCCCCGCTCCCCACAGAGGTGATGGTGGGTATGGGCTACACCCGAGAGGAGATCAAGGAGTCCCTGAGCAACCAGAAGTACAACGAGGTTATGGCCACCTACCTCCTGCTGGGCAGGAAGAACGAGGTGAGGTGACATGCGGTGGCACCGCTGTCCCTGCCCCAGGACACCGGGCAGGGCCGGTGACGGCGTGCTGCCGGCCACAGGTGGAGGCAGGCGAGTCGCGTACGGGCAGCAGCCTCTCCCTGGCCCGGGTGCGGGCACCCAGCGAGGCAGCCAATGGCACCGGCAAGGCGTCCTCGCACGGCAAGACCCAGCGTGGTGCCACCACCTACCACCGGCAGCGGCGGCACAGCGACTTCTGTGAGTGTCCCGCGTCCCCCTGGCCTGTCCCTGGGGTGGGCATCGTGCTCGTGGGGTCCAGGCCAGGGTGGGCTCCCTGCCTGTGGGGCGCAGGGCAGGGTGGACACCTGGTCCCATGCCCGCCGGGTCCAGGACAGGGTGGGCTCTTTGCCAGTGGGGTCCAGGGTGGGGGTGGGTACCCGGTGCCATGCCCACCAGGTCCAGGGCATGGTGGGCTCCATGCCCACTGGGTGCCTCATGCCTGTGGGGCACAGGGCAGGGTGGGCACCTGGTCCCATGCCCGTGAGGTGCAGGGCAGGGTGGGCACCCTCTCCCACATCCTATGGGGTGGCTGGTCCAGCCATGCCCCGCAGAACCCCCCCCCGACACAGCACAGGGCGCAGGACCCTTGCCCCATGCCGTGCCTGGCAGGGAGCAGGCAGGGCTGGCCGCTGCTGCCCGCACCCTCCCTGACCCCCCTGCCCACAGGCGGCCCCTCGCCGGTGCCCATGCACCCCAAGCGCAGCCCCACCAGCGCGGGTGACGCAGAGCTGAAGGAGGAGCGCATGCCCACCCGCAAGGCCAGCTGCAGCGTGGTGGGCAGCGGGCGCGGGATGCCCCCTTCCAGCCCCATGGTCAGCAGCGCCAACAACCCCAACAAGTCCGAGATCCCCGACCGGCACAAGGACGGCGCTATCAACACGGTGGGCATAGGGCTGGGGGCATAGCTTGGGGCGGTGGATGCTCCTGGGGCTGGGGGAGCACGGTGGGGGGTGCCACCCAGGTGTTGATGGCCACAGGCGCCTGGTGCCTTGCAGAACAACCTCCCCTCGAGCGTGATGGCACGCAGGAACACCTATGTCTGCACTGAGCGCCCGGGTGCTGACCGCCATTCGCTGCTGCAGAACGGCAAGGATAACAGGTAGGGTGGTGGGCAACCCCTGGGGTCCTATCCCCCCCCCTCCCCAGCCCACCCTAACGCCTTCCCCCTTCCCCTGATCGCAGCTCCATTGCCGGCCGGGTGCCCCCAGCATCACCCTCCAGCCACAGCATCGCCGCCGCCTCCTCAGAGCGGGCCCGCCTGGCGCGGGGGCACCACCGTCCGCAGCACCTTCCATGGCGGGCAAGTGCGGGATCGGCGAACGGCTGGGGGTCCCAACGGGCCCCCCCGCCTCCCCGACACTGGCACCCGAGGCTTTGCCGCTGCCCCAGAGCCGCTCGCGGGCCACCTCCAACCTCTTCAGCAAGCTGACCTCCAAGCTGACCCGCAGGTGAGGGGGCTGCAGGCGCCGTGCCCGCCCCGCCGGCGCTGCCCTTGCCTTCCTCACTCCCTCTTCTCTCTTCCAGGGTCACTCTTGACCCCTCTAAGCGGCAGAGCTCTAATAGGTGCGTCTCGGGCACCCCCACGCCTCCAGGAGCCAAAATCAGTAAGTGCCTGGTGTCACCGGCACCCGTCGCAGTGCCACTGGTGCTTGTCCCAGTGCCACCAGCGCTCACCCCAGCACCTGTCCTGGTGCTGCTGGTGTTTGTCCTAGTGTCCACCCCAGTGCCTGTCCCAGTGCTGCCGGCACACACCCCTGGTACCCGTCTCAGTGTCCGTCCCAGTGTTCCCCGGTACCTGTCCTAGTGCCCATCCTGGTGCCACCAGCACCCATCCCAGTGCCCGTCCTGGTGCCACTGGTGCCCGACTTGCTTTGCTCCTGTCCCTTCTCTCTTTCTACCTCTCAGCCTTTGCTGCCGCCGGGGCGGGGGTGGGGGGGGGCACAGTTGTGCTCCACCATGGGCTGGGGGCACCATGGTGTGGGGGTGATGCCCCCCCTAAAATGGGTGTGAGCTTGGTGGGGCTGGTGCCCCCCAAAGTGGACGTGGTGCCCCCGACATTGGGCACAGCTTTGAGGGGGGGAAATGCCCCCTCAAAACAGGCATGACCTGGGGGCGAGGCATTCCCCTCCCAAATTGGGGGTCCTGCCCTCCCCCCTAAATGGGCATCACCTTGGGGGAGATGATGTGCTCCGAGCTGGGGGTGGTGCCCCCCAAATTCGGCATTATCTTTGGGGGGTGATCTCCCCAAAATGGGGGTGGTGCCCCCCAACAATGGGCATGACCATGGGGGTACGATGTGTCCCCCAAAATTGGGGTGGTGCCCCTACCAAGGGGCATGACATTGGTGGGTAGTGTCCCCTAAATTGGGGATTGTACCCTCCCCCCCCAGATTGGACACAGCTTTGGGGGCGGGCACAGTGACCCCAAAATAGGGACCATACCCCCACATCAGCCACGGGGCTGGTGGCGATGGCCCTGAAAGTGGAGTGGTGCTGCCCAAAATGGGTGCTAAACTGGGGGGAGGGAGGGGGCCTTGGTGCTGACCATGGTGGGCAGAGCCCCTGGCCCCCCCCCGACATGTGTCCCCCCTCCCTAGGGTCGCAGACGAACCTGAGAGAATCGGGGGACCTGCGCTCACAAGGTGGGTACTGACATCCCTGGGTGCCTCCCAACCCATGGGTGCTCCTCAAGGTGGGCAGCCCCCTGCCCATGCCATACCCACACCCCCCCCCCAGTGCCCCATAGCCCCCATACCTGCTCCCCTGCCCACCCCATGCCCGCTTTTCCCTCCCGCAGTTGCCATCTACCTTGGGATCAAAAGGAAGCCGAACCCCGGCTGCTCCGATGCCCCTGGCATGTGAAGGTGACGAGTGCCCGGCCGGCTGAGGCGGTGATGGTGGCACTGCGGCAGGCCACCCTTTCTGCCGGCTGCCGCGCACGCCAGCCCCAGCCCTTTTTGCTCTCCTGCACCCACGACCGGGGCCCCAGCGAGCACTTCTGCCATTTCGAGGCTGAGGTTTGCCGGCTCCAGCGCCTCGGCCTCCACGGTGTGCTCTTCCGGCGCCTGGCTGGCACTGCTGGTGCTTTCCGTGCCACCTTGGCACGCGTGGCTGGTCAGCTCCAGCTCTAGGGACCTGCCGGAGCTGGGACCCCTGCCTCGAGGGCTGCATTCCTCCTGGGGTATGCACTGGATCTGGCACCCAGGGGCTGCATCCGCACCGGGACCCCCCACCAGGGGCTGCATTGGCACTGGGACCCCCCAGTGTCTGCAGTCCCCCCGGGGCTGCACCAGATCTGGCACCCAGGGCTGCACTGGACCCCCCCAGGGTGTGTCGAATCTGGTACCTGGGGCTGTATTGGCGCTGGGACACTCCCCAAGGATGCACCGGATCCAGGACCTGCATTGGTGCTTGGGACCCCCCCCCCCCACCAGGATGTACCAGATCTGGCACCCGGGGCTCTGGTGGAGCTGGGACCCATCACACATGTGGCAGAGTTGGGCCCCCCCTACCAAGGATGCACTGGATCTGGCACCTGGGGCTCCATCGGCACCGGGAGCCCCCCCACACCCCAGGAGCTGTATTGGCACTCCCCCCCCCCCCTTCCCCCCAGGGATGTGGCAGTTCTGGGACCGCCCTGGGGGCTGCCTTGGATCTGGGCCCCACCCGGGGGGGCTGCCTCGGCTCCAGCATCCCCTTGGGGACATCAGCACCAGCACCTGGGGGCTTGTGGCAGCTCGGGAATGCGGGGTGCCCCCAGGCGTCACTGGCTCCAGCCCCCTGGGTGCTCCAGGACCCCTTGGAATCTGTGGGGCTGTCGGATCCGGGACCCCAGCAGCCCTGGCTCTGGGACCTTGGGGACATTGGTGCCAAGACCTTGGGGTCCATCAGCTCCGGGACCCCAGGGACTACCAGCTTGGGGACCTTGGGGTCTACCAGCTCTGGGACATTGGCTCTGCGACATTGGGGTCCACCACCTTGGGGATCTTGGGGACATCAGCTCGGGGAACTTGGGGAGATCATTTCTGGGACCTTAGGGTCCCCCAGCTCCCAGATTTGGGGCTCTACATCATCTCCAGCCCCCTGGCTCCCCAGCTCTGCCCCACACCTGAGTCCCCAGAGCTATGGTGGCATCCCAGGGTCCCTGGAGCCCACCCCCCCACCCCCCCCGGGACTGTCCCCATGTCCCCCCCAGCCCTGTACAGCCTGTAAATATGGCCCTGGGCCCTGGGGCTCCGGTGTCACCCCCCCCCCCACCCCCCCCCATTTTTAAGTTATTCCTGCCGCAGTCTGTACCCCAACCCCCTCCCTCCAATAAAGTGGAAACCCATTGTTGTTGGCACCCATCAGTACCTTGTAGGGTGGGAGAGGCTGCAAAGGCACCCCAGGGTGCCCTGGGCTGGGGGGCAATTCCCCTCCCTTGGGTGGGGACCCCCCCCCATGTGTTCCCCCCCCCCAACACCCCAGCCTGGATGCCCGGCTTCACAGCAGGGACCAGCAGCATTTATTGAGGCCGGTCCTGGGGGGTGCCCAAGGTGGGGGGTCCCCTATTTTTGGGCGGGGATCATGTCGTCGATGGGTTGGTTCTGCTCCAGCTTCTTCTCCATCTCCACCAGCAGCTTCACCCCATCCACCACCATCTGCACCTGCTCCACCTCCGAGAAGCCCAGGCGGTCGGCGTTGGAGATGTCGAAGACGGCGCCCACGGCTGCCGTGTCCACGCCGCCTGGGGGAGATGGGGGCATCAGCACCCCCTGGCACCCCGCAGCACCCATGCCCACCTGCACCCTCTATCCCCCGTGTCCCTGTGTCCACTTGTGCCCCAAATTCCACCCCCTTCATGTCATGTCTCCACAGCCTCTCACCTTTGTGTCCCTGAGCCCACTCGTGCCATGTGTTCCCTGTCCCCCATCCCCATGTCCTCCCATACCTGTGCCACGCTTCTGGAGGCGGAGGCGCTTGAGGACCTCCTCAAACTTGGGGTGCTGGCTGAGCTTGGGCAGGCGGACGTGGACACCCCCCCGCAGCCCCGTCCCCAGGTTGGAGGGACAGGTCAGGATGTAGCCCAGGTGTTCTGTCCACATGAAGGGGTGGCCCGCCTTCTTGAAGATCTCCTCGATCTGGGGGACACACACACATGCACGTGGGACTGGGTCCCCACTCGCCACCGTCCTGATCCCCCAGCCTGGGGGGCATTACAGCCACCACCCTCCGGGGACATCCCCGTGGCCCCCAGTGTCCCCTGTGCCCAAAATATGCCTTTGTTGCCATGTCCCCACCATGCCCCTAATGTCCCTCATGTCCTCCTGTGCCCCCATATGTCCCCCAATGTCCCCATTGTGCCTATGTCCCCAAGACCTTCCCTGTCCCTTGTATCACCCCCATGTCCTCCTGTGTCCCCAAAGTTCCCTGTGCCCCCAAGACCCTCAATGCCCCCATTTCCCCATGTGTCCCCAAAGACCCCCATGTCCCCCCAATGCCCCAAGACCCTCCCTGAACCCCGTATCCCCATGTGTCCCCCAAGCTCCTCATGTCCTCAGCACCCTCCATGTCCCCAAGACCATCCATGCCCCCTCATATCTCCCACATCCCCCAGTGCCCTCCAGGGGCCCCATGCAGCCCACGTCCCCAGTGTCCCCCACATCCCACTATGTCTCCCCCCCCCCCGGGGTCTGACCCACCTTCTTGAGGCCGACGCAGAAGCGCCTGAACACCTCCTTCATGTTCCCCCCCTTCTCCATGGAGATGACGCGGAGGTGGTCCTCCTCATTCACCCACACCAGGAAGGTCTTGTTGTCATTGTGCCTGGGGGGGGGGGTTGGGGGGGGTGTCACACACGCAACACCCCCTCAGTGGTGGCCCAGGGACCCAGGCACCTCCAGATTCATCTGGGTGGCCCCTACCCAAGGTGGGACCCCAATATGTGGGTGCCCCCTGCACCCCCCAGGTGGGATCCAGGTGTCTGGGTGGCCCTAACTGCCCCCCCCCGCCCCCGCCCCCAGATGGGACCCCAACACTTGGGTGCCCCCAGGTGGGACCCTGCTTTCTGGGTGCCCCTTGCACCCCCTCCTAGGGGCAGTCCCCAACACATAGGTGTCCCCGGCATCCCCCCAGCTGGGACCCTGCTTGCTGGCTGCCCCCCGGGATGGCCCACCAGATGCCACGGGCGTCGGGCCAGTCACGGGCCATGCCCGAGGCCAGCAGCAGGGGTGAGACGGGCTTGTCGAAGAGGAAATGGTCGTCGATGAGCTGCTGCTGCTCCTGCTCCGTCATGGACTTCAGCGGGTAGTACCGGCCCTTGAACTCCCCCTCCAGGCTGTTCAGGGCTGCGGGAGGGGGCGGGCTCAGGACATGAACACGCCCACATCGCCCCAGACCACGCCCACCCATCACCAGACCGCGCCCAGCCCCATAGGCCACGCCCATCGGCCACACCCGCAACACCTGCTACCTGGCACATGTGCCAGGCCATGGCCGCAGCCCTTTGCCACGCCCAAACGCGGGCCACGCCCACACAGTCGAACCGCGCCCACCTCGGTCACACCCATACACCCCCCAAACCCCACACCCACATGGGGCGTGGCCACAGGTACATGTCACGCCCACATCCAACAGCCACACCCAAGCTATACCAGGCCTTGCCACGCCCTGTATCCATAGGCCACCCCTCTACCCCAGACCACACCCTGAGACCACACCCCCCAACCTGTCCCCGCCCACGTACAGCCGCCCCCCCCAAGGCTGAGGAGGCAAGCCTCATCCCCTGCGGCAGGCCACGCCCCCTGCAGCAAGCCACGCCCCCGGGACCACACCCCAACGTGGCCACGCCCCTCACCGGTTACGGACAGCTTCTCGATGGCACGGCGCTCCCCCCGGCTGCAGTGGGGGGGCAGGGAGTAGCCCTTGATGCTGCGCCCTGTGCGCACCCGGCTGCTCAGCACGTACTTGGGGTCCAGGTCATCCCCTCCCTGCCCAAAAACGTCAGTGGGACCCCGGTGTCTGGGACCCTGCGACACCCCCCCCCCGCCCCCCCACCGCCGACCGCCCCCCTGCTCAAGAGGGACCCACGAGTCCAGGCACCCCAAGACCCCCATCATCCCACCACCCCCCCCCCCCCCCCAGTTAGGACCCATGTCCCCATGACCCAGAAGGGACCCAGGCATCTGGCTGAGTGTCGTTCCCCCCCCCCCCGCTCCCCACCCCGCACAGACCCCCCACCCTGGGGGAACCCAGGCATCCAGGACCTTGAGGTTCTCGTGGTTGAGGTCGGTGCGGTGCTTGTCGGTGGGTTTGTAGCCACCATGGCGGTCCTGGATGACTGGGTCGAAGAGGTCCTTGAAGACTTCGTAGGACTCCTCGTCCCCAGCCACGCAGCCCACTGTCATGATGAAGGGGTGGCCTGGGGGCGGGGGGAGAAGGGGGTGGTCAGAGGCATCTGTCACGGCACTGGGGACAGGGCGGCCGGAAAGGGTATGGCACTGGAGACACGGCACCAGCACCCAGTGTGGCACTGGGGACCAGGCACAGGGCACCAGCTCCCAGTGTGGCCCTGGGGACAGGGCTCCGGCACTGGGCACCCAGTGTGGCACTGGGGACCGGGCACTGGGCACCAGCTCCCAGTGTGGCCCTGGGGACAGGGCTCCGGCACTGGGCACCCAGTGTGGCACTGGGGACCGGGCACTGGGCACCAGCTCCCAGTGTGGCCCTGGGGACAGGGCTCCGGCACTGGGCACCCAGTGTGGCACTGGGGACCGGGCACTGGGCACCAGCTCCCAGTGTGGCCCTGGGGACAGGGCTCCGGCACTGGGCACCCAGTGTGGCACTGGGGACCGGGCACTGGGCACCAGCTCCCAGTGTGGCCCTGGGGACAGGGCTCCGACACTGGGCACCCAGTGTGGCACTGGGGACCGGGCACTGGGCACCAGCTCCCAGTGTGGCCCTGGGGACAGGGCTCCGACACTGGGCACCCAGTGTGGCACTGGGGACCAGGCACTGGGCACAGGGCACCAGCTCCCAGTGTGGCCCTGGGGACAGGGCTCCGGCACTGGGCATGGCACTGGGCACCCAGTGTGGCACTGGGGACCGGGCACTGGGCACCAGCTCCCAGTGTGGCCCTGGGGACAGGGCTCCGACACTGGGCATGGCACTGGGCACCCAGTGTGGCACTGGGGACCAGGCACAGGGCACCAGCTCCCAGTGTGGCCCTGGGGACAGGGCTCCGACACTGGGCATGGCACTGGGCACCCAGTGTGGCACTGGGGACCAGGCACAGGGCACCAGCTCCCAGTGTGGCCCTGGGGACAGGGCTCCGACACTGGGCACCCAGTGTGGCACTGGGGACCAGGCACTGGGCACAGGGCACCAGCTCCCAGTGTGGCCCTGGGGGACAAAGCACTTGGAGGTGACCCAGAAGACACCGTGTTCCCCAGCCCCAGCCCGGAGGACCCCGTTGGGTGGGCTGGGGACCCCAGTGCTGTCACCCACCGGGGTTGTCGACGCCGGTCTGGATGACGTCATCGAGGGTGAAGCCGCTGGGGGTCTCCTTGTCTCGCAGGCGCTGGTAGAGGGCGGGGGTGAGGACCTTGGCCATGTGGTTGTTGTGCTTGGTGAGGTCGGGGAACTCCTCCTCCGCGGAGAACTTCAGCTTGTGCTTGTTGTGGGTGTTGCTGAACGGCATGGTGGGGGGGGGGGGGCTGCGGGGAGAAGGGGTGGGTGGGTGGGTGGGTGTGGGGGGGGTGGGCACCGGGGTGGTATGGCGTGGGGCACAACATGGGGCACGGCCTGGGATGGCCACCAGGTCAACCCAGGCACCAGTTGGGGCATGGCATGGCATGGAGGGGGGCACTAGGAGCCGGGGGGGGCAGGGGGGGGAACTGTATTCGTGGAGGCGTGGCTATAGAGGGTGTGTCCCACTGGGCGGGGCAGCAGTGGGTGTGGTGGGGCGGGGGCTGGGGGGGGCGGGGCCAGCCCTGGACGAGCCATCTTTGGCCGGGCCAGGGCCGGGGCTATTTATAGCCCGGAGGGACCCGAGGACCGGGGTGGGGGGGATTGGACCGACCCCCGACCCGTTCCGGGGGGGCCCGAAGAGCCCGGCCTGGTCCTGGTGGTACGGAGGGGGGGGGTCCGGTTCCCAGTCCCAGTCCCAGTCCCAGTTCCCAGTCCCAGTGGCACCAGGGGACTCTGCTCCCTCTGGTCCCAGTCCCGGTCCCGGTCCCGGTCCCGGTCCTGTAGGATCCGGTCAGTCCCGGCTCGGGTGGTACCAGAGGGTCCGGTACCAGTGTGGCCCCGGTGTCATCGCGGGGGGGGGGGGGGGGGGGGGGGGGGGGCGGGGGGTCGGGTCCCCCTCCAAGTGGTCCCGGTCCCTCTCTGAGTGGTCCCAGTGGGGTCCATCCCGACCGGATCGGACCCCGGTGGGGGTCCCGGTGGGGTCCATCCCGGTGGGTGCCGGCGGGGCCGGGGTTACCTTGAGCAGCGTGGGTGGAGAGGGTCGGGTCGGGCCGGTACCGGCGGAGCAGGCGGCGGGGAGCGGGGCCGGCACCGGCTTTTATCCCCCCCTCCAGCCCCTCCCGGCTCCGGGGGCATCGGGGGGGGCTCCGAACCGGGCGGGGGCCGGGCCCTGCCGGAGCCGTCCCGGGGGCCGAGGAGACCCTCCGGTCCCCCCCCCCCCCCCGGAGCCGCCCCCCCCCCGGTGTCGGGTGTCCAGTGGGCGCCCGGCCCGGCACCTGCCGCCCCCACAGCCGCGGAGAGGGGTGGGCTGGGCTGCCGGCACCCCCCCCGGTACACCGGCACCCCCCTTACCCCCTGCACCGGGCACCCCCATTTTGCATTGCAGGGGTGCAGCGGGCACCCCCCCCGTCCTGCACGACCCCGCACGGTGCCCAGAGCCCCTTGCAACCCCCCCCCCCGCACCCCCCCATTGCCTCACCCCCCCCCCCCCCCAACACCCCCCCCCGTTACACGCCGCGCTTTGCACGCCGTACGCGGCACGTTGCACACCCGCATGCGGGCGGCAGCACGTTGCACGCCGCAGAATTGCGCGTGGCGCGCTGCCCGTTGCAGCGCGTGCGGCCGGCCGCGCGTCGCACCTTGCTGCGCGCTTCACGCCGCGTGCGGCGCGCTGCGCGCTGCGCCTTGCACGCTGCTTGCTGCCCGTTGCACCTCGTTGCACGCTTCGCGTCGTGTGTTGCACGTCGCGTGCTGCCCGTTGCATTGCATGCTGCACCCGGGGGGGGGGGGGGGGGCCGCAGAGCAGCACCCTGCACCTTGCACCCACTCTTGGGGCCCACGCAGTGCACGGCCTTGGCCGACCTTGACCTGCAGCACCCGCCGCAGCTCCGGTTACTCTCCCACTGGTTGCCTGGCCAGGGCCCGGCTGCAACTGGGAGCGCTGGGAGCAACTGGGAGGGGGCACGGTCAGGCAGGGGCACGGCAGAGGGATGGGGGACAGGAGCAGTGGAGGGGTCCCTGTCCTGGGGTGGGGGGCACCCAGCACCCCCCACTCCCAAATCACTGTCAGGACCTGGCCAGGGTGTGCTGGGGTGGGGGCACCCACCCTGTGCCCCCCCCCCGTCCCCACTCCGAAGTGGCCTGGTTGTCTCCAGCCCCCTCCCCGCGTGGGGGTCAGGGTGGGGGGCAGCCAGAGGTGGGTGACCCTGGGCGGATCCGCTGGATCAGGGCAATTCAAGCCGCCCCCCCCCCCCCCCCTCCCCCCCCCCCCAGCACCCGGTATTTTTAGGCCGGATCCGGTTACCCGGCCAGATCTGGTGTCAGTGCTGGGGGACCCCGGCGGGGGGCACGGGACGGGCGGCAGGGACGCCGGGGTGGCACCCATGGGTGGGGCAGCAGCTGCCACTAGTGCTCTTCACCCCCCCCCCCCCCGCCCCCAAAACACCACCAGCACCTTTGGGGAAACTGAGGCACAGAGTGTGTGTGTGTGTGGTGGGGTCCTCCCCTGTGGGTCTGGGGCACCCTGAGCCCCCCAGGGTGCTGGTGGGGGGGAACCCCTGGCAGAAGGCCCCACTGCACCCCAATATCAGCACCCTGGGGGGCATGGAAGGGCCTGGGCCCCCCCCATATCTGTTGGGGTGTCCTACACCCACGGGGTGCTCCGTAGACCCAGGGGGACCCCACACACCTCGGGGGGGCCCATGGTCTGTGGGACCCTGGGTAAGGGGTGACCCCAAATACGTGGGCACTGGGGAGGGGGTGACCTTGGCCATGGGGTGTCCCCCAGCCCTGGGTACAGCTGGGGGGGTGTCTCCTGCTGTTGGGGACCCTGGGGGGGCCAAGTCATTGGTCCCAACCCTCTTCCCCACCCCGGTGACTGTGGCCCCCACCCCCCAGACAGGGTAAGTTGGGGGTCCCCAGGCGCAGCAGCGGCGAATAAGGGGGGTGTAGTGATGCAGGGGTGGCCGAGCCGTGGCAGGCTCCTGCTTTATTGGGGGGGGGGGATGTTGTACAAAAAATAGGTGAATGGAGGTGTCCCTGCACAGCCGGGGGTTGGGGGGCAGCACCTGGCGGGGGCCCCACAGGGTGCCGGTTGTTGGGGGGGCGATCCAGGTCCTGCCCTGAGCACGTTTTGGGAGTCTGGATCCTGCTCCCAGCACATATGGGGAATCCGGATCCTGCTCCAAGTGAGTTGGGGGATCCAGGTCTTGCTGGAGCACGTGGGGGCAGATCTAGTTCCTGCTCTGAGAATGTGGGGGGGGGTCCAGGTCCCCCCCTGCGCACGTCGTGGGGATCTAGATCCCACCTGGAGCACATGGAGGGATCCAGGTCCCGCTCCGAGCGTGTTGGGGGGGCTCCAGGTCCCAGCCCCAGCACACGGAGGGATCCGGGTCCCACCTTGAGCAAATGGGGGGGGGCTCAGGGTCCCACTCCAAGCAGATGGGGGGGGGTCACTCTGCGCCCACCCCCCTCGGCCAGTTCACACCTGCTGAGCGATCTGCTCGATCCGCTGCAGAACCTCCTCCGACTGCAGCTGCTCCAGCGTCAGCAGGGACAGCCCCAGCTGGTCCTCCTGCACCGGGAGGGGGTAAGCTGGGGGTCCCCCACCCTGCCCAGCCCCTCCAGCGCTGGGGGCGGCTTTGGGGGGGGCGCTTCTTTACCTGATGGAAGGGCTGAGCCATCTGGCGCAGGAAGAACTTGGCCACCTGCACCGCCTCGTCCACCGTCAGGTTGAGGTTGGCGTCGGTGATGTGCTCCTGGATCCACCGCGGCAACTTCCCCCGCTTGTCTGCCCGGGCGAAGCGCTGTGGGGGGAAACATGGGGTCCCACAGCTCCCCCCCCCACCAAATCCGTCCCCCCCGTCCATCCCGCTACCTACCTTGTCAGCAAAGACCATGAGGCCGTAATCGGTTTTGCCGCGCAGGGCCCGGCCGACGCACTGGGCGGCGTGGCGCATGGCGTCGAAGGTGAGGAAGTCGTTCTCCCGGATCTGGAACTGGTCCCGGAGGTATTCTAACCGGGCCTGGGTTGGGGAGGGAAGCACAGACATGCTGGGTGCCCCATGGGTGTCCCATCCTGGCCGTGGGGTGCCCCGCTGGTTCCCAGGGAGCTCCAGACCAGCCCTGGGGTGTCATACTGTAGCTGTGGGGTGCCACGTGGCCCCAGGGTGCTCAGCTGTGCCCCACGGGTGCCCCACTGTGTCCCTAGGGTGCCCACTGTACCCCGTGGGTGCCTGGCTGTGCCCTGTGGGTGCCCCACTATAGCCCTGGGGCACCTCATCGTGTCTCCAAAGTGCCATGGGGTGCCCCCAGGGTGCCCCGCTGTCCCCACAGGCCCCCCGGGGTCCCTGCTCACCTTCAGGATGCGGCTCTGGGTGTAGACGTAGGGCACCCCGAACATGACGACGGCTCTGCCGTAGTGATGCACTGGGAAGGGTTGTGAAATGGGGGGTGCTCAGGGTACTTCGGCACCCACCACCACGTCCCCCCGCCACTGCGTCCCCCTGCTGCTGCGTCCCTGACCCGGGCTGGCTCTCACCAAAATCGATGCCTTCCGACACTTTGCCACGGGCCACGGAGAGAAGGATGGCACCCCGGCCGTTCTCGCAGGCCTGCAAACAGCGGCCAGGTCACCGGGAGGGGTGGCACCGGTGACGGTGACACCCTGGGACGCTGCCACCCACCTCCTGGTACTTCTCCAGGGCCATGCTGGTCTCAGCCCCATCTTGCGTCTCGATGAAGATGAGCTTGTTCCGCTGGATGTTCTCCAGGATGCCCTGCCATGGCGGGGGGGGGGGGGGCAGAGGTCAGGGGACACGAGGGGACATCGCAGGGGCAGTGCGGGGGGTCGGGGGACACTTTGGGGGGCAGGCAGGGACGTACCTGCTCATACCAGGAGGCCACGATGTTCTCCATGTACTGGTAGCTGGTGAAGAAGGCGACGATGCCGTCGGGGACCACGGCCGACAGCTCCAGCAGCAGGTTCCCGTAGTTGCGGATGACAGCTGGGGTGGGTGGGGGGTCACCGTGGGGCACCACCGACCCCCCCAAAGTCCCCTCCGGACCCCGAATCTCCCTGTCACTCCCAGCCCAACATCCTCCTGGCCCTATTTCTGTCCTGCCCCAGGTTCCCCTACCCCAGTCCTGGCCCCTCCAGCCCTCTAACCCTGTCCCTGTCCTCATCCCTCTCAGCCCCATAACTCTGTCCCGGAGCCCCCCCCCAGCCCTATATCCCCCTGTCCTCATCCCTGCACCCCCCCAACCCCATAACCCCGACCCTGTGCCTCTCCCCTCTCTCCATCCCAGTTCCCTACCAATGTCCTCGCGTGTCTCAAACTTGGAGCTGATGGCCACCTGGTCGTTGCCACGACCCACGATCTGCGAGGGGCAGGGATGCCGGTGACACAGGGCTCCCCGACACCCCCGCCCACCCCAGACCCAGCGCCAGGTACCCCCAGTGCTCCCCACTCACCATGGGGCACAGGCAGGTCCGGGCCAGCGTCATGGTGAAGGTCGCCATGGTGACAGGGCGGAAATCCAGGATTTTGGGGTAAATGTCCAGCGGGGAGAGAGTCTGTGGGGGGCGGAGCAGAGGGGACACAGGGATGGGGTCATCCCAATGGGCCCTGCAGGGGATGTGGGGGGGACATAGTAGGAGGGGACATGGGAAGGGGGGACAAGGGGGACATGGGGGATACAGGGGGTCGCAGGAGGAGGGATGTGGGGGACACGGGGGCACATGCAGACTCACCCCTGACGTGATGATGACCGACTGGAAGCGCTCAAAGACAGGCTTGATGGCGATGGAGGCGTCCATACAGCTGGGGGGACACACACCCACCCCTGGGGTGACACTACCACTGCCCCCCCCGTCTCCTCAGCATCCCTGTCCCCCCCCAGCGTCCCTCTCCCTCCCCGATACCCTCCCATGTCCCCCCCTGTGCCCACACCTGAAATGCAGGATGGGGTTGGAGATGGTGGGGGTCCTGTTGTCGAAGGGCTCAATGATGATGGTGAAACCTGGATGGGGGGATGAGGGGGTCACCCTCAGTGCCAGTCGGGGCAGGGGGGGCACCCAGCGCTCCCCCAAGCGGGGCACGGGGTGTTCCTCTACCCAAGGGTGCTCATCCACCCACCCCAAGGGGGCTTACGGACCGTGCCACCACCCATGGGTGCCAATCCCCACAATGGGGGGGCTCACGGACCACGCCCCCTGCCTCGAAAGGGGTGCTCAGGGACTGCCCCCCCCCCCCGGCGGGGGACCCAGGTGCCTGGCTGACCCTTGGAGTAGGTGCTGACGAGGGTGGCAAAGTTGGCGACAAGGGTGATGGCAGAGAAGTCGGCCATGTCCACGATCTCCAGCGTCCGCAGCAGCGAGCGCAGCCGCTCGGCGCAGAACCTGTGGGGTAGATCACCCGTGGGGAGACACATGTCACCTGGGGGGGGGCACACATCACCCTGGGCGGGCAGACATGTCATCCCACGAGTGTTGTGTCACCCCGAGGAGGGGAAATGCCACCTTTGGGGGGGCAACACGGTCATGCCAGGGAGGGGAGACGCCACCCTGGGAGGGGGACACAGCACCCTGGGGGGGGTCACAGGCTACCCTGGGGGGACCCAGGACCACGGGGAGAGGACATAGGCCACTCTGCAGGGGGTCACAGGCCAACCTAGTGGGGGGACACAGCACCATGGGGGGCACACAGCACCCTTGCGGGGGGTCACAGACCACCCTGGTGTGGTTACAGGCCACCCTGGGGGGGACATGGTCCCGCAGGGGCCACGTTCCCTTGGGGGTAGTCCCTTTGTGGTGGGGACAGAACCCCCCAGACTCACCGCAGGGGCTTGCGCTCAATGCAGACCTTCTCGTAGAGGTCCTTGAGGAAGGCGGGGGGGCTCTCTTGCACCACCCGCGGCCCCCGCACCCGTGCCCGAAGGTAGGCCACAAACCGCTTCAGGAAGCCCACGAAGTGCTCGGCCGTCCGGATGCTGCCGGGAACTGCCTCTGTGGGGCAGGGACAGTGCCGGGGGGGCTCAGATGGGGAGCCCCTGGCACTCTTCCCACCCCCCAAGGAGGGGCTCGGGGACCCCCAGGGTGTCTGTGCTTGTCTCGAGGGGAGGTTGTGGCACACTGGAGGCTAGTGTGGGGCTGGGCGCACCCCAAAGGGCTCAGGGGGCTCCCCACCCCAAAAGGGAGCTCAGAGACCCCCCGTGCTCATCCAGCATGGAAATGGGGGGGGCCTGGGGGGCACCTCAAAAGAGGGGTCACCCCCCCACGCACCCTGCAGGATCTCGTCTGGCAGCACGGGGTTGGCGAGGTAGAGGTCGGTCTCCCGGGCGGTGCTGGCCTCCCGCAGCCCCTCCACCAGGCGCCGGTACTCCTCCGCCAGCCGCCGTGTGTCCGTCTCCTTGATCCTGTGGGAAGGGGGGATTCGGTCACCCGGGGGGGGGGTGGGAAAACAATGGGGACAATGGAGGGGAGGTGGGGGACACGCTTACTTTTGGATGGTGGCTTGGAGCGTGGTCACGTTGGCCTGGCAGCGGTCCAGCGTCCGGCGCGTGATGTTCACCCCCATGGAGTCGATGCAGACGTTGTCTGCGGGGATGGGGGGGCGGCGTCACCCCCCCCACCGCCGCAGGTGACGGAAGGGACAGAGGGTGACACCCCAAAAATGGGGTTCAGGGGGGTGCTGACCAATGTTGTGGGCCTCGTCGAAGACCACGACCGACTTCTTGGCCAACTCCTTTGAGACCAGGTCGGCAATTTTGGGATCCAGCAGGTAGTGGTAGCTGTAGACGACGATGTTGGCATGAAGAATCTGCCGGAGGGCGGGGCATGGGGACATTTAGGGACATTTAGGGACAGAGGAGCCACCCCAAAGCCGATCCCGGCCCCCCGTGCTCCCCCCCTGTACCGAGTAGCGCGCGAGGAAATAGGGGCACCAGCCCTTCTGGCGGCCATGGGCCTTCAGGTCGTCCAGGTTGTAGATGCCGTAGGGGATGGGCACCTCACGCCCGTGGGTGTCGAACTCCTGGCGGGAGACCCCGGGGAGGGTGGCTGGAGGGCCTTGGGGAGGCCCCCAGGGGGTGGGGGGCAGCTGGGGGCAGTGCCCCGAGGCAGCATGGTGCTGGGGAGGGGGGCAGGGGATTGGGGAAGGGGGGGATATGGGTGTGGGGTGGAAGTGGGTTGTGGCTGGCGGGCACCCTAGGGTACTGGGGGGGGTGGATGAGGAATGGGGGGGTCCCCAGGGTGCTTGGGACCCAGTTAGGGAATGGGAGCACCCAAGGGTGCTGGGGAGCTGGAAGGGGAGTGGGGGCACCCCAGGGTGCTGGGAGCTGTTGGGGACACCACAGGGCACCCAGGAGCTGGCAGGAGACTGGGGGGCACCCAGGGGTCCCCAGGTGCCTTTGGGGCCCCCAAGCAGGGGGAGGTAGGACACCCTTGGGTGCCTGTCAGGGACAGGGGGGCCCTTGGGTGCCCATCAGGGTTGGGGGGATCCCCGAGTGCTCATCAGGGGATGAGGGGGATCCCTCACCTCAAAGAAGCGGCAGGCAGGCAGGGATCCGTCACGCTGGTGCTGCGCCCGCACGTAGGAAGCCGTCAGGCTCAGGCACCGGCTGTCCACCTCCTTCCCGAAGCGTAGCGAGGACACCTGCACCCCCACGGTCACCCCATTGTCACCGTGTCCCCCTGGGATCAACCCCTCCCGCTCCCAGTGGATCTCACCCAGCACCATGCCCACCTCGGGGTGGATGCAGAGGTTCTTCCTGGAGCTCAGCGCCAGCCCCAGGAACGGCACCTTCTCCCCCAGCTCCTTCTCGTAGAAATCCATCAGCTTCCGCAGCTCCTCGATCACCTGTGGCGGCAACGCTCAGACGAATCCCTCAGGATCCCCTCTTAGATCTGCTGCCCCTGTCTCTCCCCCAGCTCCTCACCCCACCTTCTCGATCTCTGGCACCGTGCGGGAGCAGTAGATGAGTTTGGTGACGTCCAGTGGCCGGGCCTGGGGAGAGACGTGATGCTAGGGTCTGCAGGGTTGGCATCTGCTGGGATCCGCTGGGATCAGGCACCAGCACTCACCCGCTGATAGGCGACGATGAGCGACAGCAGCGACACCGTCTTCCCGGTCCCCGAGGGCATCTCCAGCACGCCATGGCCCTGCCGACAGCAGCGGCGTCACCCCCGGCAGGGACATCCCCAGGGGTGGGTGGATCCCAGCCCACCCGGGACCACTAGATCCCGCCGTACCTTGGCATCCAAGGTCCTCTTGAGCTCCAGCATGTAGGAGAACTGCTCAGGGTAGATGTAGTCGTAAGGGAAGTAGACCAGGAGGCCATCGATGTTGAGCCTGCGGAGGGGCCAAGGAGAGGAGGATTCCCGCGAGGGATCCCACCCCAGCGGAGAGCTCCGTGCCTGGCCGGTCCCTCCTCCCCGCCCTGGGATCGGGGTGCCCCAGCCCACCCGTGCCGCCCGCCCTCTCGGCAGGTCTGTGACGCCAGCCGGGATCCGGCGGGCGACGGGATCCGGTGGCGGGGTGTCACGGTGCTGAGGTGGCCCCGGGGACCCCCCCCTGCCGCTCTCGGCTCTCCATCACTGCCCCGGCGGGGACCCGCTCCGCCGGAAAGGCTGCCGGGGATCGCGGCCCTCCCGTGGGCCTCGCGGCCCTCCCGTGGGCCTCGCACTCCCGGGATCCATCGCGATCCCGGCCCTCCCGTGGGCCCCGCACTCCCGGCCGTGGGCCCCGCACTCCCGGCCGTGGGCCCCGCACTCCCGGGATCCCCCGCGATCCCGCCCTCTCCCCCCCACCACCTCCCGGGATCCCCCCGCCGCTCCTCGCTCACTTCATGGCTCCCGCCGCTTCCACACGCCGCCGGCTCCGGCCCCGCCCCGTCCCCACCTCTGTCCGCTTCGCCCCCCCATTGGCCGGCGCGCCACCCCACTCCGCCCCGACTCTCCCTTCCCATTGGCCGCGCGAGCTGCCCATCACGGCGCGGGGGCGGTGGCGGGGGGGGAGACAGGCCCTGCCGGCAGAGGGCGGGAACAGCTAGGTGTGCTGGGGGAAGCAATCGACCGCCGAGCGCCGAGGGCGGCGAGTTGAGCGCCGAGCCACGGAGCGGGTACCTCTAAGGTGACCCGCGGTTGGGGGGGGGACGACACGACACGACACACACGACACAGGACGGACCCCAAAGCAGGGCACTGTCACCCCCCCCTCCCCGGTCTGGAGTGGGCTGTCCCCACCCGTGTCACCCACCCACTGTCCCGAGTGGGGCATACCCACCCGTGTCACCCCCCACCCCACCCCCAGGGCCGGATTTTGGCAACACGGACAGACGTCTCAAAGAACTTTATGGCACAACCCCCACGCCTCCCCCCCGCCCCGGGAGGGGGGGGTGGTGTCCCCAAAACACTGTGGGGACCCAGACTTGGGGTGGGGGGGTGTCCTGGGGAGGGGTGTCCATCACCGCCGGGTCACACCTGGGGAGGGCGAGAAGAGAAATGGGGTTAAGGAGAACCGGAGGGTGATGGGGGGGGGACAACAGCGGGGAGAAACGGTGGAGAAATTGGGGGGGGGGGGGGGGGGGCTCACCCGGGTGGCAGAGGCACGTGGCGGCCGCCGCTCCCTCCCCGGGGGGCTCGTGCCGGGGGTCCCCCCTGTATCCGGCGCACGGCTGCTGCCAAAATATCCTGTGAGACCCCCCAAAATCGGGGTGTGTGGCCCCCCCCAAACCCCTCACCCATCCCAGGTCTCACCTCTCCCCCGGCGGCAGCCGCCGCCGCCGCCGTGCTGCCAGCGCCAGCCCCACGCCAGGGCCCAGCAGGGCGAGGGGAAGGGCGCAGGCGAGGGCGAGGGGCACGGGGGGGCGGCGTTGGGGGGCTGGGGGGGGTCCCCCAACCTCCTCCTCGCAGTGGGACCCCATAAATCCGGGGGGGCAGGCACAGACGTGGCCGGAGAAATGGGTGTAGCAAGTGGCACCGTGCAAGCAGGGGCCAGAGGCGCAGGCGTCGGCGCGGCGTCGGCAATCGGCGCCGGCGTAGCCGAGGGTGCAGGAGCAGGTGAAGGTGTTGGCGCCGTCCTGGCAGGTGCCGCCGTTGGCGCAGGGGTTGGGGGTACAGTCGTCGGCGTTGCGTTCGCACCGGCGCCCCGAAAAACCCGGCCGGCATTTGCAAATGGCGCCGCGACCCAAGTCCCGGCACTGGCCACCTGCGCTGGGGAAGGGGGGTCAGCGACGCCAAACGGTGCCGGGGGAATGGTGGTGGGGAACGTGGGGGAGGCTCACCGTGCAGGCAGAGGTGGTCGGCACAGCGGTCAGCGCGGCGCTCGCAGTTGGAGCCACGGAAGCCGGGGGGGCAGCGGCAGGTGTAGCCGGGGCCGGGGGCCGGGTCGGGGGCACAGGCGCCACCGTTGAAGCAGGGACCAAGGGCGCATGGGGATGGGGGCACCTCCGGGAGAGGCTCCGGCATCACCAACCGCCCCGCAGCTGGGAGAGACGCCGGAGATGCTGGCACTGCTGCTGGCACCGGGGCTTCAGGGGCCACTGCTGCTGCTGCCGGGGCCGCTGCCGGTGCTGCTGGGGCCACCGGTGCCACCACCGGTGCTTCCAGGGCCACCACCGGTGCTGCCGGTGCCACCGCCGGTGCTGCTGGGGCCACCGGTGCCACCACCGGTGCTTCCAGGGCCACTACCGGTGCTGCCGGTGCCACCACCGGTGCTGCTGGGGCCACTGCCGGTGCTGCTGGGGCCACCGGTGCCACCACCGGTGCTTCCAGGGCCACCACCGGTGCTGCCGGTGCCACCACTGGTGCTGCCGGTGCCACCACTGGTGCCACCGCTGGTGCTGCCAGAGCTACCGGGGCCACCGCTGGTGCTGCCAGTGCTGCTGCTGGTACTACCGGAGCCGTCACCGCTTCTGGTGCTGCCGGTGGCTGTTCCGGGGCGGGGGGTGTTGCAGCGTGGCCCCTGGGAGTTGGTCCCACGACCCTGCACAGGCAGCACCGTTACCGGGATGGGGGGTACCGGACCCCCCCAGGGTGGACGTGGGGGTGCCGGGAAGCACCAGGGGGGCTCCTGGGGTGACACGGGGGATACCGGTGCAGGGGGGGGTGTCCCACTCACCGTGCATGTGCCCCCATTGGTGCAGGTGCTGCCGTTGGTGCCTGGGGGGGCGCAGGCTTCCCGGCACCCACCTGCGGGCAGAGAGGGCTGTCAGGGGCACCCCAAAACCCAGGGAACACCCTGGGATGCTGCGTGCCCCCCAAGAAAGATGGGGGAGCACTGGGGGGGGAGAAGGGTGATGGGGGCCCCCCCAGGGGACAGGGGTACTCACGGCGGGTGCAGCAGGGGGGCCAACAGCGGCGGGGGGGGTGGCAGGCGGCGGCAGGGGGGCAGCGGCGGGTGCAGGGGGCACAGCGGGGGACGCAACGGGGGCCCCGGCCGGGGGGGCGGCAGCGTAGGCGGGTGCCGAACCGCAGCCCCCCCCCCCGTCCCCCCCCCGCCAGGGACCCCCTGGGGAGAGGTGCTGCCGGGCCACCGCGCGCCCCAGGAGCCGGCCCTGGGGCCCTGGGGCACTCGTCAGCACCCACAGCCCCCCTGGACACCCCCAAAGCCCCCCAGACCCCCCCCCCTTTGCCCCTCTAGCCCTCCCTCTCTGCCTCCCCCCAACTGCCCCCCCCCCAATCCAAGGATTCCCGTTCACTCCCCTCAAACATCCAGGGCTCCCCTTTGCCCCTCCAAACCCTAATTTAACCCCCAAAACCCTGCAGGCTGCCATCTGTCCCCCCCCCCTCCCCTCCCAATCCTTTTTGTCCCCCATTTACCCCCTGGGACACCCAATTGCCCCCCTCAACACTTTGGGCTCTCACGTGCTCCCCCTTATTCCCTATCCACCCCCTATGGGACCTCCACTCCCCCCCCAAATACGCAGGGCCCCTATTTGCCCCCCTGGGACCCCCCCATTTGCCCCCCCAAACCCCACGGGCTCCCCAAGTCTCCGCCACTCACCTCCAGAGCCTTTAGCCTCCTCCAGCCGCCATGACTCGATGACAAGGGAGACGGCGCCCTGGGGGAGGGCAAAAATTGGGGGCTTGTCATTCCTAGGCCCTTTGGGGTCCTGGGGCCATGGTGGGGGGTCAGACTTTGCTGGGGGGGGGGTGTGTGTCAGTCCTCACCGGCCAGGGGAAGGTGAAAGGCAAGCGGAGGATACGGGGGGCCCCCGGGGAAGGGGGGGGTCCCGGGGAGCTGTGGGCGACCCCCAGGCTGCAGCCAACCGCCCCAGGGGGCCGCAGGCAGAGACGGAAGACAAGGCGACAGGAAGGCAGGCCCCCACACGGCCCCCCTGGGCCCCCCCCGTGCCGACAGCACCCGCAGCTCCAGCACCCCAGCCGGCTGCACCTGCAGGTGGGCATCAGCAACCCAAGACCCCCCCCTCAGCACCCCAAAATACTCATCAGGGGCACCGCAATACCCAAATATTCCCCCAAACACCCCCAGCATCTCAAAAGAGCCCTCTAGGCCCGCTCTGACGCCCCAGAGCCCCCCCCCAGCACCCCAAAACACCCTTCAGAGGCTCCCCAGTACACAAATAACCACTCAAGGTCCTGAAAGTACCGCTCAGTGCCTCAAAATGGCTCCTTAGGACTCACCCCGATCCCCCCCAGCATCCCAAACCAGCCTCAAGGATCCCTGCCAACTCCCCAGGGACACCTCAAATTTCCCAGAGGCGCCCCCCCCAGCACTACAAACAGCCCACCCAGGATCCCCAAAATACCCCCTCCAATATCCCAAATACCCACCCTGGAACTTCCACCCCCACCAACACCTCCCAGGGACCACAAAGGGACACCTGAAGCACCCCAGGATCACCCTGATCCCTCTCCAGGGACCCTCCTCAAAATTGCCAAGGGTCTCCACCAGCTCCCTAGAGCCCCCCAGGCCCCCCCCCCCCCCAGCCCTCTCCCGGGGGGGGGAGCAGGCTCACCGGTGGGGGCCAGACGAGGGCGAGGAGGGCAGCCAGCAGCAGCGCAGCCATGGCCGGCACCGGGGGCAGGGGGACACTGGATCCGGGCCCAGGGGTCCCGCCTGGTCCCAGGGCTCAGCGGGGTCTGAGCCCTCTGCCCCCCTCCCCAAGACCCCTTTCTAGTCGGCCACGCCCCTGCCCGCAGGCCACGCCCCTATAGGAGATGCAGCCCCCCCCCCCCCCCCCAAAGGGGGATCCAGCTTTATAACCCCGCCCCCCGCCAAAAGGGTCCAGATCTGGCCCCATAAACTGCCCCCCCAAAGAGCCTGGATCCAGCCCCATTATCCCCCCCCCAAAAGGCCCGGATCTGACGCAGCACCGGGGGGGGGGGGGGGGGGCCGCTCCGTGTCCCCCCAAGCAGCACAGTGCACCCGCAGCTCCACGTTACCCTTTATTCACCCCCACCGGGGTCAAGCCCCCTCCAAAACCCTCCAACCCCCCCCAAAACCGGGGCCATGCCCGGTCCCCCCCCACCGCCAGCCACGGAGACCACTGGCGCCTCCGACCGCATCGTCCGGGTCTGGGTGACGCGTCACCCCCTGCTACCACGGCGCTGGTGAATGGGGTGTCCCCCCCACGCTGTCTTGCACCGCTGACATCACGGCGACATCCTGCTGACATCATGGCACCGTCCTGATGACATCACTGCTGCTTGGAGCGCGGCCAGAGGCGGCCGGCCAGGGCACCCAGGAAAAGCCCCGTCGGCTTCTTGCCCTGCGCCAGCTCGGCCAGGCGCTGCTGCTCCTCCTGCGCCCCCGATTCGGGGCGAAAAACAGCCGTTACAGGCAATCAGGTGCTGCCACCCCCCTGCCGTATCATGTCCCCCACCCCTGGCGCGTCCCCACCTCCTCCAGCTGCGACTGGCGTCGTTTAAAAGCCGCCAGCGGATCCTCCTCCAGCGCGTAATTCTCCAGCACTGTCCGGACGTCCTCCACCCCACTAAGGGCAATAGCTGCGGGGACAGGCGGATGGGTTTGCAGAGGTGGGGGGGGGGGGGCGGGTCAGGGAGGGGGGTTGAGGATGTTCAGGGACGCATTTACCCACTTTTGAGGAAAGCAGTGAGGTCGTAGAGCGCGCGGTCGTCGGAGCTGCCGTCCCAGCGGGGCAGCGCCAGCCCGTTGTAGGGTTGTAGGCAGAAGGCTTCTCTCCGGCAATCCACCACCACCACCTTTGCCGGGTCTCTGTTGAGGCAGGAGATGTCCTGGGGGGGGGGAGAAACAGAGAGGGTTGGTGGAGGGCGGGGGGGGGTCACTGAAGTGCCTGTCCCCCTCCCCTGCCCCACCACCTTGACGTGGTGTCCATCCATGTAGCGGGTGGCATCACGGAAGAGACGGTAGGAGATGAAGCCGTGGGGGTCCACGCTGTCGATGAGGGGGAAGGCCGTCTGTTGGGGGGTAACAGAGGGGTTGAGAGGGTGGGGGGCACCCCGTGGTGGTCCTGTCACCCCCTGGGGTGGCCATGCTCCCCCCCCCCCTCCCCACTTTGAACTCACCATGCCAGTTTCGGAGGTGAAGACAACTATCTCGTAGAGGGGTGCAAGCTGCTGGAGGAGGCTCTCAATGCCCGGGCGCTTCTTGAAGCGCCAGCCAGTGACGAGCTGGTTTGGGGGGGATAGGGTGGTGTCACAGGGGTGTGGCGGGTTGGGGGGGGGCACAGGAAGGCTTGGGGGACACTCACCGACCACTCGGGGTGCAGCAGGACGTCAGTGAGCTCTATGACGAGGGTGTAGGGGGGCTGGTAGTAGGGTTCGCGCAGGGGGTCCGGCAGCAGCTTGGGGCTGGTAGGCTCAATGATCATCTGGGGGGAGTCAGGGGGAGGGATGGAGCCCCCCCGAGCGTGGGGATGAGCCACCAGCATGGGGACAATGGTCCCCAAAAGGGGACAGGGTCCCTGCACCGGCATGGGGACAAGGGCTGGAGTGTGGGGATGAAGTGCCCTGGCAAATGGGGACAAAGCCCCCCCCCCAAAGTGAGGACGGGAGCCCCTGCCTAACAACAAAGACCCCAAAGTGGGGACAAGGACCCCCCCCCAGTGGGGACAAGGAGCCCAGATCGGTGACAGGAGACCCCAAAACAGGGGCAAATGTCCCCCAGAATGGGGACAGAGGACCCCAAAACAGTGATGTGATTTCCCAGCACTAGGACAAGGTCCCTCAGGAGAGAATGGGGATCCAACATGTCCCCAAAATGGGGACGACGCTCCCCAGGACAATGAAAAAGCTCTCAGGACGGGGATGGACACCCCATATCCCACAAAGTCCCCTCCCAAAATGGGGGAACCCCCCCCCCAAACGGGTCCTCACGCACCTGCCTGTAGTCCTTGAAGTACTTGTAGGTCCTGCGGAGCTGCTGGATGCCCACAGGGTCTGCAGAGCCAAGGCCAGTGCAGGTGAGGGTCACCTGGGGTCCCTGCTGTCCCCAGCGGAGGTGACAGTTCCCCCCCCTCCCCCCCCTGCCACCCCACCACTAGGATAAAGACCAAAACGCCCTAAAAAAAGCCCCTTTTGGGTAACAACGGGGTGTTAAAAACATCGTAAAAACCTCCAGCCGCAACACTGAGGTGTCAAACAGCCCCGAGGATGTGACGTGTCCCCCGCCCTGCGGTGGCTGTCACCCCCCCGCCCCGGGGGTGTCTGGGGATGTCACTCACCGCCATCGAACTCATCGGGGATCTGTGGGGAGAAGAGGGAGGCGGAGGGTTAAGATGTGGCTGGTGAGAAGGACGTGGTGGCACCGGAGGGGCCATGTCACCATGTCACCGAGGGGGGAAGGGACACGGGAGGTGACAGGGACAATTCACAGGTAGGTGACGCCGTTTCCGTGTGGTTTCCTTCTGTCGACTGATGTCCTCATCACCCCACTGATGTCCCTGTCACCCCACTGGTGTCATTGTCACCTGTTCAACGCTCCCCCTGTCACCCCGTTTGATGTCCCCGTGTCCCCCCCCTGCCGGTCACCGGAGACAGGCAGGGCAATTCGCACCTCTCCCTCCCCAGGGAGCCCCCTGTGCTGCACATCAAAACCCTCCTCATCACCTCCAAAATTCTCTAAAAAAGGGGTTTGCGGTGAGAAAAATGCCTGCCTGGGGCGTGACAAGGATTATCAGTCCCTTTGAGGACACACCACTCCCCTCAGGGACATGGGGCCCCCGATGCCCCACCCCATACAAAGACCCCAAAATATGGGAAAACACCAGTGAAAAGGGACGGATGGGGGCACATGGGGAAGGAAGGGAAAGAGGGAAGGTGGTAAGCCCCCACGATGTCCCTAAATGTCCCCAGAGGGCAGGGAGGGGACATCGGTGCGGCCTCCTGCCTAAAAAAAGGTGTGGGGGGAACCGCCACTGAGCACCCCTCACCTTGGCACCGTGCTCGTCCACTGCGTTGCTGCCTGCAGGAGGGGGAGAGTGGAGGTGAGGGGGGGGCGCGGTGGCACCGGCAGCAGGGGGGGGGGACACAGGCGGGGGATGCCGAGGACTCACCGAAGATGTAGACGAGTGCCACGCCGGTGCCAGCACCCAGCAGCCCCGCCAGGCGCAGGGCTAGCCGCCGGGCAGCCGCCATCCGCTCCCGCCGCCGCCGCTCTTCTTCCTCCTCCTCCTCTGGGCTGGGGGTGTGTCCCAGGGCTCCTTCTGCTGCCTGCAAGGTGTGGGGACACAGGGGGACAGTGAGGCCTGGGGACAAGGGGGGAGCCCTGGGGATGGCTAAGGGGCCTGGGGACACCTGGGGAGCCCCCAGAACAGCCAGGGACACTTGGGGACAGCTACAGAGGCCCGAGGAGAATGGCAAGGGACACCCAGAGAGCCCCAGAGACCCCTGGGGACCCCCAGGGATGTCCGAGGATGGCCAGGGCCAGCCAGGGAGCCCCAGAGACACCTAGGGACACCTGTGGAGCCCTAGGGATGGCCAAAGATGACCAAGGACATTCAGGGAGCCCCAGGAACAGTCACGGACGGCTGAGGAGCCTCCTGGGAACTTTGGAGACACTTGGGGACAGCCAGGGAGCTTTGGGGATGTCCGAGGATGACTGGGCGCATCCAGGGAGCTCCAGGGACAGGCAGGGACACGGGAGAGCCCCAGAGACACTTGGGGACACCCGTGGAGCCCTAGGGATGGCCAAAAATGACGGGGGACACCCAGGGACCCGCATTGAGCCCTGGAGATGGGCGAGGATGGCCAGAAACAGGCAGAGACCCCTGGGAACACCCAGGGACACTCACAGACCCCCAGAGGCTCCCGGGGAGCTCCGGGGAAGGACAGGGGCGCCCGTGGAGGCCTGGGCCGGGAAGGGCCAGAGAGGCCAAAGACCCGAGGACGTGTGGGGACGTGTAGTCCCCGTGCCCTCCCCACCCCCGGGGCCCTCATCACCCCCTCAGGCCCAGGCCCAGGCCCGGCCCTGCCCGCTGGGCTCAGCCCCGTCGCGGCCCCACCTGGTGCCGCCGCAGCCGCTCCCGCAGCACCGCCTCAGTGCCGGCGGTGCCGCTGGCGGCCCGGCCCAGTGCGGCCCGGACCCGCCGGGCCCCCAGGGCAGCTCGGGCCCCGCAGGCCGCCACCGCCCGCCCCGCTGCTGCCGCCGCCGCCGCCATCTTCCCGCACCGCGCGCCCCAGGGCGCAGGCGCGGCCGCCGCGGCCAATCACCTCCCCGCGCCACCAGCCAATGAGCGGCGGCGGAGCGAGAGGAGGGGGCGGAGGCAAGGAACGAGGGGCGGAGTACGAGGGCTGAGAACCAATGGCGGCGCAGCTGTTGGCCAATGGCGGCGGAGGGGAGGCGGGGCCGGCGCCAGCAGAGCCAATGAGAGGAGGAGGAGGCGGCAGCGGAGGAGAACACGTGCGCGGCCGGCGCTGGGCCTGGCTCTACCGGGCTGTTGGGGGGGGGCCGTCCGACCCCCCCCCGGCCCCACGGGGGTCCCAGCTCAACCCCCTCCCCGCCCCACGGGGGGGGCCGGTTTAACCCCCCTTTCCCCAGTCCCATGGGGTACAGGGACCCCGTTTCAACACCCCCCCACACACACCCCGCAGCTCTATGGGGCGGTGGGGGGGGGGTGGTGGTGTCCAGTTCCACCCCCCCACCCTGCCCCAGCGCCTTTAGGGCTCCCCCGCCCACCACGGAGGGCAGCGCAGAAGAGGGGGTGCCGCACCCACAGGCATTTATTTGACACCTAAACCTTGCTACAACCAGCAATGCAGAGAAGGAGGAAAAAAAGGGGGGGGGAAGGGTTAGAAAGAAAATGGGGGGACACAAAGAAAATGGGGGGCAGTGGGGTGGGGGGTGGGGGGGGCAGGTGCCCCCTCAGGCCTCCAGCAATTTGCCGAGGAAGCGGAGGTTGAGGATCTTGAGCTGTTCCTCCAAGTCCATGCGAACGATCCCATCCTCCCCGTCGATGCTGAGCAGGATCCCGGTGGCTTCACGGTCCTCCCCCAGGATCACCTTTACCTGTGGCGGGGGGGAGACGTTATTTGGGGTGGGGGTGGGAGAAATGGGGGAGAAAGGGGACCTTGGGGTGGTGGGGGGGGTCCCAGAGGAGCTTGGAGTGTGCCAAAGGGGTTGTGGGGGTCCCAGAAGGGATCTAGAAAGGTCCACAAGGTACCAGGGGGTGGGGGGGGGATGTTGGGGGGAGTGTTGGGGGGCCGGGGGTGGGGTCCCAGGAGGGGTGGGGGGCCTCTACCTTGTTGCTCTTGGTGGGGGTGACGGGCTCCAGGTGCTCGCTGGAGATGCTCACCACCTTCTCACTGTCCTTCAGGTAGACGGAGCACATCCCGCCCTATGGGGACAAAATGGGGGGAGTCAGCATCACCATGTGTATCCCCCCCCGCCCAACCCCAAAACCACCCCCAAACCCCCCCGGGGGTCTCACCGTGACGCTGCGGATGACACCGGTCTGTCCCACAGCCTGACTGTCCAGGTAGGTGTCACGGACCTTCACCTGGATGTCGGTGGTCACCCAGTCACTGGAGCTCTGCTCGATCCCCGATCCAGGGGTGTGGGGGTTGTACCCCCCCGGAGAGGGGGCCCCAGGGGTCATGGGGCTGTAGCCCACCGGGCTGGGGCTGGGGCTTGCCTGGGGGCAGAGAGGAGTCAGTGTTGGGGGGTGTGAGGGACTATGAGGGGAGTTTAGGAGTTGTAGGGAGTTCAGGGGGGTGTAGGTGGGCTACAAGGGGGTTTAGGGGGGTTGTAGGGGGGCTATAAGGAGGTTTGGGGGGTTATAGGGGGGCTACGAGAGTGTTTAGGGGGGCAACAAGGGTGTTTAGGGGGTTATATGGGGGCTGTTGGGGATTGTAGGGGTGCTATGAGGCGCTTTTGGGGGGTGTAGGGAGGCTATGATGGAGTTCATGGGGGTTATGGGTGGCTACGAGGGGGTGTAGGGGGGCTGGGGGGTACCTGGTAGGCCATGGGTGACGGCGTGGGGTGGTAGCTGGCCGGCGAGTGGGTGTTCTGGTAGCCCACGGGGCTGGGGGCCACTTGGTGGTAGCTCTGGGGGCTGGGGCTGGGCTGGTAGGAGCCCTGAGGCGAGGGGACAGCGTACGGCGAGAACTGGTCCGTGTTGTACCTGCGCGGGTGGAGAGAGGAGAGGTGGCACCCCCAGGGCATGATCTGGGGGGCTCTGGGGACAGGGTTTGAGGATTTGGGGTCCTCCAGGGCCAAGACTGCACCCTGGGGGTACAGTTTCTCCCCAGGGCCGAGGTTTGGGGTCCTCCGAGGCTGTGGTTCAGGGTCCCCCAGGAGCACAGTTCCCCCCCCAGGAGCACAACTGTCCCTCAGGGCTGCGGTTCAGGGTCCCCCAAAAGGAGGTTTCCCCCAGGGTTGTGGTTTGGAGTCCCCTGGGGCTGCAGTTTCACCCAGGGACTCTGATTCAGGGGCCATGGCCCCCCCCCCAAACCAGTTTGGGGTCCCTCAAGAGCAGTTTCTCCCCACAGCATCGTGGTTTGGGGTCCCCCAGGAGCAGCTTCCCCCCCAGAACCACAGTTTGGGGTCCCCCAGGAGCACAGTTTCCCCCCAGAGCAGTGGTTCAGTGTCCCCTGGGTCCTGCTGTGGGGTAGAGGGAGCACTCACATGGCCGGCGTGCCAGGGGTCTGGGGGTTGTACGGCTGGTTGACCTGGGGGGACGAGGGGTCGGGGTAGCCAGGGGTCTGGGGGTTGGGGGTGCCCCCATAGCCCTGCGGCGAGGGCGTGGGCTCGTCATCGAAGCCGTACTCGAAGTCCTCGTCGGCCCTATGGGGGACAGATGGGCGTCATCATCACAGCGGGGCCGTCCCGGTGGCCAGGGACCCCAAAATGGGGCTGTCCTGGCGAGGGGAACCCCCCCATACCCACCTGGAGGGCGTGTTGGGGTTGTTGGGGTCCCAGGCGCCGCTCTGGGCGGGTGTGCGGCTGCCGTCGTGCAGTGGCGTCTGCGAGCCGTAGTGCGGCGTGCGGCTGCCTGCGAGGGTCCCACAGTGGCTCCGTCAGCCCCTGTGGCTGGAGGGCTCCCCCACAACCCCCTTCAGCTGCACCCCCCCCCCCGCCCCGAGCCCCCCTTCTCCATGTCGCGGGTCCTACTTCAGCCCCGTCACCTCCACAAGATCACCCCGGGGGTCTCCTCTGTGTCCCCCAAGGTCCCATCTCATCCTGGTCCATCCCCCTCCAAGCCAGCCCCGAGTCCCTTCTGTGTCCCTGGGGTCCCCCCAAACCCTGTCCCCTCCATCGCCGTGTCCCCCCCGGTCCCCTCCATGTCCCCCAAGGTCCCACTTCATCCTGGTGCATCCCTCCCACCCCCAGGCCGCCCCTAATCCCTATTCCCTCTACCCTCCCCTGTCCCCCAAGGTCCATCCCCCAAGCCACCTCAGGGTCCCCCTAATCCCTGTCCCCTCCATCCCCCAATGTCCCCCCGTGCCACTCACCATCATGCAGGGGGGTCTGGGAGCCATACATGGGGGTGCGGGAGCCAGAGCCGTACATGGGGGTCTGGGAGCCATACATGGGGGTGCGCCCGTAGGCTGATGTCATCCCACCCGGGCGCCGTGAGCCCCTGCGGGGACACGCGGGTGTCAGGGGATGGGGACATGGTGCCGGAGGGGGCGGGGACCCCCTAAAAGAGCCCTGCTCATGTCTGCGGGTGTCATCTGCCCCCAGGGGAGATCCTGGCCCAAGTGTCACCACCCCTGAGGGCCACGCTGACCCATCAGAGGGGGGGGGGGTGTCTCCAAGGGTCACCCTGACCCCGGTGTCCCCGTCCCCCCAAACTCACACGGTGGTCAGGCGCTGGCGGTCCACCGAGATGGTCTGGCAGGTGGAGTGTAGCTCCACGCGGGCTGTCGACTCTGTTGCGTCCTTCACCACCCCAATGTAGCCTGCGGGATGGGATGGGGGCTCAGGGTGGGGGTCCAGGCGTCCCCGAGGCCCCCTCCCCTGTTTGAGGGGGACAAACGGGCACCCAGGGCCCCATCAGAAGGCACCCACCTTTGTAGGGTCCTTGGGAGATGCGCACTGTCTGCCCGATGAGGTCGTTATCCCGCCGCCCGCGGCCACGGCTCATGCCACCGCCGCCGAAACCACCGCGTTGGCCTGCAGGATCGAGATGGTGCTCAGTGGGGTCCTTGGGGACACCCCCGCAGCCTCGGGTACACCCCCCAACACTCACCAGCCCCGCTGGGGTGCATTGGGCTGCTGATACGGGGGCTCATGGGGGCGAAACCACCCACGGTGAAGTTCGTGACGTCCCGTGGCTGCAAGAGGGAGAAAACGGTGGCTGGAGAGGGGGGCAGCGGCAAAACCAGGGGGCTGCAGCCCTCCCTGGCAGCCCCTGGGGGTGTCCCTGGCGCATCCCCACCTTGGAGCCCCCTGCCAGGACCAGGTGCCGGGTCTTGCAGACGAACATGCCACCGTTTTCCACCAGCTTCTTGCAGTGCAGGAAGGCGAAGCCCCGGAAGAGGTGCCGGATCTCCCCCTCACGGCCCTGCCCCGGTAAAAGGCAGGGGTTAAACCCCGGTAAAAAGCAGGGGGGGGGTGTGGTGTGTGTGTCAAGACCCGGTGATGGGATCCTCCTCTCAGCAATAGGGAGGACCCAGGGGGATGCTAGGAGGGATTTGGTGTTCCCTTGGTGCCGGTAGGGATGCAGGGTGGTACTGGGAGGGACCCCAAATACACCAGGGACCTCCTCACAGTGCCAGGAGGGACCCAGCTCACGCCAGGGACGGTCCCTGAAGCAGGGACAGACCCAGAGCAGCTCCGGCAGGGACCCAGAACACCCCTGGGGGGTCCCAAAGCACCAGAAGGGGCCCATCACACCCCCAAGACCCCCCCGCAAATGCTGTAAGCCCCTACCGAGTGAGGCCCGTCTATGACTTTGACAATGTCCTTGACATGGATGTTGTTCTGCTCCGAGTCGAGGGCGACGGCAAAGCGGTTGTCCTTCTTCCTGGTGACGGCCTGGTGCCGCACTGTCACCACCTTCCCGTACATGTTCAGTACCTGCAGGGACAGGAAGAGGCTGGGAGAGGGGCGGCCAAAAACGGGGACCCGCCTGAGGCAGGGGACATAGCTCTGGCACAGGGATGAGCATGGAAACCCCCTGGGACACAGATGCGGCTCCTCTGGGTGTCCCTGTGTCCTGGTTTCAGCTGGGATAGAGTTAACTGTCTTCCTAGTAGCTGGTACAGTGCTATGTTTTGAGTTCAGTACGAGAAGATGTTGATAACACACTGATGTTTTCAGTTGTTGCTCAGTAGTGCTTAGTCTAAAGTCAAGGGGTTTTCAGCTTCTCATGCCCAGCCAGCGAGAAAGCTGGAGGGGCACAAGAAGCTGGCACAGGACACAGCCAGGACAGCTGACCCAAACTGGCCAACAGGGTATTCCATACCATGGGACGTCACATAAACTGGGGGGAGTAGGGGGCGGGGGTTATCGCCACTCGGGAACTAACGGGGTGTCGATCGGCGGGTGGTGAGCAATTGCACTGCGCGTCATTTGTACATTCCAATCCTTTTATCATTACTGTTGTCATTTTATTAGTGTTATCATTGTCATTATTAGTTTCTTCTTTTCTGTTCTATTAAACTGTTCTTAACTCACAAATTTTACTTCTTTTCCCGATTTTCTCCCCCATCCCACTGGGGGCGGGGGGAGCGGGTGAGCGGCTGCATGGTGCTTAGTTGCTGGCTGGGGTTAAACCACAACACCCTGGAGAGCTGGGACTCACCTGGAAGGTCTCCCGCTCCAGGCGGACAATGACGCCCACTGTTTGGGGGTCCAGCTGCACCAGCTCGCCCCACTCATGCTGACCCCCCACATCCACGCCGGATGCCGTCTCTGAGCAGAGCTGCAGGTCTCGTGGCAGAACCTTGAGCTGGTGGCAAGAAGTGTGACACACAGCCATTTCCCATTTTTTTGCCCGCCAAAACCCAGTCTGTTTCGGGGCAGGACACAGCGCCAAACCGGATTTTTCACCCCCAAATACCTCGTGCATGGTGAGGTCAGAGAAGAGGATGACGAAGTTTTCCTCCACCCTCACGATCAGCCCTGTGTCGCCCTCGAAACGCCCCGCGATCACCTTGACGTGGTCGCCCATCTTGAAATACTTCCGCAGCTCCTGAGCTGGGAACTCCAGCATGTCCTGGGGGCAGAAGAGAAGGCTGTGGGCATGGCAAGGAGGGGCTGGGGGGGTCCCAGGGTGGCCACAGAGGCCCCAGGAGGCACCCAGTGTTGCCCCCTCGAGACTCCCTGACCTTCAAGTCCTCATGTTTCGGCATGATGGTGATCTTGTTGCCGTCAACGCTGAGGATTTTGCCTTGCAGGTTGATCAGCTCACCCTCGCACACCTCCACGTTGTCGCCGGGCTGGAAGTTGTGCTCTCGTTCCTTCCCTGGGGTGATGGTGGGGACAGTGAGGGGACGGCGCCGCAGGGGGGACAGCAGGGGGACGACAGCAGTGGCACCTGCTTACCTGTGCTCTCTGTCACCACCTCCAGGTCGATGCCTTCGGGCTGGTCCTCGAACTTCTCCAGCTCTGACAGGGTGGGCTTCACCCCCTCCGTTATCTGCCAAGAGTGGAAACGGTGGCCAAAACCATCACAGCTGAGGAGCCACTGGCCTCCCACCACCCCTCAGTGTTAGAAAGGAGGCGGTTTTGGGGGAAAACCGGCAGGTTTTGGGTTCAAACCCCAGCACGGCGGTGTAGTGGCGCTCACCACAGCCGACATGGCGAAGCTCTTGAAGAGGAATCCCTTGCGGCTGTAGCGGTTGCCTTCAAAGATGAGAAAGTCGCCGTCAGATGCCACGTCACCTCCCAGGGACCTGGGACAAAACCAAAATCACCCCCTTGGTGGGCAGGTGCCCCCCCCAGGGACAAAAGCCCTCCTTCAGCAAGGGCAGCTCCCCCAGCGGGGGCTTTTTGGGCAGCATCTGATGTCCCCTGGCAGGGTGATGGTCGCCTACCGAATCTTCTCAGCATCAAAAAGTCGCTGCGGGGGTCGCTTGAACTTCTTCCTCTTGGCAAACCAGTCTTTCTGTGGGACAGGAGGCAGCGGGGGGTGAACGAAGGGCAGTGACACGGCAGCAGTGCCAGCACCGGCGCAGCACAGGTCCACTTACCAGGCTCATGCGGGCTTTGATCCGGTCGAAGTCGATGCGAGGGATCATCTTGAGGGAAATCTGGTTCTGGCTGGGCTCCACGTAATCCACCTGGGGGGCACAAATGCGGGGTGAGCTGGGTTTGTGTCCCCCGCCACGGTGTCCCCATCTCCTCCCGCTCCTCACCTGGGCGATGTCATCCTTGTAGATCCCCCTTTTGAGGCGCACCCAAGATTTGGGCTTGAGGTTGGTGACCTCCTTCACCACTTTGAGGACATCGGTCATCTCCTTAATGGGGACCATCTGCTGGTTCCAGTAGCCCATGCGCAGGTTGCCCACCCCCTCGATCGCCTGCTTGACATGCGTCTGCTTGTAGGCCTCCACGTAGATGTAACCCTTGACATGCTCGGGGGCCACCACCGACTTGATCTGCAGGGGCTGGAGGACGAGGGAACGCACTGGGGACATGTTGGGGACACCGCAGCACTGTCACCCCGTCACCAGCTACAGCCTGGCTCCCCTGCGGCCTCACCGTGTCAGTGAACTGGTAAGCAATGAATTTCCGCATGAGAGCAATAGCTGTGGCGCGTTCCTCACCAATCTGGGGACAAAAATGACGTTTTAGGGTTGGAGATGCATGGCTCCCCCTGCTATCACACTGAGTCCCCCCCCGCACCCACCCCCGAACCCACCTTGCACTTGACAGTCCACAGATTAGGGTCCCTGTACAGGGGTGGAGAGCGAAACACCATTACGGAGTGTCTTGTCCCGATTTGCTCCTTTTTCCCCCCCAAACCACATGGGTTTGCCGCCCCTCCTCAGTGAGACTCACTTGACTCCCGGCAGCAGCTGTTGCTGTGTGATGTCATCCGAGAGCTCATCGGAACCACCGTAAACGCTGAAAAAATTAAAAAGTAAAAAAAAATAATTAAATGAGAGCTGGTGGGGAGAGAAGGGAGCTGCTCCCTGTCACACAGGGGATGGGGACTCACGTTTCTCCCACCGAGGACTTGGCATATTTCTTCATGTAATACTCGCCCAACTCCTCCTCGCGCTGATCCCTGGGGAGAGAAAAGGAGGGAGGGAGGCGTCAGCTCAGCTGCCACCGCCCTGCCAGACAGATGGACACACAGACAGAGCCACAGTCACCTCCAGAGGTTCTGCAGCCGCCGAGCCCCAGAGCGATCCTCATCCAGCACCACGTTATCAATGTTGGAAGCTGTGAGGAAGAAGAAGGTCAGGATCTTGCCACAGGGGGATGGCGCAAGGGGGTGGGCTGGGCTTGCTCGGCCCCAGAGTGGGGGGGACCCCAAGGGGAAATGGGGGGGGGCACAGCAGGGTGATTTGGGCTTACCTTCGATCTCTTCTGCTCAGGAACAAGGAGTGGCGGTGGAGGATGGAGCAAATAATAGCAGCAAAACCACCCACGGGTGAGGGAGGAACAAAGGGGAAGGAATCAAAATTCAGACGGCGGCACGGAGGGGAAAAGGAGAGGGGGAAATAAAAGCAAAAGAAAAACCCAGGCGAGCGCAGATGAGATGTGCTGAGCAGACGGACATGGGGAGGGAGGGATGGACGGACAGCGGGAGGTGGGGGAGACACGCCATCCTTCCCTCCCCCCTCAAGGGATGGGTTTTGGGGGGGAGGAGAAAGGGGCTGGGAGGAGAGGTAAGAGCCAGAGGACAGGGGTTGGCCCCCAAAGAACTGCACGTCCATCCACTTCCTCAGGCCTCCAGGGCAGGGAAGGGACCTGGGGGGAGCCCCAGAGTCCCAGGGGGGCCCCCAAAGCAGGATGGGGATGCTCCTCACCTTTCTCCAGGATGTCCTCGGCCCCATCCTCCCACTGGTCCTCATCCTCGTACTCGTCATCCACGTCTGGGGGGAATCAGGGCGGTGAGCGGGGCCAGGGGGGCAGCAGCAACACCCCACAACACCCCCGTGGCCCCCCCAGCTCACCGGCCTCATCCAAGATGAAGCCACCATGGCGTGGCTTTTTAGCGGGTCGGTCGTCATCTTCCTCCTCTTCCTCCTCATCGTACTCCTCCTCCTCTTCCTCCTCCTCCTCCTCGGCCTCCTCCTTCTCACTGCCGGCCACGCTGGCACGCTCCTCCTCAGCCTGGGAGGTTTGAGGGGGGTGAGGAAGAGCACCCACCCACCCCCCCCCCCAACCAGCTGCAGCCTTCAGCCTCACCTCGTTCTCCTCCACCTCTTCGGCCTCGCTGCTGCGCTCACTCTCGTCCTCCGAGAAGTTGCTGTCGTCGCTGTCCGACATGGCGGTGCTGGGAGATCTGGAGGGGGAGATGGGGGAGTCCCACGGGGACAGGCAGGGGGTCCGGGGGTGTCCCGGGGGTAGCTGGGGGGAGAGGCAGGGAGACGGGGGGGTGTCCCGAGGGGCCGGCAGGGGGGTCTGTGGGTATCCTGGAGGGCCTAAAAGGTGGGCAGGGGAGTCTGGGGGTGTCCTAAGGGGGTCTGGGTCTTTTCGGGGGGGCCAGGGGGCTGGTCAAAGGAGTCTGAGCGTGTGAAATGGGGGTGTCCCGGGGTGGGAGGGGATACAGACCGGTATGACTCCTCCCCCCACCACCACCCCGGGGCAACCCCCACCAGGAGCCTGAGCCCCAGATCTGGGATTACGGGTGGCTCCGGCGGGGTCCCATCCCACGGGGTGGGGGGGGGGTTCCTACCACCGTCGCCGCCGCCTCCTCCTTACCACCGGAGGGAACGGCGGACTGGGCTCCGCTCCGTTCTAGGCCTCGGCCCGGCCTCTCTCCTAGGCCCCGGCCCGCTCCGCCGTCGGCTGCGGTCCCACCTCACCTCGCCTCGCCTCGGGTCGGCCCGGGCCGGCTCCCGGCCTATCCCGGTCCCTGGTCCCGGTCCCGGTCCCGATCCCGGTTCCCGGGCCCCGGTCCCGCCGCTGCCTCTCGCGAGAGCCGCCCCAGCGTCACGTGACGGGCAGGGGGTGGAGCCGGCCGCTGTTCACGTTGCCCTGATTGGCAGAGCGCGACGGCGGCGCGGAAGGGACAAAAAGAGGCGGCGCGAAGGCGCCGACAGCGCTTCTCGTGCGGGAGGGGTGGTCGGCGGCGGGAGAGACGTCATGCCGCCAGGCCGTGACGTCGCCGCGCCGGCACGGGGCAGCCGCTGAGCCGGGAAGTGACCCCACGGACGCCTGGGTCCTGCGTGGGAGGGGGCAGAATCCCCCCACGCCCGGGTCCCCACCCCCAGGGGTCCCACCATAGGCACAGAGGAGCCGGTATCAGAGAAAAACAGTTTTATTTACCAAAACCCAGGTGTTTTCCCCCCAAAACCGGGGGGATCCGGCACCCCCATGCCCCCTTCTTCCCAATTATAGCCCCCCCGCGAGGGTCAGCACCCCAAAACCCAGCACCGGGACCCCCATATCCACGCTCAGACCCCCACGCTGGGCACCAGGACCCCCCAAGCCCCCTATATCCGCATTCAGATCCCCATGGGAGTTTTGGGTGGTACTCCAGCGCCCCTGTGGGGTCCCCCCCCAAAAATCAGGGCTCCCCTGGGGGTGTCAACACCCATCCACACAGTATGCCTGCACTCAGACCCCTGCACATGGTACAAGGACCCCTCAAACCCCCCTGTATCTGCCCTTAGACCACCATGCGAGGTCTGTGCAGGGGTCTGTGACCCCCGTGGACCCCCCCCCCAAAACACTCAGGGCCCCCCCGGGGGGGGAAGCTTGCCGGTGATCTTGTTGGCCCCCTCCAGAAGGGCATTGTGGATGTCCTTGGCGCCGGCGATTTGGGCCTTGATGAGGGGCAGGTACTGGGTGTAGGGGAGGGTCTCGCCTGCCCCCCCCTCGCCTTTGGGGGCCGCTGGCACCAGGGCGGGGGCATGTTTGGCGCTGTCGAAGCTCTGCGAGAGGCACTCGTGGGCCAGGCGCTGGGGAGGGACACAGGGGGTGTCACTCAGGGTGAGGGTACAAGACTGGGGAGGCGGGGATGGGACGGGGGGGGGGGAGGATGGCACTGGGGGTGCGGAAGTGCTAAGGGGACTGGGGTCTGGGGGGGCACCAGCGTCACTAGGGGTGTGGGGAGCACACTGGGGGTGTCTTGGGGGGACAGGGACAGCCAGAGGGCTGGGGGCGGGGGGGGTCACTTACAAGGCACAGCTCCAGCTGGTCACAAAGGGCGTAGAACTCCTCCAGGCTCTTGTCGAAGCGCTGCAGGGCCCCGTCGGCGCTCTTCCTGGGGGGGGGGCCACCGTCACCCCCACTGCCACCCTCTGGGGGGGCACAGGGGGACTGGGGAACACTGGGAAGGGACTGGGGGGCTGCCGGGGGGAATGGGAGGCAGTGGAGGAGGATTGGGGGGCACTGGAATGGGGCTGGGGGTGACTGGGATGGCACTGGGGGGTACTGGGGTGGCACTGGGGGGTACCAGGGGGCATTAGGATGGCATTGAAGGATAATGGGGGGGTACCGGGATGGAGCTGGGGGAAGGTCACTCACTGCCCGTTGTCGATGCTGGAGTTCTGCACCAGGTTCTGCGCCGCCACCTTCATCAGGGTCTGGGGAGGGGAGGGAAGGGGGTCAGGGGGGACACGGCCACCCCGAGGAGGATCACACGCAGCACCCCAGTTCCCACCGCAGCCCCAGGCGTGTCACCTGGCAGTGGTGACTCATTCACTGGGGACACACACTGGGGAATGGGGGGGACGGGGACACCCCTGGGACACGACCGCCCCCGCCATCACTGGGGCAGGGACCCCCCCAGGACCCCCATTACCAGCACAGGGACCCCTGGGGACTCCCCAAACAAGGACGTGGGGACAGGGACCCCCCGCAGGACCCCCACTGCCAGCACAGGGACCCCCCCCCCCAGCCCCCTGAGGGACCCTCCCCACCAGGGCTGGCCCCGCCCCTTCCCCGCATCACGCCCCCCCCGGCAGCAGACCCCGCCCCCTCGCCGTGGCAGGACCGCCGGGGTGATAGGCCACGCCCTCTCCCGGCGGCAGGCCCCGCCCCATGCCGGCGGCAGAACGCCCACGGCGACAAGCCCCACCTCCCCTCGGCGGGAGACCCCGCCCCATGCTGGCGGGAGACCGCCCCTCGGCGTCAGGGCCCGCCTCCCGCTCGGCATCAGGCCCCGCCCCATCCCGGCGGGAGACGGGCCGCGGCGGCAAGCCCCGCCCGTTGCCGGCGGCAGGCCCCGCCCACCTGCAGGCTCTCCTTCAGCTGGGGGATGAGGAGGCGGAACCGCTGCACCGGGTCGAAGTCCTGCGCCTGCGCAGCCGCCACCTGCGCCGGCAGCGGCGGACCCGGGGGCTGCCCCGGCCCCGGAGCCTGCCCCGGCCCCGGTCCCGGTCCCGGCCCGGGAGCGGTGGGTAGAGGCGGCGGCGGCGGCGCGGGGGCGGCGGGCGGCCCCGGTCCCGGTCCCGGTCCCGGCCCCGGTCCCGGTCCCGGCCCCGGCCCCGGCCCCGTCGGTGGCGGCTGCGGGGGCGCCGCCATCTTCCCGGCGCGCGCCCTGCTTCCGCTCCCGGCCGGCCGCGCGCGCCGGGAAGTGACGTCACGGGCCGGGGGTCCTGCGCCGCCCGGAAGTAGCTGCCCCCCGACGGTGCCCGCGCAGGGTCCGCTCCCGGCCCCGGCCCCGGCCCCGGCCCCGCCATGGCTCCCACCATCCAGACGCAGGCGCAGCGGGAAGAGCCGGGCCACAGGTACGGTGGCGTCATGGGCCTCACGTCATGGCCGGCTCCGTGCCGTCACGGGGTGGGGTTCGCCGGGGGATCCGGAAACCTGGGTGCCCTGCTGACGTCATAGAGCGGGGGGGGGGGGGGGGGGTGTTGTCCCTGACAGCTGGGTGCCCTCATGGCGTCATAGCGCATGTGGGGAGCTTGGGGTTCCCAGACTCCCGGGCTCTGTCCTGACGTCATAGCGCTCGGAGGTGGCGGGGAGGAGATGGGGTCCCAGATGCCTGGGTCCCCTCATGGCGTCACAGACGGGGACGACGACGACGACGACGTAATCCTGGGTCCCTTCGTGGCGTCATGGCTGCCACGGGGGTGGTTCTGGACACCGGGGTCCCCTCATGACGTCACATTGTATGTGTGGAGGGGTGGGGGTGGGCCGGGACACCCCCGGGTTCTCTGGTGAGATCACAGGGCAAGGTTGGGGTCCCCCTCATGACGTCATAGCACACACACACGGAGGGGGGTGTCGGGGGTCCCAGACGCCTGGGTCCCCCCGCTCCCCTCCCCCTCCTGCAGGCCCAGCTCCCACCGGACGCTGCCCGAGAGGTGAGTGGGGGGGTCGGACCCCAGGGGTCCCTTGGCGGGGGGGGCCCAGTGCCACCCCATGGGGGTCCCCCCCGTGTTTTGGGGACCCCCCCGACCCCTCCCCTCACCCCACCCAGGTCGGGCGTGGTCTGTCGGGTCAAGTACTGCAACAGCCTCCCTGACATCCCCTTTGACCCCAAGTTCATCACCTACCCCTTCGACCAGAACCGGTACGGGGGGGTCCCCGGGGGGGGGGGTGTGTGTGTGACCCCCCCACACACTCCCCTGTGCCCCAGTTTGGGCCATAAAGTGGGTGGTCGGGGGGCTGGGGGTGGTTTGGGGGGGGTCCAGGCAGGATTGGGGTCCTCCCTGGCTCCTGCAGCACAAAATGGGGGGGCGAGGGGGTCTGGAATGTTTTGGGGGTTCATTCAGTACTAAAGGAGGGTTTTTTGGGGGGGCTGGGGTGCTTTGATCCCCCCCTGGTTTGTAGGGGGGGACTTGGGGGGGTGTTGGGTGGCTGGAGTGCTTTTGTGGGGTGTTTTAGGAGGGGATGGGGGTTTTTGTGGGGTGTTTGGGGTTTTTTTAGGAGGGGGGGTGGGGTTTTGGGGGGGGTTGGGGTGTCTGGACATGCTTCCCCCCCCCCAGGTTCGTGCAGTACAAGGCAACGTCGCTGGAGAAGCAGCACAAGCACGACCTGCTGACGGAGCCCGACCTGGGCGTCACCATCGACCTCATCAACCCCGACACCTACCGCATCGACCCCAGCGGTGGGGGGGGGGGCGGGGGCACCCCCAATTTGGGGGGGAGAACCCAGATTGGGGGGGGGGGGGATGTTACAGGTGGGGAGGAGGAGGGGAGCACATCCACCCCCTGGGCTGAGGGACACCCCTGGGAGCTCCCCAGGGGGTTGAGCTGCCAGTAGGGATTGGGGGGGGGGGGGGATTGGAGGAAGCCCAAAATTGGGGGGGGGGACCCCCAACACTGGGGGGGGGAAGCCAAATTTCCTCTTCCCCCACCCCCCAGTGCTTCTGGACCCGGCGGATGAGAAGCTGCTGGAGGAGGAGATCCAAGCGCCCACCAGCTCCAAGAGGTAACAGCATCCCCGGGGGGGACACGCCCCCCCCCCTCCCCCCCCCCAAAACCGGGTTGGGGGGGACACATGACACCCCCAAACCTCTTGAGGGGCCCCCCCCATCATGCCGTGCCCCCCACCACCACCACCACAGGTCCGCAGCAACACGCCAAGGTGGTGCCGTGGATGCGCAAGACCGAGTACATCTCCACCGAGTTCAACCGTTACGGCGTCTCCAACGAGAAACCTGAGGTCAAGTGAGTGCGGGGTGGGGTCCCGGAGGGGTCTCGGGGGGGGGGGCACAGCCCCCTGCCCCCCCTCAATCCCCCTATCCGTGTCCGTGTGTGTCCCCCCCTACCCAGGATCGGCGTGTCGGTGAAGCAGCAGTTCACGGAGGAAGAGATCTACAAAGATCGTGACAGCCAGATCGCTGCCATCGAGAAGACATTTGAGGATGCCCAGAAAGCGGTGAGGTGGGGGGGGGAGTGGGTTTTTTGCCCCCCCCCCCCCCCCCGCCCGGGATATTTGGGGGTCTCCCCGGCATTTTGGGGAGGGACACACAACCTTGACACCCTCCTGTGTCCCCCCCAGATCACGCAGCACTACAGCAAGCCCCGCGTCACCCCCGTCGAGGTCATGCCTGTCTTCCCTGACTTCAAGGTAGGGGGGACACCATGGAGACCCCCTCGGTGGGTGGGGGACAACACATGTTGGGGACCCCCCCCCCCAGCGTGGGGGGGGACACACCCCAAATCCCCCCCACCTCCATGACACTGTCCTACAGGGGAAACTGAGGCACAGAGCCCCCCCTTGCAGGGGGAATCTGGGGGGTAGCAGGCAGTTTTTGGGGCAGAACGGTGGTTTTGAGGTCTGGGGGGGGGGGGGTGTTGACCCCCTCCCTCCCCCCCCTTTTTTGCCCCCCCCCCCCCCAGATGTGGATCAACCCCCTGCGCCCAAGTCATCTTCGACTCGGACCCGGCACCCAAGGGACACGAGCGGCCCGGCTGCGCTGGAGATGATGTCCCAGGCCATGATCAGGTGCTGGGGGGGGGGATGACCCCACGTTTTGGGGAGGGGGGGGTGTCTCTGCCCCCCCCCCACCTCCTTTAACCCCTTCCTGCTCGCAGGGGGATGATGGACGAGGAAGGGAACCAGTTCGTGGCTTATTTCTTGCCGGTGGAGGAGACGCTGCGCAAGCGGAAGCGGGACCAGGAGGAGGAAATGGATTATGCCCCCGAGGATGTGTAGGGCGGGGGTCTTATATATCTGGGGGGGTCCTATATAGCTGGGGGGGGGGGCATATAGCTGGGAGGGGCCACAGGGAACAGATTGGGGGGGGGTCCCCCCAGCTTTGTGGAGAACAAACCAGCACCCTGGCAGCACCTGTTAGGTTTTGGGGGGCCGCTTTGGCAGGTGGGGGTGTCTTCTCAGCCCCCCCCCCACGCCCCCCTCCCCAGGTACGACTACAAGATTGCCCGGGAGTACAACTGGAACGTGAAGAACAAGGCCAGCAAGGGCTACGAGGAGAATTACTTCTTCATCTTCCGCGAGGGTGACGGGGTCTACTACAACGAGCTGGAAACCAGGTGGGGCTGGGGGGGGGGGCACTGGGAGCCACCCCCCCCCGGTAACGGGGGCACTGGGAGAGGTTTCCCCTTCCCTGGGGGCTTGTTGGGTGTCCCTGTGTAGCCTGGAGGCGGGGGGGGAACGGGTGGTGTGGGGAGGGTCCCTAGGGGTGCTTGAGCCCCCACCCCACCTGCCAGGACAGGGGGGGCCGTGGAGGGATGGGGGTGGAGATTCATGGTCTGGCGGGGGGGTCAGGAGGAGGACTTTGGGGTTGGGGGGTTCTGTGGAGTTTGGGAGAGGTCCTGGGGGGGTCAGGAGGGATGTGGGGGGGGGGTCCCAGGGGTACCTGACCCTCGACCCCCCCCCCTCCCCCCCCCCCCCCCCCCCCAGGGTGCGGCTGAGCAAGCGGCGAGCGCGGGCAGGGGTGCAGTCGGGCACCAACGCGGTGCTGGTGGTGAAGCACCGCGACATGAACGAGAAGGAGCTGGAGGCCCAGGTACGGCTTGCGGGGGGGTGATGGGACCCCCCCACCCCCCCCAGGGGGCACCCAGACATCTGGCTGACCGCCCCCCCCCCCCCTCCCCCCAGGAGGCACGGCGGGCGCAGCTGGAGAACCACGAGCCGGAGGAGGAGGAAGAGGAGGAGATGGAGGCTGAGAAGGAGGCGGCTGATCAGGTACGGGGGGGGGGGAGCTCTAGACCCCCCCCCCCCCGGGGGTGGGGCAGAGTGTTGGGGGCCCCCCCCCCCACCCCAAAACCTCCCCCAATCTCTTCCCCCTCCAGACGAAGAGCGGGAGAAGGGCAGCGAGGAGCGAGGGCGGGGGGAGCGGCGAGGAGGAGGAGGAGGCCGAAGGCTCGGGGAGCAGCAGCGAGCGGGGGGGCTCGGCCCGCAGCGAGGAAGAGGATGAGGCCGAAGACGAAGAGGAAGAGGAGGGCAGAGGGGGGCCGGCGTGGGGGCAGCGACGCCGCCGGGCCGGCAGGGCTGCCCGCGATCAGGAGGAGATCTTCGGCAGCGACAACGACGAGGAAGAGGAAGAGGAAGAGGAGGAAGAAGAGGAAGAGTCTGAGGGGGGGGGCAGTGAAGGGGGCCCCCCCCGCAGCCCCCGCCTCAGCCCCAGCGAGGCCTCGGAGGAGGACGACAGCCCCAGCGACGCCTCCGACTCCTCCAGCGACTGAGGGGGGGGATTCTCCGGTGGCTCGTAGCGAGGTTGAGCTGGCCCCCCCCCCATCGGCCTCTTTTGGGGTAAAAACCAGGCACTTTGGGTTCGTTTGGGTTTTTTTTCTGTTTAATAACGTAGTCATGGTTACCAGCCATAGTCATAACAAAAGTTATTCATAATAAAATGTATCTAAAATAACGTTTCTATCTCGAAGGGCCGCGGCGCTACGTGTACAAAGTGTGTGGGGGGGCTGTACCGACAGGGGGGGGGTTTCCCGGGGCATCCCCCACCCTGGGGGGTTTCAACGTGTACCTAAATTTGGGGAGTGCCCCCCCCGGGGGTGGACAGGGTGACACGCGCCCCCCCCCCCCCCCGGGGCCAAAACAAAATAATATTAATAATAATATAATAATAATAAAGAGAAAAAAAGAAACAAACAAACAAAAAAAACCCCCCAACAATAACCCAGAATCTGGGGATTATTAAAGATGGCAAAAACGCAACAAACTCCCCCCCAAAAAAAAGAGGGGCTGGGAGAGCCCCGCCCCCGCGCGCAGCCCCTGTAGTGTCAACACGGCCCCCCCCCACCCCCCCCCAGCAAGGTCATCGGCCCCGGGGGAGCCCTTCCCTCATGGGGGGGCCTCTGTGCCCCTCCCCCCCAGCCTGGGGGAGGGGGGGGCAGGGGGATTAATCTCCCCCCCCCCGGCTTATTTTAGAGTTGTTCCCCACCCCCCCAGTGCGGGGGGCACTGAGGGTGACTGGTCATGGAGGGGGTGACACCCCCCCGTCGTCGTCCCCCCGCTGGAGGGGGTTAAGGGGGTGTGACACCCCCCCCCTATTTGGGGAGGGGGGGGCGGCGCCATCAGATGGTGGAGGTCTTGTCTGTGCCATCTGCAGGGGGGGGTGTGGGGGGGTGTCAGGAGGCAGCTGGGGGGGGGGGGGGCCGCATCCCTTCATGTCCCCCCCCAGTGCCCCCCCATCCCACCTTCTCCCCCCCGTGTGTGTGTCCCCCAAAGGCACCTGTGCTTGTGTGTGTGTCCCCACCCTACCCCCTCCATGTCCCCACATCCCCCCCCCCCAATCCCACCCCCCCACCCCCGTGCCCCCCCCCTCACCGCCCAGCGCGTGCTCCGTCATGCTCAGGCACAGCGACTCCAGCGTGGGGTTGATCTCCAGGTCAGTGCCGGGGAGGGGACACTCTGGGGGGGGGGGGACACACACACAAGGGTGAGGGGTGGGCCCCCCCCAGGCCTCCTACCCCCGACCCCCTGACCCCCCCCAAAACCCTCCCGGGGGAGGGGGGAGTCCAAGCATCCTACACCCCCCGAGCAGGGACCAAAACATCCTCCCCCACCCCTGGTGGGGGGGAAGCACAGGCTCAACAGGCCCCCCCCCCGCCCAGGGTGTCCCCTGCTTTTGGCGCCCCCCCCCCCCCCCCGGACCCCCCCCCTCGCCCTGACCTACCCTGGGGGAAGGCGAGCAGGGCCTGGGGCGAGGTGTGGACGGGCAGCGAGTGGGTGCGCTGCACCGCGCTGCGGCTCCCCGGGGAGCCCCCGGCCCCCCCCACTGCCGAACCACAGGCTCTGGGGGGGGGGGAGGAAACGACAGGGTGTTTATTAGGGTGGGTGGGTGAGGGGGGGGGGAGCTGGACACCAACACAGGGATGCTGGCATCCAGGAGGGCCCCCCCCCCCAAAAAAAACGACCTTCAGGTTCTGGGACCCCCGTTTCCCCCCCCCCCCCACCATGGGGAGCCCAGGGTGAAGGAGCCCCCCGCTCCCCACCAAAGGATCCCAGCGTGAGCGCCCCCCCCCCCCCCGCAAACAACACCCCCCAAATTCATCCTGCTCGCCCCCCACCCCCAACAAATCCCCAAGGAACCCCACCTCTGCCCCTCAAACCCCTAAGACCCCCCCCAAAACGCCCAGGGACCCCCACATCTGCCCCCCACCAGATCCCCAAGGACCCCAGCATTGGGCCCCCCCAAATCCTGTAGGACACCAGCATCTGCCCCCCCCAGCTCCTAAGACCCCACCCTCCAATCCCCCAGCATTCACCCCCCCACTCCAGACCTCCCCCCCCAAATCCTCAGGAACCCCCATATTTGCCCCCCCCCCCCCCCCCCAATCCCAAGGACCCCAGAATCCACCCCCCGCCCCCCCACGAACCCCCCCAAAGAACCCCAGTGCCCATCCCTATGACCCACCTGGCGTCCCTGGGCACTGAGGGGGGGTCCGCCGAGGGGGGGCCGGGGGGTGGGGGCTCCCCCAGCAGGCCCCAGCAGCCCCAGGCGGGTGGGGGGCAGTGCACGGGGGGGCAATGCGAAGGGGCGCTGCCCCCGCCGCCCCCCCGCCCCCCCCACAGAGCCAGCTATGGGGAGCGAGTTGGAGCCGAAGGCCCAGCTGGGGGGGACGGATGGACAAGGCGGGGGGGCGTCAGGATGGCACCTGCCCCCCCCCCCCCCCCCCCCCCAAACCCTGCCCTGGCGGCTCACCCTAAGTGCCCCCAGGGGAAAATAAGGTACCCCAACTCTCAGGGGGTGGGAAATGGGGCACCCAGGGGACAAACTGGAGCATGGGGGTGTCCTGTGGTGGGGCCCAGACCCCCTCAGACCCCCCCCCAAATTGGGGAAGGGGGGAAAATTGGGCCCTGGGGGGGTGCCAGGCTGGGAATAAGGCACCTGGGTGGGGCCAAGAGCCCCCCAGGGGAGTCCCAAGGCGGTAAATGCAGCACCCAGGGGGTCCCAAACCCCCCCAAGAGGGGCCAACTGGGGGAGAGGGGACAGGGTCCCAAGGGGAAACCGCTGCATGGAGTGACTGGGGGGGTGTCCTAGCTGTCCCGTGCCCACCCCCCCCCTCAAAACACCCACCTACCTCTTGGGGGGCCGATAGCCCGGGCCGTCAAGCGGCACCTTCTTGGGGAAGGCGCGGAGCAGCTTCAGGACCTGCTGCTTCCAGGAGAGGAGCCTCTTCTTCTGCGTCTCCGTGAACGCCTGGGGGGGGACGACACGCAGACATGGGGGGGGGGGGTCACACAGCCCCACAGGCCCCCCCCCCCCCCCCCAAACACCCCCCCCAGGCCCTGCCCTACCTCATGGCTCAGGCACTTCTCGAGAAGCTGGAGGTAACTGGTGATGTTCTCCTCATCCGGCCGCGACACCAGCAGCTGGGTGCACACTGAGGCGGGGGGGGGGGGGGTCACAGAGGAACCCAGACATCTGGGCACGCTGGGACCCCGCCCCCCCGCCTCAAATGAATTGGGTGGGGGGTCTTACCTTTGCCCATGACGCGGGTGAACTGCCCCGGGATGTCCCCGTCGGGGATGGGGGCGGCGGGGGCTTCGGCGTCAGCGGCCGGGTGGGGGGCGAAGGCATCGGTGGCCCCTGGGGGGGCCCCGTCAGGGGTGCCATTTGGGGGGGGAGCGGCTGGGGGGGGCCGGAAGGCTTTGATGGGGGTCACCATGATCTGCTGGAGCTCCTGCAGCGCCGTCCATAGGTTGCCCCCCTCCAGGATGTCCTGTGGGGACCGGGGACACATCGGTTGGCGGGGAGGGGGGAATGTGGGGGACAAGCAGAGCAGAGACGGGGGGACCTCGGGGGGATCAGGGACACCCCCCCCCCCCTCCCTCCACCAGCCCTGGGGACATGGGGGGGGACCAGGGACATGCTGTGCCACCCCTGGGGACATGAGGGGACAAGGGGCACCCTGTGCCAGCCCTCAGGATGCAGAAGGGAACCCGGGCCACTTCAGTGCCACCCCATGCCACCCCTGGGGACCCCAGGACCACCCGGTGTCACCCCTAGGGACCTGAAGGCCACCCCATGCCACCCCTGGGGACCCCAGGGCCAGCCGGTGTCACCCCTAAGGACCTGAAGGCCACCCCATGCCACCCCTGGGGGTCCAAGGGCCAGCCGGTGGCACCCCACGCCATCCCTGAGGAGCCAAGGGCCACCCCAGTGCCACCCCTGGGGACCTGAGGGCCACCTTGATGCCATCCCTGGGGGTCCGAGAGCCACCTCTGTGCCATTCCTGTGGACCCGAGGGCCACCCCGGTGCCACCCCTAGGGACCTGAGGGCCACCCCATGCCACCCCTGGGGATCCGAGGGCCACCTTGATGCCACCCCTGCGGGTCCGAGGGCCACCCCGGTGCCACCCCTAGGGACCTGAGGGCCACCACATGCCACCCCATGCCATCCCCGAGGACCAGAGGGCCACCCTGGTGTCACCCCTGGGGGGTCCGAGAGCCACCTCTGTGCCATTCCTGTGGATCCGAGGGCCACCCCATGCCACCCCTGGGGACTCAAGGGCCACCCCATGCCACCCCTGGGGGTCTGAGAGCCACCTCAGTGCCATCCCTGTGGACCTGAGGGCCACCCCATGCCACCCCTGGGGACTCAAGGGCCACGCCATGCCACCCCTGGGGGTCTGAGAGCCACCTCAGTGCCATCCCTGTGGACCCAAGAGCCACCCCATGCCACCCCTGGGGGTCTGAGAGCCACCTCAGTGCCATCCCTGTGGACCCAAGAGCCACCCCATGCCACCCCTGGGGACCTGAGGGCCACCTTGATGCCACCCCTGGGGGTCCGTGAGCCACCTCTGTGCCATTCCTGTGGACCTGAGGGCCACCCCGGTGCCACCCTTAGGGACCCGAGGGCCACCCCGGTGTCACACCTTCTCCAGCGCCCTGAGGACGCTCTGCCGCTCCCGCAGCTTCTGGATGCTGAGAGCGATCTTGTGCCGCGCGCCCTTGGTGACGTTCTGCAGGGACAAGGAGGGACAGACGGGGTCGGGGAGGGGTTGGGGGGGGGGGCTGTCCCCTCACCCCGGGGGTGGTGGGGACACGGGGAGGGGGGGTGGGTCCCAGGAGGGGACGCCCCAGCTCACCTGCGACTCGAGGTGATGCTCCGTCAGCGTCATCATCTCCTCGTACGTCATTTGGGAGAAGAGCGCCGCGTACTTGTGCAGCCGCAGGCTCTTCAGCCAGGAGGGGACATCTTTGGCGGGGGGGTGACACAGGGGTGGCCGTGAAGTGAGAGGTCCCCACAGCCCCCCCCGCCCCCCACCACCAAGGCCACCCACGGGTGCCCTGTCCCCCACCTTTCATGCCACTGCCGTCCTCCTGGAAGGTGTTGCGGCCGCCGGCCGGCTCCTCGGTCTGCTCGCTGCCCGAGGAGGCCACGCTGCTCTGGGGCGAGAGGGGCGCGTGGTCCCCGAAGGGGGGGCGGGGGGGGACGGGGACAGCGGGCTCGTCACCCCCCCCCCGGCCATTCGTTTCCCCCTCCCTGGGGACTGCCGGGCACCAGCGAGAGGGAACGCTTCAGCGGGCTGGGGTGCAGCTGGCAGGGCAGTGCTGTGGGGATTTGGGGGGGGGTGTCAGGGTTGGCCTGGGTCTCCTCCGAGGGACATCCCCCCCAGCCCCCCAAGTCCTCTGCGGCCACCTGGGTCCCCTCCAGAACCTTCCTCGGCCTTTAGCATCCCCTCCAGATCCCTCCTCAGCCCTTAATGTCATTGTCCCCCCAACCCCCTCTGCACCCCAAGCCCCCCCAGATCCCCTTCCTGGCCCCCCCCTTGTCCCCTCCAGCCTGCTGGCTCACATCCCAGCCACCCCCCCCGCCCCCAGGCCCCCAGCTGCTCCCCCAACCCCCCCGCAGTCCTTAACATATCTCCAAGGCTCTCCTTGGCCCTCAACATCCCCCCAAGCCGTACCCAGCCCCCCTGCCCTTGCAGACCCTTCCCTGTCCCCCCCCAAGCCCCGCTGTCCCCTGCAGACCCTTCCCTGTCCCCCCCAAGCCCCCCTGTCCCCTCCAGACCCTTCCCTGTCCCCCTCAAGCCCCCCTGTACCCTCCAGACCCTTCCCTGTCCCCCCCAAGCCCCCCTGTACCCTCCAGACCCTTCCCTGTCCCTCACCCTCAAGCCCCCCTGTACCCTCCAGACCCTTCACTGTTCCCCCCCAAGCCCCTCCCAGTCCCCCTGCCCCTCCAGATCCCTCCCTGTCCCCACCAGACCCTTCCCAGCCCCCTCTGTCCCCTCCAGACCCCTCTCTGTCCCCCCAGCTCCCCCATCCCCACCAGACCCCTCCTTGTCCCCTCCAAGCCCCCTCCCAGCCCCCCGTCCCCCCCAGCCCCCCCAGACCCCTCCCTGTCCCCCCCAAGCCCCTTCCCAGCCCCCCATCCCCTCCAGACCCTTCCCTGTCCCCAAGCCCCTTCCCAGCCCCCCTGTCCCCTCCAGACGACTCCCTGTCCCCCCCAAGCCCCTTCCCAGCCCCCCGTCCCCTCCAGACACTTCCCTGTCCCACCCAGCCCCCCCAGACCCCTCCTTGTCCCCCCCAAGCCCCTTCCCAGCCCCCTGTCCCCTCCAGACCCTTCCCTGTCCCCCCCAAGCCCGTTCCCAGCCCCCTGTCCCCTCCAGACCCTTCCCTGTCCCCCCAAAGCCCCCCCCAGCCCCCCATCCCCTCCAGACCCTTCCCTGTCCCCCCCAAGCCCCTTCCCAGCCCCCTGTCCCCTCCAGTCCCCTCCCTGTCCCCCCAGCCCCCCCATCCCCACCAGACCCCTCCTTGTCCCCTCCAAGCCCCTTCCCAGCCCCCCTGTCCCCCCCAAGCCCCCCCTAGCCCCCCGTCCCCACCAGACCCCTCCTTGTCCCCTCCAAGCCCCTTCCCAGCCCCCCTGTCCCCCCCAGCCCCACCAGACCCCTTCCTGTCCCCCCCAAGACCCCCCCCAGCCCCCCTGCCGATCCAGACCCTTCCCTGTCCCCCCCAAGCCCCTTCCCAGCCCCCCCGTCCCCTGCAGACCCCTCCCTGTCCCCCCCAAGCCCCTCCCAGCCCCCCCCATCCCCTCCAGACCCTTCCCTGTCCCCCTCACGCCCCTTCCCAGCCCTCCCCCTCGACTCACCCGCTCCCCCCAGGCCGTTGCCACTGGTGGGGGGATGGAAGGGCGGGTGCCCATTCTCCCGGGGGGCCGCCTCGGGCCACGCCGGCCCCAGCTCGGGGGCCACGTGCTCAGGCCACTCGTGGGGAGGCGGTGGCCGTCGAGGAGCGTCGGGGCGGGGGGGTCGCGCTGGGGGGCCGCCGCCGCCAGCCAAACGCTCCTCTAAGTGGCCCAACCAGAGTGCCAAGGCGCTGCGGTCGTCCAGGGTGGTGGCAGGGTGGATGAGGGCGTAGGAGAGGAGCTGCCGGCTCTCCTCCACGCAGCGGTTGCTCTCGATGGCGTAAGCCAGGATCTTCTGCAGCCGCTTCATATACTCGGCCTTGGCAGCGGCATTCCCGGGCTGCAGCAGTGGGAGGTGGGCCAGGAGCAGGGCCACTGCCGCCTCCGCCGGCTCCTGCGGCCACTGGCTGATGGCAGCTGGAAGTGGGGGGGAGGACAAGCGGAAAGCGGTGATGAGGGGGGTGTCAGCGTCACTGCGCAGCCCAGGAGAACGGCATGGAGGAGGGGTCGAGGCTGCGTCCCATGCGGAATCATCTCGTCGGGATGTGGGGGGCGGGGATTTGGGGGGAGACAGAGTTAAACCCCGCTTCCCTCCCAGGGCTGGAAATGGGGGAGCAAAACTCTCCCAGGGCAAATACGGGGAGCTAAAACTGGGGACAAAAACTCCTGGGGGGGGGTCAGAACCCCTGGGGAAGATGGGGAGCCACCAAGCCACCCTAATTTAGCCCAGGAATGCGCAAGGAGACCAGACAGGGCACCCAGGAGATGCCTAGGGACAAAGGGGGAACCCCAGGGTGAGGCAGGGAGCCCCGCCAGGTGCCCAGGGAGCTTTTGGGGTCCCCATAAAGCTCCCACAGGGCACCCAGGACCATGTGGGGAGCCCCTGGCGGGGGGTGGGATGATGCGTGCAGACCCACCGGGTGTGGTGAGAGCCCTTACGAGATCTAGAAAGCCCCACAGGGCACCCAGGGAGCCCACCTGTCCACCCGGGGTCCCTGTGGAGCCCATCCATCCACCCAGGGAGCCCCAGGGGCTCCCAAGGAGCCTGCCTGTCCACCCAGGCAGCCCACCCATCCACCCAGAGTGCCCTGGGGAGCCCCACAGAGCCCACCTGTCCACCCAGGGGTCCCCACAGAGCCCACCCATCCACACAGGGAGTCCTGGGGCTGCCTGTGGAGCCTGTCTGTCCACCCAGGCAGCCCACCCATCCACCCAGGGAGCCCCACAGAGCCCATTCGTCCACCCAGGGAGCCCCAGGGATCCCAGAGGAGCCCCCCCACCCCCCGCCACTCACCGGCGCTGTTGGCCTCGGCCTCAAGGAGGTGGATGTCGGTGCAGTCGGCCAGCGAGTGCTCGAGGCAGAGCTGGAGGAAGCGGGCCTGGGTGCGGGTGACACGCTTCAGCAGCGAGAGCAGGGCCACCGTCTGCTCACACTCATTCCAGCCCTTGAACCACCCCGCCACGATCCCCACCTGATCCCGGAACATCATGGCAGTACCGGGGGGGCTCACGGTGGCGGTGGTGGGGAGAGGGGGGAGACGCGGGGCCAGCCGTGCCCCCCCCTCACATGGCGGCGATGTGGTGGCTGCGGTGGGTGCCCCCGCGGGGGCTGGATGAGGAGTCGGTGCCCCCCTGGGCCAGGGCGGGCATGGAGGGGGGGGCACGAGGCCCTGACGGCTCGGGCCGGCCCCCCGGCCTGCGTTCCCGTGGTAGAGCGCCAGAGATCCCTGCGGAGAGAGAGGAGAGGAGACGGGGCGGTGTCAGGGCCGGCCTCCCCCCCGGCACCAGGGATGCCCCCACGGGGACTGGCCCCCCCCCCCACCCACCGGCGGGGATGGGGAACCCCCCCATCGCGCAACTGGGAGCATCCCAGGGTGCCAGTTCGGCCCTGCCAGCACAAACAGGGGCCCCCGCGGCTGCCCACCCCCCCTCATCCCCCCCGCCCCGCCCAACCCGGGGAGACACGGCACTCGCTCGGGAGGGACGTAGGAGCCCTCGGATCGCCCTCCCGCTGCCCGGCTCCGGCCCGGCGGTACCCGACGCCCTGGAAGAGGGGAACGGGGAAGCGGCTGGGGGGAGCAGCCGAAGGGGCCGCGGGAGGCGGGCCTGGGCGCAGGGCGGGGGGGGGGGGGGGGTGTCCCGGGGGCCCCTCAGCGCTCACCCGGCGGGAGAAGCGGGCAGAGCCGGGAGCGGGGCGGCCCCAGCGCCGTCAGGGAGAACGAAGGGGCCGGGGCGGGGGCCGGGCCCGACGGGGTCGGGGCTCGGTACCGGTACAGGGGGGGGGTGGGGGGGTGGTCAGTCAGGGCCAGGCCGGGGAGGCCGCGTCGCGGGCGGGGCCCGGGCCCGGCGGCCGCGGGGAGGGGCCGGGACCTCGGGGCTGGGGACCGGGAACGTGGCCGGGGCCGGGGCCAGGCCTGGGGACTGCGGCTGGGCCCGGGGCCGCTCCTCACTCACCGCCACCGCCGCAGCCGCACTCGGAGGCGCCGTCGCCGCCGCGCAACGTCAGCGCGCACGGCACGCACGGTGCGTCACCGCCCCACCGCGCATGCGCCCGCCGCCGCGGCCCCCGCCCCTTCCGCCACCCGCACGGCTTCAGCCAATGGGAGGGCAACGGGGAAGGGGGGGAAGGGGGAGGGGAGGGGGGTGGGACCGCCGCTTCCGGCGGTGGGGTTGTCCGCCTCTCGCGGCCCCGCCCCGGTTCGCCATTGGGCCGCGGCGCTGCCAATGGGAGCGCGGGAGGGCGGCCCTCGCGGCGTCGCGTGGGGCGGGGAGGGGAGGTGGGGCGGGGGAGGGCAAGGGCTGCAGCGCCGCCCCTCCCCTTTGCGCCGGCCACGCCCCCGCCCCGCCCCGTCACGCCCCCCTCTGGTCCTAGACCACGCCCCCTCAATGGGCCACGCCCCCCGGCTTCACCCGCTCCCCTCCCGCGCCGGGACCCCTCTCCGGGGGCGGGGCGGGGCGGGGCTTCAGGGTGGGGCTGGGGGTGGGGCCTATGTGGGGCGGGGCTGTGGGGCCGTGACTCGGGGGCCCTGAGCACGGGGCGCACGACCCCGGTCCCCAGTGTCTCCCAGTGTCCCCAGCCCCTGTCTCCCAGTGTCCCCCAGTGTCCCCAGCCCGTCCCCGCTGTCCCCCAACGGCTCCGGCCACGCGTCCCCCGTGTCCCCAGCGTGGGACACACGCACACACACACACACAGACACACAGACAGGCACAGACAGAGGGACAGAGGGGGAATGGGGAGGTGGAGGGAGGGACAGACAGACACAGGGAGGGAGGAGTTGATGGAGGGAAGGAAGGAGGGACGGAAAGACAGACGGAGGGAGGGAGGGATGGACAGACAGACGGGCAGACGGAGGGATGGAGGGAGGGCCGGGGGAGGACAGGCGGACAGGGACCGACGGACAGAGGGACCGGTGGCTCCGGGGCCCCGCCGGTGCGGGGGAGCAGAGTCCGTCCCGCTTCCCTCGGTCCCTGGGTCCATCCGTGGGTCCGTCCGTGGATCCGTGGGTCCGTCCGTGGGCCCGCCCGCCGGCCCCGCCCCGCCCCGCCCCGCCCCGCCCCGGCGGCTCTGCGGCTCCGAGCGGCGGCGGCGGCCTGTGCCGGCGGGACCGGGGCTGCACCGGCACCGTCACCCGCGCCGGGGCCGCCCCGCCGCCATCCCGGGGCCGCCCCCCCGCCTTCCACCCGCACCGCATCCGCCATCAGCCCGGGCCGACATCCCGGTCCACCCCTCCCCACCCCCCCCCTCCGCCACCCGGCATCCCGGTGCTCCCCCACCCCGGTACCGGCATCCCCCCCCATCCCACCGCCCCTCCCCAACCCCGCTACAACCGGGCCCGGTGCCCCCTCCTCCCCGGTGCACCAACCCCCCCCCACCCCCCCCCCCCGCTCCCAGCACATGGCCCCCCGCCGGGGCGAGGCCTGACCGGGCCCGGTGCCCCCCCCCCCGCCCTCCCCTCCCCGGCCGGTGCCGCGCTCGAAGCCGCGATGGGAGCGTCCGTGGGCTGAGCCCCCCCCAGGTACCGGGAGCCTTCACCGGGGGGGTGGGAGGGCCGGTTACCGGGGCTCGGGGTACCGGGGGGGGGCAGTTATGGGAGGGGGGTTGGGTTAGAGGAGGGGGGGACACCAGAGAGGGGGGGGTTACCCGAGGGGAGGCACCGGGGGCTGAGGGAGGCACCGGCAGACAGGTCCCTGAGTTGTTGTGTCCCGTACTGGTCTGAACTGGGCCACACTGGGCTGTGCAGTCTTGTACTGCTCTGTGCTGTGTCTGTACTGGGCTGTACTGTCCTGTACTGGGCCATACTGGGCTGTGCAGTCTTGTACTTGTCTGTGCTGGGCCATACTGGGTTGTGCAGTCTTGTACTTGTCTGTGCTGGGTCCATACTGGGCTGTGCTGTCCTGTACTGGGCTGTACTGGGCTGTGCAGTCTTGTACTGGTCTGTGCTGGGTCTGTGCAGTCCCGTACTGGTCTGTACTGGGCCATACCGGGCTGTGCAGTCCTGTACTGGGCCATGCTGGGTTGTACTGGGCTCTGCTGGCCTCTACTAGGCTGTGTTGGGCTCTACTGGGCCACACTGGGCTGTGCTGGGCCATACTGCGGTATGCTGGGTTTTGCTGGGTTTTACTGGGCTGTGCTGGGCCTTACTGGCCCATACTGGGCTGTACTGAGGTGCACTGGACTGTACTGTTCATACACGCGGGGATGTACTGGGCTGTGCTAGGCCATAATGGGCTGTGCTAGGCCGTACTGGGGTGTGCAGTCCAATACTGGGCCATGCTGGGCTGTTCTGGGATGTGCTGAGCCATATTGGGATATGCTGGGTCTTTACTGGGTTGTACTGGGCCATACTGGGCTGTGCTGAGCCATACGATCTACACTGTCCTGTATTATGTTGTACTGGGCTGTACTGGTTTGTACTGGGCTGTACTGGGTTGTACTGGACCATACTGGGCTGTGCTGGGCCATACTGGACTGCACTGGGCCATGCTGGGCCATCCTCAGCCATACTGGGCTGTGCTGGCCACACTGACTTATACGGGGTTGTACTGGTCCTTACAGGGCTGTACTAGCTTGTTCTGGGCTGTACTGGGTTGTACTGGGCCATGCTGGGCCATCCTCAGCTGTACTGGGCTGTGCTGGTGGCCCATGCTGACTTATACTGGGTTGTACCAGTCCTTACAGGGCTGTACTAGTTTGTACTGGGCCATACTGGCTTGTACTGGCCCATACAGGCTTGTACTGGTCCATGCTGGGCTGTGCAGCCCGTTCTAGCTCCTACTGGGCTGTACTGGGCCATACTGGAGTGTATGGAGCCATACTGGGCTGTTCTGGGTGATACCGGGCTGTACTGGAGTGTGTGGAGTCATGCTGGGCTGTACTGGGCCATACCAGGTCTCACCAGGGAATACTGGACTGTACTGGCCTGTACTGGGCCATACCGGGCTCTGCTGGTCTCTACTGGGCCAGACTAGTCTGTATGGGGCCATATTGGGGTAGATGGAGCCATACTGGGCTGTGCTGAGCCATACTGGGCTGCGTGTACTGGTGGGTGCTGGTCCGTACTGGTAGGTGCTGGTCCATACTGGTGGGTACTGGTCCGTACTGGCCCATCCCCTGTCCCCACAGGCCCCGCGGCGACACCCGGACGGGACCGACATGGAGCCCTGAGAGGAGGTAACGGGATCACGCGGGATCACACGGGATCTCATGGCTCCCAGGGGATGGGGGGGGGGTGTCCCCCCACGGCACCGATCCTGACCCCCTGGGCCCCATCCTGCCCCATGGCCTGATCCTGCCCCCCACCTTGGGCCCAATCCTGCCCCCGTGGCCTGACCCCGTCCCCCCCCTTGCCCACAGGAGCCGCCGGGGCCGGCGGAGGATGGCGAAGCTGCTGGTCCCCCTGGTGATGCTGGGGGCGGTGGCGGGGTCCCACCGCTGCCCCCCCCGCTGCCTCTGCCCCGCGGCCGCTCCCAACCCCACCCTCCTCTGCGCCCGCACCGGCCTCCTGGCCGTGCCCCCCACCCTGGACCGCGCCGCCGTGGAGCTGCGTCTCGCCGACAACTTCATCGGCGCCGTGGGACGCGCCGACTTTGCCAACATGAGCAGCCTGGTCCACCTCACCCTCTCCCGCAACGGGCTGCGCCGGTTGGCGCCCGGCGCCTTCGCCGATCTCCGCGCCCTCCGTGCACTCCACCTGGATGGCAACCGGCTGCCGGCGCTGAGCGGGGCGCAGCTGCGGGGCTTGGCCAGCCTCCGCCACCTCATCTTGGCCAACAACCAACTGGCCGCCATCGAACCTGCCGCCTTCGCCGCCTTCGCCGCCACGGTGGAGGATCTCGACCTCTCCCATAACAATTTGCCGGCCTTGCCGTGGGAGGCAGTGGCCGGCATGGCCAGTTTGGCCACCCTCACCTTGGATCACAACCTCTTGGAGCGGGTCCCCGCCGGGGCGGTGGCGCGGTTACCCCGCTTGGCGCGGTTGGACCTCACCGCCAACCGCTTACGGGCGTTACCGCCAGTGCCGGGACCGCCGGGACCCAGTTTGGCGGCGGGGGGGAACCCTTTGCATTGCAACTGCGAGCTGCTATGGTTGCGCCGTTTGGCGCAGCCGGGCCGGTTGGAGAGCTGCGCCTCGCCACCACCACTCGCTGGCCGCTTGCTGTGGGCCGTGCCGGAGGAGGAGCTGGCGTGCCGGGCGCCGGCCATTGCCGGAGCAGCCGCCGACCCCGCCGCCGTGTTGGAAGGTCAACCCTTACGGTTGGGTTGCGCCGCCGCCGGCGACCCACCGCCGGCGCTGCATTGGTTGGGTCCCGATGGGCGGTTGGTGCAGAACGGGTCACGCCGTGCCGTCCGGCCTGATGGCTCCTTGGAGCTGCGGGTGGCCACGCTCCGCGACCACGGCGCCTTCACCTGCGTCGCCTCCAATGCCGCCGGTGAGGCGGCCGCCCGGGTGCAGGTGGCCGTCCTGCCGCTGCCCGTCCCTCATGGGGATGGGGACGGGGAGGCTGAAGCCGGGCCCGGTCCTTCTGACATGGCTCGTGCCGGCGGCAATGAGTCGCGGGTGGCGGGCGAGCGGCGCATCGTGGCGGCCGAGCTGACGGCCTCCTCGGCGCGCATCCGCTGGCTGCCCCAGCGCCACGTCCCCGGCATCCGCATGTTCCAGATCCAGTACAACAGCTCCCTCGATGACTCCCTCGTCTACAGGTGGGTGCCCGCGGGGGGAGTTGGGGGGGCTCAGGGGGGTCCTGGGGGGCTGCGGGGGGGGCACAGAGATGTTGCAGGGGGCTGGGTGGCACTGCACGGCCTCGTGTGGCAGCCTGGGACGTTGCTTGGCATGGCACGACGCCGTGGGGCATCACATGGGGCCATGGGGCATCGCATGGGGCCGTGGGGCACGGCACGGCACCGGGGGCACGGCACGGGACTGCATGGCACCTCACGGCCCAGCGTGGCTTCACACGGAGCCCGGTGGCATTGCACAGCGCCGCGTGACGCCGCACGCCGTCACGTGGCATCGCATGGCACCAGGTGGCGTTGCATGAGGGCCCACGTGGCGTCGCACGGCACCGGGTGGCCTTGCCTGGGAGCACACGGAGCCGCGTGGCCTTGCCAGGCTGTGTCCCCCCTCCCCAACCACCTCCGTGCACCCCCCCCCCCCCCAGGCTGCTGCCCCCCTCCAGCCGGAGCTTCGTGCTGCGGGACCTGGCGGCGGGGCGCGAATACGACCTCTGCATCTCGGCGCTCTACGCCGAAGGGGCGACGGCGCTGCCCACCGCCCGCGCCCTCGGCTGTGTCCGCTTCGCCACAGCCAGCGGGGCTCCCGGCTGCGCCGCCCTCCCCCGACCCCATTTTTTGGGGGGCACCGTCATCATCGTCATCGGCGCCGCCATCGCCGCCTCCGTCCTCGTCTTCATCCTCATCCTCACCGCCCGCTACAAGGCAGCGGCTGCCCGCCGCCCCCCCGCCGCTGTCGCCAGCGTCTGCTCCCAGACCAACGGCACCCACAGACCCCCTGAGCCGGAGCCGCCGCCGCCGCTGCCACTGCTGCCCCCCGCCCTCCCGCCCCCAGCACCCATGGGTGCTGTCGGTGGGGGGGCGCGGGGGCTCTTCCCCAGCCACAGCTACCCGCGGCGTGCACGGACTCGGCGCCACGGCTCGCTGCCGCGCCTCGACCTGCCTGACGCGGCCCCCACCCTGCGGCCCTCCTTCGGCAGCACCCACTGGATGCTTGAGAGCACCGTCTAGGGGGGGGCAGGAGGCAAGCAGCACCCCAGGGTGCTTGGAGGCAGCCTCCCCCCCCCCGCCGCGGTGGCACCGGGTCCTCGGCATCCCTGTACGCTCCTGGGTGCTCACGTGCACCCCTGGGTGCCTGAACGCAGCCTTGGGTGCTTCTGTGCGCCCTTGGGTGCCCAAATGCACCCTTGGGTGCTGAAATGCAGCCTTGGGTGCCTCTGGGTGACCAAACGCACCCTTGGGTGCTCCTGGGTGCCCAAATGCACCCTTGGGTGCTCCTGGGTTGCTGAAGACAGCCTTCGGTGCTCCTGGGTGACCAAACACAGCCTTGGGTGCTCCTGTGCACCCTTGGGTGCCCAAATGCACCCTTGGGTGCTCCTGGGTTGCTGAAGACAGCCTTGGGTGCTCCTGTGCACCCCTGGGTGCCCGAATGCAGCCTTGGGTGCTCCTGTGTACCCTTGGGTACCTGAACACAGCCTTGGGTACTCCAGTACACCCTTGGGTGCTCCTGGGTGACCAAACGCACCTTTGGGTGCTCTTGGGTGCCTGGTGCACCCCTGGGTGCCTGTACGCAGCCATGGCTGGTTGCCTGTGGCCCCCCCCCCCCCCGCTCTGGGTGCTTGTGGGTGCCACTGGGTTCCTGCACGCACCCCTAGGTGCTCCTCGGGGTCCCCATGTGCACCCACATGCCCCCCCCCCCCAATCAGTATCCATGTGCCCCCCCCCCCTCGCTCCGGGGGCACCCGTATGCAACCCAGTACCTACTTGCCCCCATGGCACCCGCGTGGGCACCCCCGGGACGTGCGTGAGCACCCGGACACACGTGGGCACCCTGAGGGGGGATGCGCGCCCGGGGACTTGTGCGTGCCCCGACACGCGTGTGCGCCCCGACACGCGTGTGCGCCCCTGGCCTGTCCCCCGCCGCGGTGCCTTCGGCCGGGCCGGCGGCAGCGGGGGGGCCCCGCACACGCCACTGACATGTCTGCACAGATGACACGAGAACCGCAGCCCCCCCCCCCCATCCTACCGGGGGGGGGACTGGACGCCTGGGTCCCCCCCTGCCTCCCCCTCCCTCCCAGTTGTCCCCTGTCCCCCCCCCCCCTCCCCCCGCCTCGGCCCGGGGCCTCCTATCTGGCTGGTCTGGATAACCCCGCGGGGGTCGGCCCCCTCGGCCCCCCCATTTACCCTTTGCCCCCCCCATCACCCCCCCAGCCCCATTTGCCCCTTTAACCCCCCCCCCGCTCCCCCATCACCCCCCTATTTGCCCCTTAACCCCCCCCCATCTGGCCACCCCCCCCCCCGGTTGCCCACCCCCCCCACCAGCCGCCCCCCCGGGCCCCCCCCCGGCCCGCTGCAGTGTTTAACACAAGTTTTTACATTAAAAACCTGTGCCCCCCCCGCCCGGGGCGATTAAACCTTTTGTGTGTGAAGAGGAGGGGGAGCCGCTCTGTCTGTGGGGGGAGGGGGGGGGTCCCGGGGGGTCCCACTGTCTGCGGGGTCCCGCTTTGTCTGGGGGGGGGGGGGGGTGTCCGGGGAGCCCCAGCCTCATATGAGACTCTCGAGAATCTCCCGTCCGCGCCCCCCTCCCCCCCGAGGCAGCCCCCAGTATGCAAATGAGCTCACTAGTATGCTAATGAGCGGGCTAACGAGGTGGGCGCCGTGGCCATTGGCTGAGGGGACGGGGGGTGGGGCGACTATGCTAATGAGGGATGGGTTAATTACCCCCCCCCCCCGCCGTTGCCGGGATACTGTTGCCGGGATGCGGGGGGATGCAGTTGCTCGGAGACTGCCGGCGCCATGGCAAGGGCGTGGCCTTGGCACATTAATATGCAAATCAGGGGCGGAACTTGCACACCCCCCCCCATCACTGTTCCCCCCCATCACCCCCGGGCATCTGCTAATTACCCTCCCTCATTTGCATACAGGACACCTGGGTCCCAGGCTAGCCTCCCCCCCCCTGTGACTCAGTTTCCCCAAGGCCACTGCCGAGGCCATGGTGGCGGGGGGGGGGGGGCGGGGAGGACACCTGGGTCCCTTCCCAGGGGGAAGGGGGGGGTTCCCAGACACCTGGGTCCCCTCCCACAGGGGTGGAGATGCTGGGGAAGGTTGGGGGGGGGGCGGTGGCCCCAGACACCTGGGTCCCTTCCCAGGGGGGTGGAGATCCCAGGGGGGGCCTCGAACACCTGGGTCCCTTCCCAGGGAGGGGGGCTCCACACCTTGAGGGGGGGCGGCCCCAACACCTGGGTCCCGTCCCCCCCCCCCTCACCCCGTCCTTGGGCTCAGGTATATCTGGGCAGCACCAGGGGCAGCAGGGGGGTGGGCGATGGCGGTGGCGGCGGTGCTGGTGGTGCTGGCGGCGGCGGTGCTGGCGGGGGCCGAGGCGCAGTGCCCGAGCCCCTCCGACCTGCGGACGGCCAACGGCACCCGCATCTGCGCCGAGCTCTACACCGACAACAGCCCCTACTACGACCAGTGCTGCGGGGGGTCTGCCCTCGTGGTGTACCCCGGCTCTGACGTCCCCTACATGCCCCACAGCTGGGTCGCCACCGTCTCCTCCTTGGTGGTGGGCACCCGCTGCGAGCTGACCGTCTGGTCTCGGGCCGGCAAGAAGGGGAAGAGCCGGAGTTTCGGGGCCGGCGCGGTGCCGCGGTTGCAGGAGGTGCGGCGGGGGCTCTTTGGCGACTGGAACAACGCCATCAGGGGCTTCTACTGCCAGTGCCGCTGAGGCAGGTGGCACAGGGCGGCGCGGGTCAACACCAGTCAACATGAGTCAGCACGAGTCAACGCAGGCCATTGCGAGTCAACACAGGCCAAGACAAGTCAACATGAATCAACACGAGTCAACGTGGGCCAAGACAAGTCAACGTTAGCCAATACGAGTCAACAACGTCCAACACAAGTCAACCTCGGCCAAGACAAGTCAACGTGAGTCAACGTGGGCCAAGAAAAGTCAACGTGAGTCAACAGGGGCCAAGACAAGCCAACATGGGCCAAGACAAGGCAACAAAAGTCAAATCAAGTCAACGCGGGCCAAGACAAGTCAATGTGAGTCCACACAGGTCGCCGTGAGTCCACATGGGTCAAGGCTGACAGATGTGGGCTGACACATGTTGATGTGGCAGTGCCACCCCCACCTCCGCGCCCCCCCTCCCCCCAACCTCACACAGCTCCGAGCGCAGCCAATAAAGCCTGGAGGCTGCAGCAGCTCCTGCCTCGCGGGTGCTTTATTGGGGGGGGAAGTGGGGTGGGGTGGCAGGCAGTGGCCCCCCCGGGTATCTTTGGGCAGGGAGAAGGGGGGTCCCCACGACCATCACCCTGTGACCCCCCTCCTCTCCCAAGCCAGGACCGCGGGAGGGATACTGGGGGGGTTCCCACACACTCAGCCCTGGGTGGGTCACACGTGTGGGCAGATGTGCACACGTTCCTCACATGCACATACATCACATGGGTACGTGGGCACGCACATGTGTGTGACCCTACATGCACACGCTACTACCTGTGTCTGCATGCACAGGCCCCCCCAAAGAAACCACATGGGACACAGCTGTCTCCAAAAGGACACGTGTAATCTCCAGGGGTCCCCGTGCCAGCCCCGGGGCCACCCCATACCGCGGCATTACAAAACGACAATATAAATAGCTTTGTGAAAAAACAAAACGGGAGGGGGGGAAAAAAAAAAAAAGAACAAAAAACCCCAAAGGAACAAAAATGTATTTGGAAGGGGGGGGTGGGGTGGTAAGAACCCCAAATCAGTAGTGTGGCCACGGGGCCATAGTGCTGGGGACACGTGTCGTCCCCCCCCCCCGGAGATGCAGGTGGTGGCCCAACCCTGGGGCTGGATAGGGGTAAAAAAAGGGAATTTAAAGGAAAACGTAAGGGGGGAGATGTCCCAAACCACTCCCCAGGGTGGGGGCGACACCGGGTCCAGGGTGGGATAAGCCCCCAGCCCCAAATCTCTGCCGGGAAGCAGGGGGGGGACACTGGGATGGTGTCACAGCATGGCCTCACTGTTGGCCCTGCGCGGAGCGTCGGTGAAGTCATCAAAACCGAGCCGTCCCCCCTCCCCGGCTGCTCCCCGGCTCAGTAGTACAGTGCAGGGGGGTCCATGACCCCGCCAGCGCCCCAACAGTAGTGGCACAGTCACGAATCCAGTTACGAGGCGATGGTGAGGGCGAGGAGGGTGCCGGGGTGGCCGCCGGCACTGCCGGCTCCTCACCGCATGCGGTTTTGGCGCATGAGGGGGACGATGCAGGAGGGGGGCCCCGCTTTGCCCAGGAAGGGGTGCTTCAACAGTTCGTTGGCGGTGGCCCGCTGCACCGGGTCCCGCACCAGCATGCGGTCGAGGAAGCCTTTGAGGGAGGGTGAAACCTGCGGGGAGGGAGCAGGGCGGCTGTCAGCAACATCCCGGGGTGGGTGGACACATCCCAGGGGACCTCGGGGAGCCCCCGGAGGGTTTTCTCCCTCCCCAGGATGCCCTGTCACCCCCCCCTTTACCTTGTGCACGTTTTTAAGCTTGGGGGGCAAATTGTCTCGGATCATCTTCATGGCCTTTAACGGTGGCTCGTTAAAATAGGGCGGCTCCCCGTCGACCATCTCGATAACCATCACGCCCAGGGACCAGATATCCACCTGCGGGGTGGCGGGGGCATGGTAAAGCCAGGGGTTAATTCAGGGGTGAGGCCACCCCACACCCTCAAACCCGCAGCACACTCACCTCCGGGCCGTAGGGCAGTCGGGAGATGAGCTCCGGTGCCATCCAGTACGGGGTCCCCACCAGCGACTTCCGTCGCGGCACCTCCTTGTTCACTTGGGCGCAAAACCCGAAATCGGAGAGTTTCACCTAAAAAGCCGGGGAAGGGGGCCGGTGAGAAGGGCCGCCACCGCATTTTGGCTGGCCGGAAGGCTCTGTACCCACCACCACCATACCCCACCATGGCGCTTACCCTGCCGTCGTGCGTGAGGAGGATGGAGTCGCTCTTGATGTCGCGGTGGATGACGCCCTGCGCGTGGAGGACAGAGAGGGCCTTCAGGACAGCCAAGCAGACGGCTGCGATCTGCTCCTCGTTCATCCTACGAGCCGACAGAGAGGGTGGGAGGTGAGAGCCAAGCGTGCCAGGGTGGCAGACAACCCCAGTGCCAAGCCGGTGAAGGGGGGACACACGTGGGGGTCCCTGGGACATACCTGGTGTGTGTGACGATGTCGGTCAAGGCGCCACCCTCCAGGAACTCCATCACCACCCAGAGCTCGTCACCCACCAGGTAGCTGTTGTACATCTCCACCACGTTCTCGTGCTGGTAGTCCCGCATGATTACCACCTGCCGAGGGGAGATTGCGATTGAGCCCCCCCACGGCACGCAACACCCGAAAGTGGGTCCCTGAGGGGGTCCCTGCTCTGCCTCACCTCGTTAAAGAGCAGCTCGCGCCGCTGCTGCTTGCGCAGGTCCATCTTCTTCACGGCCACCAGCTTGCCGGTGCTCTTGACAGTGGCGATGCAGACGATGCCGGTGGAGCCCTCACCGATCTTGATGAAGTTGTCCAGGTAGGTGCGGGGGTCTCCGGGATCCACCACCATCTGCAGAGCCGCCCGAAATTGCTCGTGGGAGACACGTTGGGGCTCACGTTGGGGCGAGCGGGGCTGCTGCGGCCCTGCTGGGGGTGGCGGGGGGCCGGTGGGTGGCTGGCGAGCAAGGTGGGGATCCGAGGCGTGTGGGGTGAGGCCGGGATGGGGCGGCTCAGGGTTTTTGGAGCGCGGCGGGCCGGGGGGGTGGGCTCGGGAGGAGCCGGCACTGCTGCTCACCGGCCCGTTGGATGCCACCTCTTGCGGTCGTCCCGGCCGGTGCTCTGCCTGCAAGGAGATGGGAGGAGAGGGACGTCAGCTGCCAAAAGCCGAAGGTAGCGCATGGCCAGAGCTGGGATTTTGCCACTGTCCCCAAAATGCTGGGCGCCAACCCTGCAGCCTCCAACCAAATGAGTGGCAGAGGCGTTAGTGGGGCCAGGCGCTGCTGAAGGAAAGGTTTGCACTGGACAGGCTTGGAAGGACCAAGGAAGGGGGAAGAGGAGACCGTGGAGGAGCCAGTGGCCGCTTCAGAGACAAGGATGGGGCCGGTGCCGCAAGGAAAGCACGGAGTGCCCGCGGGGCCGGTGGTCTTCGGCATGTGCCGGTCCTACCGGTCTTAATTGGAGCGCAGGAGCCCATTAGCTGGCACTTGCTTAGGAAGCAGAGGAGAGAGGCTGCTTTTCTAGGAGGTGGAGGAGAGGCAGAGCGAGGAAAAGCTCCCCTGGGCTGCACAGCCAGGGAAGGAGAGGTCGCTGCCAAGCGGATCTGGTCGGAGCGGAAGGGAGCAGGGGAGGAACCTTTACCTGTGAACCTGCGCCCCTGCCGGGGTCGGTCTCAGCCCGCGGGTAGGTATTAAAAGGCCGTCCCGTCTGCTGAGCCGTCTTCATCACCCCTTCAGAGACGGGGATGTTGGGAGTCCGGATATTGGGCCCGGAGAGTGGGCGTTTGTCCCGGGGGGATTGTGGGCTGGTCTCGCCGGCGTAGGTGGATTTGGGGCGCTTGTCGGAGGGCTCGGGGCGCTCCCGCCGCACCACCCGGTCGGCCGGCTCGCTGTAGTCCCTGTCGGTGGGGTAGTCCCGCCAGCCATCCCGCTCGGCTGGGGTTTTGGGGTACTCGGGAGGGGGCGGGCGGCCGCCGGCAGGGGGAGCAGGTTTGGGACCGGGTTCCTGCCCGCGGGGCTGCTGGTGGTGGTGGTGGTGGGTGCGCTGGTCCTCCCTCTCCCGGGGTCTCTCCTTGCCCTGCTCTAGCTCGCTCCTGGCCCCGTGACGGCTCTTCTCCTTGCTCCTGCCGGCATCCTCGTGCGGCCGGGCAGCGGCCGGGCCCTCGGAGAGGCCGTTCTCCTGGTAGAGCTGGTCACGGTGGGGCGGGAAGGGGGGGCTGTCCCTGCGCAGAGAATTGGAACGGGACACGGACATGTTCTCAAACTCGTCCAGCAGCCAGGTCAGGGAGCCGTCCTTGGCGGCTTTGCTGCCCCGCACGATGGTCTTTGAGCAGGACGTGGGACGGGAGGCGGACAGGAACACAAAACACAAACAGAACAACAGAAAAAAAAAAAGAAAAAAAAGGGAAGAAAATAAAAAAAAATGAAAATGAAATGCCTGGTGGTGATGGGGACACGGCTCACACAGAGGGGATGTGGGGAGGGAAGGGGACGGGGTCTCCAGGGGCTGATGCCAATGCCACCTCGGTCCAGTCGAGTGCCGGGAGGTGGCTGAGCCCAGCGGGGCCGTGCAGCCTCATGGAGGAGGATGCTGGAGGCTGGGAGAGAGGAGAGGGGGCTCTGCCTTTCCCCAGCAGCCCCAGGCCCCACCGGGATGTTTCTAGGTACTAAAATAACAGGGCTCTCCCTCGGGGAGCTGCAGCTGGCCTCGTGCCTCTCCTCCAGGACGGGCCAAGCGCCCCAAGAGGCAGCAAGCACCCGAGAAGTGTTTGGCCAGACCCAGTCCCGCTCGGGGGACTCACGGGAAAGGGTCTGAGGGGCTGCTGGCAGCGCCTCATCCTCTGGCTTGTGCCCGGGGGGCTCTGTCTGCCCCCAAAACACCATTATTAGTAACTGTGCAGAGGCAGCAGGTTTTGTTCCTGGCTGGGGTCCAGCCCCAGCAAAGCTCTGGGGCAGGCGCTGGTCCTCCTCCCCTCAGTGTCATCAGCTCATGGAGGAGGCAGAGGAGATGCAGGAGGTGAGGGCAGACATGGTTTGTTTAGCCAAAGGTTAATGAGCCTGTCCCGAATGCTGCCTTGGAGCAAAGGGGAAGAGCAGAGCAGGTAAAAATGAAGCCTGATGCTGGAAGGCAGGTCCCAGCCGGGCAGGACACCCAAACTGGGGAGCTGTGGGCTGCGCAGGGAGGGTTCCCCCGGCTCCCAGTATCAGACTGGCTGGAGTGGGGAGGGACATGCCCCGTTTCTCAGCTCTCAGGGAGGAATCTGCACCCTCGTGGACTTCAGCCTCGGAGGGCACGACCATGCAGCAAGAGGTGAGGGGATAGTGGGAACCATCCCATCCCCTTCCCCTAGACCTCTTGCCTTCCTCTGAAGAGGATGCCTTCCCCTGCAGCAAGCACCTCCGCACAGGGTGAGCGAGCACAGCATGCCATCCTTGGCTATTTATATCCCCTCCTCTTCCTCCTCCTCCTCCTCCTCCCACCGCCTTGGGGAGGAGGTTATTTCCTTGACAGGCGAGCCGAGCCTGTACCTCCACAACAAACCCCAGCTGCGTGGGACGCAGCGGCTCCCAACCACGAGCCATGGGGCTTGGCAGCGCCGAGGGGCCCCACCGGTTTTGGCATCTTTTTGGGTCAGCAGAATTGCCCAGCTGGCTTCGCTCGGAAGGGCTGCAGCCAGCGTTACTCACGGCTGCTGGAGCCATCCCATTGTCCGGGGCAAACCAGCCGAGCGAGCGAAGCCGCTGGCTGCGCAGGAATGCCAGCGCTGGGCATGCTGGTCGCCCTGTGGCCAGTGCCGGGGACTTTAATTAGGGTGAAGGTGGAGGAACGGCAGAGCTGGGGCACGGGGGTGGCGTGGGTGTCCTCAACCGAGGGGAACAGACAAGCCAGACTTAAAAAAACACAACATAATGGCAGCTTGGGGAAACACAGGCATGGGGAGGGGATGAGATGGGAAGGAACAGACGCTGGTTTTCCCTGGCGTTTTCCTGTAGGGTGGGTTTTTTCCAGCTGCTGGGGGGATGTGGGAGAGGTTTTCACACCATGTGGGTGGCAGCTGGGTGGTCCCCGTCCTGCACAGCTCTGCACTGAGTGGGGAAGGGGCAGGTGGTCGGCCGTGGGGATGCCACTGCTGCCTGCATGGGTTAGAGATCAAACTGCCACCTTACCTGCTCCGTGGCACCCCGGGGAGAGGGCATGGAACTCAAATTATCCCCAGCCTGGCTTTCTGGCCCCTAAAGCAGTATCATCAGCCCTCCCCGAGAGGGCAGAGGCCATGCTGGCAGAGCTGCCTACCTTCTGCGAGCCGTGCTGGATGGCAGTGATGCAGACGGGGTCCACCAGCGGCTTGGGGCGCTTGGCCGACTCCTCGATGATGCCCTGCCATTGCCGTGGCAGCCCTGTGAATTTCTGCTCTTGCTGGTCGTAGCCGGTGTGGACACGGTGCTCAAAGTTGGAGGGAGCAGAGATCTCGATGCGTTTCTTCTTCTTGCTGAACATGGTGAGGCCGGCTAGAAGACCTGAGGGGCAAAGAAGAGGGACAAAAATGAAGCCTGGAGGTGGAGGGAGAGGTGGGCAGTGCACCAGTGACCTCAGCAAGCCATAAAATGAACAGCCCCTTCTTTAGAAACTGACCTTGCTCTCTGGCAAAATAATTACTTGCCACACATGTGCCAAAAAGGAAACACCTTGAGTGACTGCAAGCCCTGTGCTTCGTTAGGCTGCTCCCGGTCCAGGCAGGTTATTATAGCCCACCCGACCTCGCAGCTGCGTTTGCAATCCCCCACCAGTCCTTCTCATCCCCCATTTTTTCCGCTTGTTTGAAGATGCATTTGCAAGTCCCTCCTGCCTTTATTTTTTTAATGCGAAGGCAGCAATTGCAAACCAGGGCAACCAAGGGAGCTTTTCGGGGCTCCAGGCTGCCCACCTGTACAGCGCATGAGAAAATTCCCTTCAATGAGCTTCGGCTCCTCAACCTGCCGTCCTTCTTTGTAACAACCTGGGTGGGCAATTTCCTCGGCTCTTCTTCCAGCCGTTCCACGAGCGGCTTCCCCTGACACGCTGTGTCCCAGCACCCAGGGATTTAGGGCTGATCTCGCAAGCGTTTCACAGCACTGCAATTACTCTTGCGCTGGTTTGGAGCCAGAGTTTGGCAACTGTCCCCCCAAGGGCTTCAACCAACACATTACAGCCTCCTTGGGGCAGAAAACACCCACTCAGACACACAAGGGAATCAGCAGGTATTCATCATTATACTGAAGTTAAACACTAGCAGCTGAACAGACACCTAAGGGTAAAACACTGACCCTGCACTGCTCTGGGCTCGTTAGCCGGCCACAGACGAACCCAAAGCAATCCCTTGCAGTGTATTCTCCTGGCTCCCCACCACCAGCCGCCCCGAAGTGACAGGGAACCGGTTGGATAGGGAGCGGCGCGGAGGTCTGCCCAAGCCAAGCAGGCAGGTGGACGGGTCCCTAGCCAGGACCTCAAGCAAAATCTCCATAATTAAAGGTGTTTTCTCAAGCACATGGGACGTGTTGCCAAGATGGGGACAGTGGTGTTCACATGCATCCCTGCATTGTGGAACAACTTTGCTTACGATTATTGTCTTCCAGATCGAGGTCCTGTTTTGGTCCCTGGTGACTGATCCTGCAAAGTTCTCCATGAAAAGAAAGCCGGCGGAGTGCAGCACCTCTCCAAGAGGTAGCAGAGGGGCCTGGGGTGCTTTTGGTGTGACACTAAAGCAGCAGCAAGTTTCCTCAGAGCCTCCGTGGGGGCCATGCATCCCGGCTCAGCCCCAGGAAGCACCGTTGCCTCCGTGAATCACGGGACAACACAGGCTTGAATTACTAATGCCTGTCCTCACTGCAAAGGCATTTCCAAGCCCAGCTGAGGCTGGACTCTGCTTCCTTCCCCCGCAACCACCGGGCTTTTGCCCGTCCCAGAGGTGAGATAACACTGCTGCCAGGGATTCGGCAGCTCACACGACCCACGGAGACGGTCAGGGACGTCCTTCTGCTCTCCGCAACTGTTCCAGTTGTCTTCCTGAAGCCATAAAGGGGTGGCAGGAGGCAGGGGTCTTCTACCCTCTGGGATAATCCTGCTTCGTTCCGCTTGTCTTTGCTTCCTCCCCAGCATAACTCCCACAGGCATTATGTTTCTTCCAGGAGAAGGGAAGTTTTCGGAGCCCCAATCTTGCAGACGTTTTTCTGTGTCCCTCCTCTCGTTGATGTAACGCTCCTAAATCTAAAAACTAAGCAAAAAACCCTCCCACAATTAAAAGCTAGGAGATTTAAAAAAAAAAAACAACCCACAAGGTGCAACAAGGAAAGCAAGTCGGTAGCGAATGCAAGCCCGGGCAGTCCAGCAACACCCGGGAAAAGGTCATTTCGCTGGACGTTGGTGACTAACACCATTCCTTAAGCCTTTAGGTAAAAGGGTGTCATTTGAAACCCCTTTTAAGTGTGGTTTTAAGGCAGCGTTTTAAGTTACAAGCTGAATAAACTGGCAAGAAAAACAGCCTGACCTGCAAAAAGCTGGGCACGCAGATGTTCAGCCTGAGCGAGAACAACAGACTGTTTAGTCAGGCACTTAAATACAGGTCGAGGAGCCTAAAATACAAGTCAAGGCTGCTGAAACTAAACTTAGCAGCATGGCCAGCACATTTTCAGCATGAAATTCAAACCCAGTTTTCGCCCAACAAGTTATACAGTTTCCCTTTGCAGGCTGTAAAGACAAAGCCACCCAATGCAGCCAGTTTTCTTTATTTATTTACAAGTTTTGTTCATTCACAGTGTACTTGAGACTATCCCTGAACGCATCTCAGTCCCCCAGGATGAAGAGTTGTTACTGCGGAGGAAGCCTGGCCCCAGGGTGGATCCCAACGCCAATTTTCCTGGTGTAAACACCCGCAGCCAGGCACAATAGAGGCTTGTTTACACCGTCCAAACGCCCGCATCCTTTCAAGCGCAAAGGTACACGATCGATCCTGCCCAGCAGGAGCCTGGAGCGCTGGCAAGCTTCCCCTAAATCAACAATTTCAGGTTGTTTTTTTGAATTGTTTCAATAGCTTCTGCAGCGGAGCAGATGCTGGAAGTCGGCGCAATCCTACTTCTCCCGACCCGGGAGGGGAAAGGAAAAAATTTCTGAGTTGCGGTAAAGAGAAAAAAAAGAAATCAAGCTTTACATGGATACCACCACACCCAGGGCTAAAGCAAGAGCACTCGAGAGCGAGCCCTTGCTCTTGGGCATCGTGGCTCGGCTGATATTCCAACCAGGATGAGAGCCCGAAAGAAACAGGTTGGAGCTATTGGACCCTATTAAACACCAGTGTTGAGTCGAGGGGAAAGATTAGCAACGCAAAATGCTCCTAAAGCAGCTTAAGGACCTTAAACTCTGATTTTTTTTTTCCCCCATTAAATACCTGCCGAGCATCCTCTGGGTCCAGCCCCATACACATGGGGTGCCAGTGGTTGGTGCAGTGAATGCAGAACGAGGGGTGAGCAAGAAAAGCGTCCCCTTGCTGAAACACTCTCGCCGCAGCCTGGAAAGACCGGTAGCACTGGCTATTTCCACCTCAGCACTCCGGCTACTGATGGCAACACCAGCACCTGCCCGCTGGCAGCGGCATCGAGAGCTGCCAAGTCTGCCGGCGGTTGCCAAAACCAGCTGATCTCTGTAACTACCAGCTTGTTCTGGACTCGGTGGATAACAGAGATCGGTTCACAGCCGCTGCCGGGGATCTGCTGGCACTCGGCGAGCCGTGGTCCAGGAGGTGCTGTAATTAATGGGGGGCAGATGATGCTTTTAAACAGGTTCCTGCTCGAGTGCGAGCCCCAGTGTCCATACACCAATGCTCCTCACCTTAGGTGCAAGCGCCAGGGAGAGAAGAGGACGAAGCTGCAAATTAACCCACCTTTCACTTGCCTGAAACCAGCAGGTCGGTGCTTTCATGTGAGAAGCAGCTTGGGCTTTAAAACATCAAAAAAAGTACCAAAAAATCCCCTCTCTGGGGACACAGAGTGCCGGAACCAGGGGAATGCCACCACGGGGATGAGCCTACCAAGCTATGGTGGTGCAAGCCTCTCACCGAATCCAGCTCCAGCCCTGCGTCTTGCTGGCAAAAGCCCGTTGGCGGAGGAAAAACCAGTTTTTATTTGTTTGTTAGTAAAAGCAGGCAGCTGGGAGGAAGCACACCCCTCCCACACGGGATGGGGGACATGGAGGCAGCCGAGTAAAACAAACCCAAGGAAGCCTGGCATTTTAGGCCACTATTTAAGGTTTGTTTATTTAACTCCCTCGTTTCTCCAGTTTCAGAAGGAGCAGTGCCATCCTGCAGTGCCCAAACCCAAAAGGAGCTCTCCAGGAGGATTTTGGGACACACTGCGGCTGGTGGGATGCGATTCGAGCATGACCTTTAGTACCTAACCCCACCGGCTGGTTTCACAGTGGTCGGTGCCTGGGACCAGGCTAGAAACAAGCTGACAAAATTTGAAAGGGGACTGAAGTCAGTCAAGTCGAGAGGCTGAATCCTGCGGGAGCTGGGTGACACCCCCACCACTATGCACACCGTCCCCATCCGGCAGAAGGGGCACAATCCTGGGACACACAGGGACTCAGGGATAATGCCGAAATCCTGCTGCGGGCATGGGGAGAGCGGCAGAGCCAGGGCTGCCATGAGACGGATCTGTTTTTCCCACTTTCGCTGCCTTCGGGTGGTGATTGTGGCTGTTTCCTTCCATTTTAGTCTCCTGAATCTGCTTCCGACAGGCTGCCCGGCGCAAAACTCAACAGCTCTTAAGACAATCCCTTTCTCCACACAGGAAATCCCAACTCCGGTGCTCCGGCATCCCACCACGTCCAAGGCGTCCACAAAGGCATTCCCTCCTATCCATCTTTCCCAGTCTTTGAGGTTTTCTGAATAAATCCCCGATCCATTAGCAAAGTTTTTCTCTGCCTGGATGCCTCCACCTCCATCCTGGTCTCCCTTTAAAAAAGGGAGGGAATCCCATATATTTGCAATCCCCCATTTTACCTGCTCACCCGGGGGGTCTGACATCGCCACTCTCTGGCTGTCCGCAGCACAACCCAGCACCGGCTTGGGCTGGGTTGAATCCTGAACCACACTGTGCACAGGCGTGCACATTAATTAGGGGTAAATGAAGGTGTGAACGTGCAGCCAGCAGGTTTACGGGATTCCCAAGCCAGAAAAACTTCACCTTGTAGACCCCGATGGCTAAAAAGTAACCCTGGGGCAGGTGCTTTTGTTCAGTTCATCCTTTTACGGTCACAGCAAGCATCATGTCAGCTTCCCGTAGCTTCTAGCCCAGGCAGACTGCTGCTGTTTTCGTGAGGAACAGACGTTTCACGCCATCCCTGTGGCAGGACTGCGCCTGAAAGGAAAACTAAGGCTGGCCCCTCCTTTCACCTGCACCTGTTGCTCCCAAACACCACCTTCCTTTGCACAGGATCCTTCCTTGCATGCAAGAGCCTTTGTGGAGAATCGCTGCGTGGACAGAAGTCTGGTTTCTGGATGGCAAAGAGTCTCCTGGTTTTGGGAGATAATCGCTAAACTTTGAGTGGGATGTTTAAAAAACGCTCGCTTTGTGTTTGACTGCAGGGAAGTCTAAGGAAAATAAATATACCTGGAGGATATACGTCAACCCGCACATCGGAGGTTGGAGCATCCGAGTGCCTCGGGACCCTACTAGTTAAGCTAATCAGCCTCCAAATCTACCTTGACTTTGCAAAAAATAATCCTTTTGGGGCTGGCTGGGGGAAAGCAGGCAGCGCAAAGGGGCAGGGGGGCTGAGCGGAGCCTGGAGGAGGTCTCCATGGTGGGATGGGACTCTCTGCAAAAGGAGGAAGGGGTTAAGAGCGGGTTAACATCTCCCCCACATTCCCCCCTCTTGGCTAGATACTCGCCTCCACCAGAGCTATGCACATTCCTCAGCCCTGTCCTAGCCCAGGTCAGATTCCCTTTATCTCTGCTTTGTTTAATTAGTCAGCCATTAACTAACGCTTCTAGCAGCCCTGAGTAAACAAAACGGCAGAATATTCTCCATTGCTGACAAACACCCCGAAACCTATGTTATCGCTGGCAGGGAGTTTGCTAGCAGCTTTCAAATGAAAAATAAAGGAGGGGGGGGAGCTAACAAAGGTGCATGCAGGCAATTTGTTCCCTTGCATAAAATCTGAAACTGATAGATTTGAATGTCCATTGGCAGGAGAGTGTCCTGCCATTCGCGTGGACAAATGGCAAACAGATTTAATAGATCCCCGGCAGGATCCAGAAGCAGCATCCCGTTTGTCCCTGTGCCTAAGAATAAATCTCTGGTGCAGCCGTACGTGGTTCACACACTCGCCTCCTCTTTAAACACATTGGGCCCAGCAAAATAAACATCTGGTCCAGCCGCTGCTGCTCCCCGGAGCAGCAGAAAGGGGCTGTTTGTCTTGCAGCTGCACCACGTTCGCATCCCAGAGCTGCTCTCCCTACCCCAGGCTCTGCAAAGAGACTTTCTGCCCGATCCAGGCGAAGTTTGGATTTTGAGACACAATTTTAGCTGAGGGCACTCAGAAGTTGGATAAATTACGTGGTGCCTGAGGGAAAAAAAAAACCCAAGCCCCACACAAAGGGGGCTCTGGAGTCCTGGCTGCCCCCGGCATCAGCTCAGCTCACCCAGAGCCTCCTCCAAGGTTCAGAGGAGCCCACGGGATGCCCAAGAGCAAGAAGAACCCCCCGGGTGCCAGCGCTGTCACCCACCGCACCCATTCACAACTGACTCTGGCATTCAGGTCTCCTCTTCAGGCCAGGTCAGGCTCGGACATAAGGGGTTTTAGGGGGTCTTACAAACCCCCAAAGCCTTGTTGCCACTGTGCCAGCAGGCAGCTGGCTCCGGGTCACATTATTTCCTCCTCTTGTTTCCAGGCAAGAACAACCTTTTGCTTGCCACCAGCTGGGAAGCGTTAGCCAGCGACCAGTCCTTCCACACCATTAACCTGCGTGCCAGCTGTGGCCGAGCAGGACACCCTTCCAAAGGGATATCCAGTTTTTAAAGTCCAAACCCTGTGTGTGGCACAGATGTGGGGCTCAGTTTTCCCCTGCTTGCTGGGTTTTCAATTTTTCCCCTTTTTCTTCCCATGCAAACAGGCTCACCCCTACGCGCAAGGAAAATGAGAGTCCCTCCCATCTTCCTTGCCAGAAATAACTCCGTTTCCCCCCGAAACACCGGCCTCACCTCACAGCGCCGCTAATGAACAACAGACCTGCTTCAGCCAGCAAGATGGAGAGATCCCCTGTTGCTCTGCGCGTCTCCAACAGCCACCCAATCCAGCTCAGGCTCAGAAAGGGAATGAACCTCCTCTGAGAGCCTCCCCCTCGGTGCTCCCCCCTCCCAAAACACCCTGGTTAAAACTCATTAAAAAAACCAAACATAAAAATCAGCCAGACTCTGCATTACTCACCTTCACCATCCTCCTGCTTCCTGCAAGCCAGAGGGGGAGGAGGGAGAGAAGATCGCCCCAAGCCCTCACCCTGAGAGTGGTGTGGGGACTGAGGAACCCCCCCAAAACCGTGCACGGGTGGCCCCTTGTGGGGCAAAGGGGGCTGGGGGGGGTCACAGCTCACGCTGGAGGCCGGCAGCTCCGGCCCAACGCTCCGGGCCAGCGGCAGAGCTTCCAACTCCTGACGCTGCAAACTCCAAAGCGCCTCCCCCAGCACCAGCGAGCGATGGGCGGATGAGCGCAGGACAGGGGCCAGGATGTGGGGAGACCTATGGATCGGGGCAATCTGCCATCAGCTCCCCAAGCCAGCCAGGGTCCACGCTCCCAGACCCCCCACCTGGTTCCCGGACCCTGATGGCCGCTCCCGGTCCCGTGGCGGGGCACGATCACTGCCTACGGAGGACCTGGCCAACGCGGTGGTCCTGGCACACAGCTCTCCCCACCGGTGCTTTCTCCCCCTCCCGCCGCACTGCCGACTTTCCCAGCTTCACGTACTTCCCAACCTGCTCTTATTGCCCTCCAGAACCGGTTTCGCAGGCAGACGCTCCTGCCGCTGGGCTCCCATGGGCTCCGGGCTTGCACCGGGACGGCCGGACTTTCCTCTCCTTCATCCTCCGGCGGTTGGATGCCGGGGACGGACTGGGACAGGGGAGAGCAGCGCGGTTAACCCCGGCGTACCCCAAAAGTGGTCCGGGGAGGCAAAGCTGCTCGCTGAGCGAAGCTCGTCCTGCTCGCTTCCCGCAGTGGTGAGTCCCACTCCAAAGTCAGCAACCGAAATAACAGCTTGCTGCTGTCTCCGCGCGCCCAACACAGTGACTAACACCAGCGCTACAGCCCCACGATTTAACAGGCGTTATTACCATTTTCCAGGACTGGGAGCGCCACTGCCGTTGAACTCTCGCCCACGCCGCGAGGCCGGTAATCCGTCGAGAGAGCACGGAGGCAGGAATAGCCAGGAGAGGAGATGGCAGGGCGGCTGCTGCGAGGCTCGGAGGGGTTAAAGACGAAGCTTGCAAGAAGCAGAGCAGGAATAGAGGAGATTTGAGCCGGGAACCAATGAGGCAGCAACATTTGAAACAAAGCAGCCAGTCAAGTGCCCCTCCGGGTGGCTGGGGATCAAGAGACTGGGAAGGAAGGAGAGGGAAAGGGCAGGCGAGAGCCAGCAGAAAACCCGCTGGCCATCCCGGCAGGAAGAACCGGCCCTCCCAGCCCGGGTAATTTCCCCCGGTCAGGGTAGCAGCCCTTCCCCATGCTGCGCTTCCAGCGTGCCTCCTTCCCACTGTGCGTCCCCTCAGTGCATTCACCCAGCTTTCTCAAGAGCCCCTAAAAGCGTGTCCGTGCCCTGGGGTGTGGGCACAGAGCATGCCGGTGAAGCGTGCCCATCGGCGGGGAGTGCCGGCACACGCTGGTGCTGCAGTAACCAAGCCCCTCATGGCCGGGACCAGCGACCTGCAGCCCCAGCTCCCATGGGTTTTGCTGGTTTTAGGACTCCTTGGTAAGATACGTGACCCCTGAAGCCTGGCCAGAGGACTCTAGGTGTGATCCGGACCCTCTGTGTGAGGATGAGCTGAGGAGCTCCTCACCTGGGCATCGGAGCCTCACCTAAGGGTGAGGATCACAACTCTGCTGCCTAAAGCTTCTGCGTCTTCCACCGTCTTCCAGCTGAAAGAGAGTGATGCCTTTTCCTAAACGAAAGCAGCACTAATTGGTGGGTCCCATGAGGTAGCGTGCACTCTCCAGCTTGCTCGCTGCGAGGAGGAACAGTGTCCGAGCCCTCTCCAGCACAGAAAAGCAAGGCTTTGATGTCAGCGTGCATATTTCACTCCTCTCTTTCTTTGCTTCAGTGTTTGCTCAAACACCCTCGAATTGGCCTGATGAGCTGGCGAATGTCGCAGACAAACTTGGGAGGTTTGCCTGGCATCGCAAATCAACTGCAGCCCGCCGTGCCAAGCACCTGAGCAGCTGCGAGCCTCCGCCATGCACAGTCCATCCCATCGGTGTTTGCCGGGAAGGTGCCAGACCACGAATGGGCAGCAAGGGCGAGACGGAGGAGAGCAGCAGGCACCTGCAGGTGATAAGAGTTGAGCCACCACGGCTGCGCCTCTGCCAACTCCATCCAACAGAGGCCGATGATGTCTCACAGCTGAGAAGGTCTTATTTTTATTCAAATGCCTTTTACAAGTAGGGAGGGTGGGTAAAAAAACCACAGTCGGGAATGTTAATCATTTATCATGGTTTACAACAAGATTGCTCACTTCCCATTTGCACTAATTTTTCCTCATATTTATTCTCTTTCAGAATATTCATGGATCAAAATATCTTCTGCACCACCATCGGACTGCTAATTGGTGCTTGGAAGCTTTCCTAGAATCACATCAGAAGGATGTGGCATCCGGGGGGGGGCGGAAATAATAAAAAAAGATCATCAGGTGAAGACTAACCTCTCCCACCACTTGTTCTTTTTTTTTTTTTTTTTTTTGCCTCTCCAATTTCACAAGTCACAACCTCATGCTGCTTGGCTGGAGAAGATACCAGAATGCCACAGGTGTTCAGAGGACGTGGTGAAAGAGTGTGTTTCGGTGCAGCTCAAGCAGGATGTTCCCAGCACCACCAGGACGGAGGATCCCGATGCTGGCGCATCGCTTGGGGGGTCTCGAAGGGCAGCTCCATGGGCAGACATCTGCGCTGGGCGAATTCACAAGCCTGCATCTGTTGGCGCTGGACCCTTTTGGGATGCGAGAGCTGCACGCATGCTCGGAGGGAAAAGGTGGTTTGCTTAAAACCTTAACAGAGAGTCGCGGCCACAGCAATTTAAGATGTTACCTAGCTTGGTGAAAAGCACTGAATTCATCCCAAGCCCCACAGGAGGTTGAGAACGGGCTTCGGATCACATTTTAGTGTTCATGCGTTCCTCGTTTTATCTGTTTGGGAAGGAGAAAAACAGCAGCGGAGAACTGGGAAGAACTCGAGCCACGGCATCTCTGTTAATGCAAGAGGCAAGACCCATTTGTGCTTCTGGAAAGTTATTTGTCTTGTGTCAGTACGAACAAGCCGAGGCTTAAAAACCTCCGAATTCGCACGTCTTCAAAAGCTGCTGCGACTACAAAAATTCACCAGCTGCTCTCTTCAGCTGCCAAGAGCACAAAGAGCCCCCAGCATCAATTTCAGAGCCTTGTGAAACACACTAATTAATTCATATAAAGATATAAGCACACTAAAGAAATAGCTCTAGCCCCCAAATCTTTCAGAATTCGAACAAAATTAGCGAAGGCACATGTCTTCCTAATCCTCGCCTTGCAGACGAATCTGATGTTTCCTGAACCTGCAGCACCCTTGCCTGCTCGGTACCACCTAATTAGTCCCTTCCCACTGTGCAAGCACATCCCAATAGCGCCTCAGAGCACCGGAACAAAAGCTTGTCTCCAAAACAAACTCCACTTGCAACTCAGCCCTACCAGAAGATGAAGCAGGCTTTGGTCGCACAACAAAGTTTCAAAATATCAGTGGAAAAAAGCGATGTATCAGCTATTACAGAGACTTCATCTCCCCACGGCCTATGCGGTACAGACTCAGCCCTGCTATCGCCTTTTATTTGGCAATAAACTTTTCACGCAGCTTCAAGCTGATATTGCTCCAGCCTTTGTTCTTACATTTTGCTTTAAAAACCCCGAACGACGGCTCGATATTTGCGCAGTGAGGACTGCGCCAAGAGCATTTTGTACCTGCTGATAAATCACCTCGTACTAGAAGCGCCACCGGCAGCTCAGCTGGAAACCTGGGATTTCCTCGATGGTATCACATTCTCTGAGGATGGAAGATCTCAAAGGACAAACCTGAAGCAAAGCGGCAGAGACGGGCGTCCTCTTCCAGCTGAGGACGTCAATGTCTGCCTTCCCGAGACGGCGGAAGCATAATGCTTTGCTCGGGTTTGTTTAACCTGCCGGCGAGGGCGGGTTGAACTGGCCCAGCTGGCTTTGCACAAGCGAGGAGGGAACCATCCTGAGCTGGGAGCGGCAGTCTTCAAAGAGGAGGAGAGGTGTCAGCCTTCCAGCCCTGCGCCGCACCGCTCGAGGAAGACGAGCGGCCAAAAACGGACCTGATCGAGGCTGCCTGAGCGTGCAGGTGGCAGAAGAGCACGGCGGGGTGACGGTGCGGTACCTGGGATGGATTAAACGACGGATTACTGCTTAAACAAACCCGATGTCCCCAGGCAGACGATGGAGGAATCCTGGAATTCAAAGCATTTGAAGTACTTAGCAACCCCTGCAAGGATCCTCCTGGTTTCAGAGGCAATGCACCTCCCCAAACTCAGCCTCAAAAGCTCGATCAAAGGGGATTAATCTTCTTTAATCCTGTTGTCCCAAAGCAAAACTTCCGGCCTGCAGGACGTGGCGGCACAGGGAACCAGTAAATCAAAGCTCTGCCTAACCGCCGGTGCTCAGTGCACGTCCCTGCACCTCCAACAGTGGGGCTTGAGCTCAACCTGCGCGGCACAGAACAGCCCCAGGCGTTTCACCTGCGGCCACGGCGAGACATTTGCTGCTGAAGAGGAGCCTTTCACGAGGCCACATCTCCTCCGTCCTGCTGGGGGGCACTGAGCCACAGAGCGGGACACCTCAGCACCGTCCCACCGCCCTGGCACGATGTGCAGCAAGACGGCTCTGACCGTCCGGGGAAGCAGAGGCGACAAAGTGAGCCCAATGCCTTAGAGGTCAAGGTGCTGGACCACCGAGTCGGCGGTACTGAGCAGGGACTGTCACTACGTGACCCCCACCATGGAGTTCAGCGGCATCCCACGATGAGACATCGCTGCTCCCGCCCCAAGCATGGGGAAAATGCTTGCGCAGAAGTTTCAGGTGCAGGAGCCTGCAGACCTCGACAAGCCGGGGCTTGCGGGAAGAGAAGGCAAGTGCCTGCCAACCTCCCTCCGAAGCCACCCGCAGACCAGGCAGAGAGAGGTTAAACCTTAATCCCATCGCCTGCCACAAACGGGAAGGGAAACAATTGCAGGAGGTTGTTTTGTTGGGGTTGTTTTTAAGGAATGAATCAGTTTGCATTCAGCAGAGCTTGTGACAGCGAGTGACCATTTGACGCTGCGACATGGCTGGCAATGCCACTGGCTGAAATTGGGGACGGCTGCGGCACCCGTCTGCATGGGCACAGCTCTTTGTACAGACACCTTGCGATCCAAAATCAGGGTACTACCTGCTAGAAAACAGAGGGGAGCTTTCGACGGGTTATTTCGCATCTGGATAAATCTCCCAATTTATTTATACTGGTACAATTGCCTTGATACCACAGGATATTGCTGTGAACAGCTTTAAGAGAGTAATTGTTTTGGCAGAGCCCAGCACCAGTGGAGCGAGGGTTAAGCCAGAAAATCAAAATATTGTTTCAGAGCTCCGCAAACACGAAGCCTTGCTATTTCCATCTGCATTTGATGCTCCACAGAGCAGTGGCAAAGCAACACGGGGTCCGAAATGGTTACCAGCATGCACAAAAACCAGCCTAGTGAGGCATTTTCTTCGTGGTGAAAAGCTTAGGCTTTGAGTGCAAAACTATTTTAATTTTTGCCTTTTTCCATCCACTCTGCAGTCATCACCCTGCCACAACTCCAGTCCTTTTCCTGCTCTAATGCCAAAAGGCAGGTTTCTGGGAGTCTGTTCATGGCTCTTCTCCTGACTTGCCCTGCAACAAGGAGTGAGTCACCCCTGGGCACTTCAGTTTCCCCTTCAATAGAGCAGGATAATACCGGCTTCTCCGAGCGGAAGATGATTACGAAGAACTCCGAGGTCTTTGGAGAAGAGGTGCTAGAGAACAGCAGAAGCCACCGATGGCAAGCTTCGGAAAAGGATTCCCGTTCTTCATGCAACCAGCTACCACGCTCAAAAAAACCAGCGCAAGAGGAAGAAACAACAATGATGGTGATGGGATTTTTCCAAAACTACTGGAATATTTTGTACGAAAAGAAACGGGGTACACCTGGGTTTTGGTGTACCCACCAAGAGCTCTGGCCAAAAATCAAACCCACCAGCTTTGATTCAGCTAATGCTGAATTTTACCTTATTCTCTAAAGGTTCATGGGGCCAGTGCAATCTCCCCCGTCAGACAAAGCCACCCAGCACCAGAAACTCCCCCTTAAAACACTGTGGCACAATATTGCACCAGAAAAGGGCCGGTGCTCCCGTTCCCCGCAGACACAATTTGTGCCTTGAAGCATGAGCTCCAATTACCCTTATCTCGGTTTCCAGAGATACAGGCAGAAGCTCCGCAGACCGAATTTCTCCCTGTAAGGCAGAATTAGCTGCATGCATGGACACACGGGAGATGAAATCTCGGGGCGCTTTGGGAAACCACTTTTCAAAATCAGCTCCGGACCCAAATTAATCCTCTGGCTCTACTCTGTTTTGCCAGGAGACCGTTCGATGCAGGACGTCACACAAAACTCACTCCGCTTGCTAACCTCCGCTTTCCCCACCATTACATTCAAACAGCGTTTCTCCCTGAGCTGGCGGACACTTGGAAAGTCTTTGTTCATTTAATCTCCTAGTGGAAGTGCTCCGGTGCCCGACTGCTGTGTGGAGGGCAAGAGGACCGCACTCCAGGGCACCAGAAAATAATTGTGGTAGAAATTAAATAGGGAGCCAGCCAAGAGGGATGAACGGAGCTAATTTCTGAGCAGAGATGATGTGCTGAACCCCTGGGAGACAGTGGAGGCGTGCGGCCCCTGAGAGCTACCTGAGCAGCTTTCACATGCTCGGGTTTTAGTCTGGACCTAATGTCCATACGTGGACCCAGAGCATCCATCTCCAGCTGGATGTGCCGGAGGGGTGGGAGGACTGGAAATGCTTGAGCCCAGGCTCCTCCAGGAGTGGTGAGCTGCTGTCCTGACCCAAAATCCTTCCTCAAAACCCTGCAGACCTGCACCTACACCAGCCAGAAGCACAGACAAGGGCCTCGAGCCAAGATCTAAATCTGCACTTGGGTACGTACGTCCGTTTTAATCAGCAAAGAGCACCAGCAGCTTGGCCCCAAGGACCAGCTCCACACACGGCTGCTTTCCCAGCAAAGCAATATCGGGCAAACGTGCAACTTTTCAAAAAACAGCGACAATCCTTGAGCAAAATCCAGCCTAAAAGATCCAAAACGAAGGAAACCCCATCCTAGTATGTACCTGGCAATGCAGTAAGCAGGTGCTTTTAACTAAAAGGATGTCATAAAATGCAAATCGCACACCGTTTTCGGGATATCTGTTCTGGAAGCAGAAACAGTTTAACAACTGGTGTGGAAAACCTTGGAAGGACAGACTGTTTTGGGAGAGGGGATCAGGAACAGCTGCTGAGCCAGCCGAGGAGCTATTACACCTGTGACTACCCCGCTTGCAGTGGGGTTAACCAAACCCTTGAGTGTGATTTCAAGAGAAAGTTCCAAACTGATTTAAAAAAGAAGAAAAGAGTCTCCCAGTGTATATCTGGCATCTTCTGCTCCCACCTATCCTGGCCAGGACAAACAGGTTCCTCCACGCGCAGAAGATCCCTTTGGTCAAGGGTGGAGGAGAGAAACTCAGTCTGTAGCCGATATGTTTATTCTGACAGCTGAACAAGGCGTTAAGCCACCGGGGAAGTAAACAAAACCATCCAAGGTTCCTCCATTTATTTAATTCAGATGCTCTGGCTCTTCAGCAATGGATAAAAAGAAAAAAGAAACAAGAAAAGCGAGTACAGGCTCGACCCAGGGTTTGACAAAACCCGATTAGCCTTCGGCAGGCTCGGAGCCACCGTGCTCCGTATTTACCTCTCAGTGCTCCTTCGTGGAGGATGGGAACCCTCAGTCAGCTGCGCATCCCAAGGTGATGCCAGCACCCCAAAACTTGAGGTGGGGTCCCCCACGCACCTGACTCCTGCCAAAGGAACACTGCACATTTGAGGCTGTGTGAGAGGGAGATTGCTGAGACTGCGTTCTTTTTATTCTGTGATTATTTATCAAAACCAGATAACCCCAGCAGCAGCAAAAGGTTGGTAATCCGCATCGGGAAGAGCTCCACGGGGACATCGCCTGACCTGAGAGTGGGTCGATAGGCGACAGAAAGCTTCAGATGATAAACAAGCACCAAGTAAGCCAAAGTCCCTTCCATTTATGTGCAACCAGTCTCGCTGTCCCAGCAGTCTCGGAGGGGAATTACTTGTAATGATGATTTTAATGCAACCTGGCAGTGGATTGTACTTCTAAACATGGTTTGGGCTTAAAAATCCTTATTGAGCAAGAAAGACGTGGGGTGGGCAACCTCCTCTTCTCACTCGCTCTCTACCCCGAGGGCAGAGGGGTCCCTGCATGAACCCTCGATAGCTCTGCTGGAGTTGGGAGTCCTGATGCGCCAAGCAGGGACCACCAGCCCAAATATGCCAGGCTCCTAAATCGGCCACGTCCCTCTCACCCGACTGCAAGGGAACTCATTAAATCATGTGCACAGAGTGGGAGGTGAAGGAGGGATGCTCTGCGGCCGGCCCTGGGCTCTGCCACCATCAGCCTAGCCTTCACCCCATCGCTGCCAACATCCCCACCTTCACCCTGGCTGTTCCTCCACCGATACGACACTGCGGATATTCCTGGTGAGGAAGGCACCAGAAAAAGGGGGAATTTCTCATGGGGTTAAGACACCGCAGTCTTGCTGTTGCTGCCATCTCTTACAGCGCCAAAGCTGGCATGCTACATTACTGTACCGCTCTTCATTAGCAAAAGACCGTTAGGAAGCTCTGGGAGATGGGGGAGGTGATCCACCAGGGACGCAGGAGGAGCACAGGAGCCCTACCCCAGTGCTTGTTAAATCCACCTCCCAACGCAGCAGCTATTCTGCGGGAGCCTGCTCTCAGAGCAAAGAGGAGTCGTCACCTCGGAGGCAGTTTGTAAGGTGAGAACATTTTAATCAGCTGAAGTATTTGTTTCAGGGAGAAAAAAAACCCACCCCAACCCCACACACAATCACAAGCACAAAACCCAGGGCCTCCCCTTGAGCATTAACGAGATGGTGATGCTTCAAACCCCTTGCATACCTCCGTGTCCTCGCTGCGGACAGCTGTGCTTCATCACAGCACATGCGGACAGTGACCGACACCTTTCGGCACAATTCTCCGATGCCATCAGACCCAAATATGCTCCACAGAGCGCGAATTTCTGGCTGGGCTCAGCTTTTTTTTGCAGCACAAGGTTTCCTCTGAGCCAGAAGCTGCCGGGTCAGGGGAGTGAGGCATGCCAAGAATGCAAACCGGGACTGACACGGCCATCTCCCGCTCTTCCCCCTGCATGGCACATTAATTACACGTGCTCTCAATGAGCCAGGAGGCTCCAGCACGGCAGGGTGAGGAGACATCAGTGTCAGGAGGTGACTTCAAGGTGTATTTAGAGAGAGATCAGCACTCAGCTCCCTCTCCAGTTGCTGGAAAGGCCCTGATGTAGTATTAGTGATGGTAGCAACACCGTCACGTTTGCACAACGTGTGGCTGTGCCGGTGCTGCAGGCAGGCAGCCACCGCTCCCGGGCAGGCAGCCACCACATCAGCTTCGCACAGCCCGGCCTCGGAAAACAGGGAAATAAAAGCTCCGAGCCGGTACTGCGCCAGCCGGCGTTCGCCCCTTCGTCAGGCCAAGAGATTTTAATGACCTGATTTGATGCTGCCTGCCCAAACGGAGCACACTGCATAATAGGAAGGTGAAACCACAAATTTATGTCTTTGGCAACAGTTCATTAACATCTGCGGTGGCGCTGGGGTTAACGAAGCCGGGCTCCCTCGATGGGAGGCAGAGCACCCCTGCGCCCCTTTTCTGACAGGCCCACCAGAGCGGGCTGGATCCTCCCATAACAGGCAGCCAAGAAGTCAATTTATGTTTCAGCAAGCGATTACCATTTGGTGCTAATTAAAGTGCAAGCTGATTAGTTGAGTAAAACCTTTAATTAGCCCCTTACATCATTTACAGAAATTATAGCTTATTTGCACCATGTAAGTGCATGACATGGGGAAAGGAAAAGCAGAGCGAGCACAGTTCAAAAGAATTACACTTTCATTATGTCCAACTTTATTAGAGAAAATCATCACTACTTAAACATCCTCCACCTGCAATGCAAACACCTGAAAACCAAGCAAGAACCTTGCGCCCCGAATCATTTACTCGGGGTGAAGCAGCTTTGAAGGTGTCCTGGTTTCAGCTGGGATAGAGTTAACTGTCTTCCTAGTAGCTGGTACAGTGCTATGTTTTGAGTTCAGTACGAGAAGAATGTTGATAACACACTGATGTTTTCAGTTGTTGCTCAGTAATGTTTAGTCTAAAGTCAAGGTCTTTTCAGTTTCTCATGCCCAGCCAGCGAGAAAGCTGGAGGGGCACAAGAAGCTGGCACAGGACACAGCCAGGGCAGCTGACCCAAACTGGCCAACGGGGTATTCCATACCATGGGATGTCACATCTAGTATATAAAGTGGGGGAAGTGGGGGTGGGGGAATTGCTGCTCGGGGACTAGCTGGGTGTCAATTGGCAGGTGGTGAGCAATTGCACGGTGCATCACTTGTACATTCCAATCCTTTTATTATTGCTGTTGTCATTTTATTAACATTATCATTATCAGTTTCTTCTTTTCTGTTCTATTAAACCGTTCTTATCTCAACCCACGAGTTTTACTTCTTTTCTGATTTTCTCCCCCATCCCACTGGGGGGGGTGGTGGTGGGAGTGAGCAAGCGGCTGCGTGGTGCTTAGTTGCTGGCTGGGGTTAAACCACGGCAGAAGGGTTTGGTTTAAAGCTGCAGAAAGAGCAGGCAAAGGGCTGAAGAGTTAATAAAAAATTATCTAATTGCCAATTAATCAAAATCTATGAAAACAGCAAATCCTTCAGGAAGCCGGTTTGGAAACATGAGCTGCACCTGTGCCACGCAAAGCTGCCTCTGAAAACACTAAACCTACTGTGGCTCAATTCATGAGGCAGACAGCAAATATTCCTCCCCTCCTTGCCTAAGCTCAGGAGAAATCAGGTTTTATTAAATAAAAGCGATGCGGCTGTAATTAGGCTGCAGGGAAGTCGTGAAAACATCCCTGGGATTTCTCCCCGAGCCAGGCAGGACTTTAGGGGACGCGTCCTTCCCTGCGAGCACTGAGGATGCAGCCTCAAAGAAAGCGATCTCACTGGGGAGGCAAAGCTTGCCGTAGAGCCGGAACACACATGCATGCCAGCCCTGCTCCTCATTTTCCGGACACTCGTTTTGGCTGGGAAAAGGACAATCGAACCTGGCAGCGTGTTCGGGAAATCCCTCCAGAGTCGGGGAGAAAGCGCGTGGTGTGATAAAGGCTGCTCTTTTCCATGCCAGGACGTGAGCAAGGCAGCGTGTCAGTCCCCCGCAGTGCCAGGAAAACATCCCGTTGATATTCAGAGGGAACCATTTCTTCTCCGGCAGAGCTAAATTGGCCATGAAGGCTCTACCTAAGTTGAAACCACCAGCGGTGATGTAAAATTACGCTTCCTCCCCTCCCACCCCCTCTGCCAAACACCCACAAATTCCTAAATTATTCATCAGAAAAGTCAAGCACAGCAGATCTGAGCCTGCAACGTGAAGAACGCGTCGCAGGGATGTTCCACAAACGTGCTCTGGGGCTGCCCCATCCCAAACCTCGTCCCTTCCAGATCCAATCTCCTCCGGTGGTGCTTTCCCCTCCTTGCCACTCCAACAGCTCCCAAGCATGCGGCATCCAGGTTTCAGGCTGTGCTGATTTGCTCTGCTCACCCCCAGCAAGGTGGACAGCACTTAGCAAGACGTCAGCAACGAAGTCTCCACCTTTTAAATGGAGACGGATGAGCAAACCCACGGCTCACAGAGCCCAAGTGTCAATAACGAGTCACCAACGCAGCAACAAAGCGCGTTGAGTGGTTCAGAGCAAAAGCCTATGATTTTTTTTATTTTTATAAAGACGGCTTCCTTCTGGCAGATTCGATAAGCACTGGTAAAATAAATGTCAACCCCACAAACGTAAATAAAGATAGCCGGTATCTGGAAAACATCTGGGAACTCGGAACAACATGGGAGGGGGAGCAGAGAAGTTTCCACTCAGTGGAAGTGAAACGCAACCTGAGCCATCATTATCCCACCAGCATCTTCCCTGGAAACTTCTGCTACTATTTCAACGCCCAAATACGTTCCAGTTAACTACCTTTATTTGGGAATCTCAGGGTGGTAACTCCCCAGCAAAGGCAGGAGGTTTCAGAGGGATCTTTCTGAAGGTGGTTATAGCGGCTGGAAGATGACTCCGTGCGACACTGGCCACGAATTGGCACAGCCTCTTGTTACACCCTCGCCAGGTACCACATTTCACACTCCTGTTCCTACGTGGCATTTATCTGCTGTTCCCAGAAAACCTCCCTCAACCTGCACTGGGGACAATCCATACATCCAACAGGTTTATTTCTTAGCCAGAACTACAGATACTTGCCTTAAAAGGCTGCCAGGATTAGTTAATGTTTGTACTGGCAGCCAGCAGCTAATTCTTTGGCCACTGTTCAAACTTTGGGGCTTTATTTAAAACCTTTTTTTTTTTTCCACAGCTCTCCTAAAGTCAGTTGCATCTTCCCCGCCGCCACACTCCACAGCTGGGTATTCTCAATAAATTCAATCTGCACTTATTTACAAGCCTACTGCATAGGGCGTTGCCACAGTCCCTCCACGGCCCTGCAGCCCACCCAGTTCATTGTTGCAAAACTCAGTAAATTACAGGGAAAACACAACTGAAAACTAATCCTGAAACTTTTCTCATTTTTGACAAACAAAGCGCCACCAGGGATAGGAACACACGAAAGTGCAGGGCGCTTATCTCCAGCTGCAGATACCTTCAGTTGAGTGAACATGCAGGCACAAGGAAAGGTTACACAAATTAATAATTTCACAGCCCAAAACCCATACCTGCATCGGGCACATATTGCTTGCACTCCTGCCTGTCGGTTCTCTGTCCCCACTCACAACTTACCCAGGCAGTGCCAGCACCAGGTCCAGCAAAGTTTTGGCTGGCGCGGCACCGCTACCTCACATTTACGGCCACGGGAGCACCACACAGGAGTCTGGAGACGATGATTTCTATTCTCACCCTCCTCATGTGCCAAAACTGGGATGAAACCCCATTTTTGAGGGGTTCAGCGCCGGACAGGGGAGCTATGGCAGCCCCAAGGGATGCCAGCTCCTGCACAACGGTACCCGGCTGCCTCTGAATGCTTGGCCCAAAGTCACACGAGATGCTGGAAAAATCTACTCTAGGGCTCTGCAGCTCAACCGACCATTAACTCATCTCGTGACCAGGGAGAGAAGAGCCCTGTGAACACTGATGGGTGTACAAAACCACACAGAACTGAGAACACAGATAACACACCAGAAAAAACAATTCTTGGACGTTTTTCTGTGCTTCCTGCAAGCTGCTCCCCTTCAGTTGGACCCAGCGTGTTACCGAGTGTGCAGGGAGAGGGCTGATACAATTTCCACAACCCAGAGAGCTGAGGAGGGCTCTGACGGCTTTTCTATGAGAACCTAATTGCAATGGCGACTGTGCTTCTCCCGATTCTCCTCCCTCCTGTGCTTGGTGAAGAGCATCAGACACACTCTGGCATGGAAAGACCCTTCTCCGATATCAGATTGCAAAGCACACACGCAGAATAAGGACTTCTGAAGAGCGACGCGCGGTGACAGGAGCCCCAGGGAGAAAGGGTTTCTCCAGGCAAATTATTTTGTCTCCGTTTCCTACCTGTGAGGAAGGGAAAACTCTTTTCCGACTCAGCTAAGCATGCCGTGATCCTCCGGTGAAAGATGCTGCACGAGAACAAGAGATTTCCGTAAGGCTCCCTGACACGCGGCCCGGCACGGTGCCTAGACCGCAATACCTCGTAACCCACAATTTTGACTATTTTTAGGCCAGGGAGGGTTCGGAGGAAGGCAGAGCCCTATCCCTACCCTTCCCTTGGCCTCCCCGCCTGCTGCCAGCGCCCCTCCTGCCTCGCCTCGAATTCCAGGGCTCCTCTCCACACCCGGGCTCAACCCACCTGCCCTGCCTGTGCTCCCCTCCAGGCCTCTTGCTGCTCGCCCCGCCAGCCCCGAGGGTTGGGGCAGGCCCAATATCCCCCTCCCCAGTTTCGCCGCTTTCCCCGAGACCGCGCAGCTCGCTTGTCCCTCCGCTCACTGCCCCCCAGCCCAGCTCCCACCCCAGCTCTTCAGGAGCCCCCCAAACCCAGCTCCACACTTTCTCACCCTCCTCTTCTCCCCAGCTCCCCCCCAGCAGCCTACCAACTCCCTTGCCCCCCCCAACCTCTAGCCCAGGGCTCCCCAGCACCCCCACTGTCCCCTTCCCCCAGGACCCTCAATCCTCCACACCGCCTTCCCCCCGGGCCACTCAGCCCCTCGCACCCAAACCCCCCCTTTCGCCTCAGCCCCCCCCTCTCAGCACCCTCCCTCCCGACAACCCCCACCCCCCTATCCCCCCCCCTTCAGGCCTCTCCATCTCCTCTCTCCCTCAGCCTCCTAGCCCCAGTCTCACCCTTTCCCTCACGCCCTTCCATCTCCTCTCAGGCCTCTCCATCTCCTCTCAGGCCCTCAGGCCCCCAACGTCCCTTTCCCCTGAGACCCACTCCCGCCTCCCGTTCCCCTCTAGACCCCTCCACGTCCCCTTCAGGCCCTCACCTCCCCTTCGGCCCCCGCTCACCCCGCTCACGACGAGCCCACGGGCTGCAGCTCCCCCCCGGCTCAGTCGGCCGCCGCCATGTTGCGATCGAGCCCCATCCGGGCACCCGCCCTGCCCGCGTTACCCCGGCAACAGGCACCGCCCCCTCGGGCGGGGCCTCGAGGGGAAGGCGTGGCCTCGACGGGAAGGCGGGGCTTCGGGAGGGGAAGGCGGGGTCCCGGCCAGCGTTTGACCCCACCGCGCACCCGTAGGAGCGGTGGCGATCAGGGAAGGCTGATCGGTATTGTGGCCAGTCACAGAGCGAAGGGCGGGAGATTGGCGCTCCCGCTGTCCAATCAGAGCGTGGCGCGGCGGGAAACGGGGTAGGAAGGGAGGGCAGCGCGCTAAGATGGTGGCGGTGTGAGGTGAGCGCGGCGGCGCTGCTGCCGCCGCTGTCCCCGGGGTCGCGCAGGCTTCTCCCCCGCCGGTGTCCGGTGCGGGACGTGGGCCCCAGGAGGGGCCCCGGTGGGTCGGGGAGGCGGTTGCCGCCCCCCGGACGGTGCTAACCGGGCGTTTCCCTCTCAGGCCCCGCCGGTCGCCGTGCTGCGGGCCCGGAGGATGCCGCTCCGCGCTCTGCTGAGGGCCGCTGCTTCGTTGCGCGGCTGCGGTGCGTATCCCGCCTCGCTTCCCGTCCCCGGCCGGGGCCCATCGAGCCGCCCGCGGCCGCTGACCCCTCTTTCTCGTCCTTCTCCGCAGCCACCGGGGCGCTCCCCGCTGCCGCCGTGCCCGGGAGGCGGCCGGTACCCCCGTGGCCGCAGCAGGCCGGCGGCATGGCCACCCTGAACCAGATGCACCGTCAGGGCCGGCCCAAGCCGCCCCCTCCCAAGCTGGGGGCCACTTTCGGCCGCCCCCAGATCAAGGGGGTGGTGATCAAGAACCTGATTCGGAAGCCCAAGAAGCCCAACTCGGCCAACCGAAAATGTGCGCGGGTGCGGCTGAGCAACGGGAAGGAGGTGGTGTGCTTCATCCCCGGGGAGGGCCACAACCTGCAGGAGCACCACGTCGTGCTGGTGCAGGGCGGCCGCACCCAGGACCTGCCGGGGGTGAAGCTCACCATCGTGCGGGGCAAGTATGACTGCACCCACGTCCAGAAGAAGAAGTGAGAAGAGGGAGCGTGCGGGGGGACAACGACACGCACGACAGCGGCCCCTCTGTGGCCGGGGACGCTGTGTCGGTGGCCCTGGGGCGAGGGGAGCGTGCTGTTCCTTCACTGCACCCATTAAAGGCTGTCGCTGTGTGGTACACGTTGTGGAGTGGTGCTGGGGGAGCTGGGTGGGGGGAACCTGGGGATGTTGGGAGGGGACCTGGGGGGGTCTGGGGACATTCGGAGTGGGCCTGGGGGCACTGGGGGGGACAGGGGAGGATCTGGGGGTACTGGGGGGTGGGCTGGGGACATGAGCAACAGGCGTGGGGGTACTGGGAAGGGCCCTGGTGGGGCCTGGGGACACTGGTGGGAGACATAGGAGGGTCTGGGGGCACTGGGGGGGGAGCTGGGGACATTGGGAGGGGGTCTGGGGGGCACTGGGAAGGGGCCTGGGAGGGTCCTGGGGACACTGGGGGGGGGCCGGGGGCACGCGGAAGGGGCCTGGGGGCACGTGGGGACACGGCGCGGGGCGCCGGGGGTAGGAGGCGGGGCGGGGGAGGCGAGGCCAGAGCCACCGGAGGGGCGTGGCCGGTCGGTGACTCCGCCCCTTCCGCCACGTGACGCTCGCCGGGCCCGCGCCCAAGATGGCGGCGCCCAGGACGCTGGCGGCGGCGCGGCGGGCGGCGGCGGCGGCGGCGCGGGGGTGGCGCGGGGCGGGGGGCGGGGCGGGCGGCGGGACCGGGCCGGGGCGAAGCCGCCTGTACGAGCACGTGCGCGAGGGCCTGAGCGCGCGGCCGCAGCTGGAGGTGGCGGCGCTGAGCGAGCGGGAGCTGGAGCGGCGGCGGGGGCCGCTGCGGGGGGGCGACCTCCGCGAGATCGTGAGCGGGGCGGGGCCTCGGCGGGGGGGCGGGGTCTGGCCGGGGAGGGCGGGGACGGCGGGTCCGGGGGCGGGAGAAAGGCGGGGCCTGGCTGGGGACGGCGGGAGAGGGGCGGGGTGTGGCTGGGGTGGGCGGGGCGGGGGTGGGGCGGGCGAGATGAGCAGGAGAGGGGCGTGGCCTGTCTGGGGTGGGCGGGAGCAGGGCATGGGGCGGGGCCTGCCCAAGCTGGAGGGGCGGGGCCTCGGGGTGGGCGGTGTCTGCCTGGGAAGGGGTGTGGGGGTGGGGCCTGCAGGGAGGGGGCGGGTCTGTCTGTGGGGTGGGGCGGGGTCCGTCTAGGCTCGGGGGCGGGGCTTTGCAGTAGGTGGGGTTTGCCTGCCCTAGGGAGGGGCTTAATGGGGAAGGGGTGGGGCCAAGTAAAAATAGGCGGGGCTTGTGGAGGGGCTGGGGAAAGGCTGTGCGGGCTGATGGGGCGGGGTCTGTACGCAGGAGGGGGCGGGGCCTTCAGCAGCCCCTCCCCCCCAGGTGCAGACCTGGTCCCGCCTGGGGGAGGTGCGGGCCACCATCGCCCACCTGGAGGCCGAGAAGGGCCGGGTGGCCCAGGGCGTGCGGGCCCTGATGGTGAGACACCCCCCACCCCCCACCCCAGGACACCCCCGCGTCCCCCCCACCCGTGTCCCACCCGTTCTCCTCCCACAGGCAGCCCATGACAAGGAGACGGCGGAGGCGGTAGGGACCCCAAAGGGGTGGGGGGGGGTGGGGGGAATGGGGAGGGGGTCCCCACTCCCAGGCAGGAGGTGCTGGGGGGGTCGTCATCCCCCGCGCCCCCAGCCCCGTGTCCCCACAGCTCCCCGCGTACGCGGCGCTGCGGGCCCGCGGCCGCCAGGTCCGGCTGCAGCTGCAGGCGCTGCTGGCCGAGGAGGCTGCCCTGGACGAGCGCTTCTACCTCAAGGCCCTGCAGCTCCCCAACCGCACCCACCCCGAGGCGGTGAGCTGGGGGGGGACAACAGCACCGGGGAGGGGGGTGTCACCGCGTCCCCCTGCACCCCCTGACTTCTGCTCTTCCCCCAGCCGGTCGGGGATGAGAGCCAAGCCCGTGTGCTGGAGGTGGTAGGAGAGAAGCCAGGTACGATGGGACAGAGTGGGGGCATGCCTCAGTTTCCCTGTGGTGATTTGGGGGGGGCAAAGAGGGTCCCCTGGGGCTGAGAGAGGCTCAAAGAGGGGGTGAGGAGGAGGAGGATTCCTCCAAGGGATGGGGAGTTCTGGTGGGAGCGAGGAGGAAGGCTCTAGGCGTGGAAGAGGAGGGTCCCTGGGGTGAGGAAGAGCAGCACCCCTGGGGTGAGGAAGGCTTGGGGGGGGCAGAGGAGGGTCCCTGGGGTGAGGAAGGCTTGGGGGGGGGGGGCAGAGGAGGGTCCCTGGGGTGAGGAAGGCTTCGGGGGGGGAGGCAGAGGAGGGTCCTTGGGGTGAGGAAGGCTTGTGGGGGGGGGCAGAGGAGGGTCCTTGGGGTGAGGAGGGCTTGGGGGGGGAGGCAGAGGAGGGTCTTTGGGGTGAGGAAGGCTTGGGGGGGTGGGGCAGAGGAGGGTCCCTGGGGTGAGGAAGGCTTGGGAGAGGAAGAGGAGGGCGCCAGAGGCGAGGAAGGCTCCCCCAGGCTTCTGTCCCCACAGTGTTTGACTTCAAGCCGAAGGGACACCTGGAGCTGGGCGAGGGACTGGACATCATCCGCCAGCGGTGAGCACCCATGGGTGCCGGGGCGGGGACACCCGGGTGTCACACGTGTCCCTGGTGACACGCGTGTCGTGTGCGTGTCCCTGTCTCATCACACACCCCCCCCCCCCCCCCCCGGGACGCAGGCGCCTGTCACACATCTCGGGGCACCGCTCCTATTACCTGTGCGGGGCCGGCGCGCTGCTGCAGCACGCGCTCGTGCGCTTCACCATGGACAAGCTGCTGCCCAAGGTACGTGGAGGGGGGGTCCTGGGGGGGTGCCCAGGACAGTCTGGGGGAGGGGGGCCCACCCCCCTAACACCCCTTTTTCCCCAGGGCTTCCTACCCATGACTGTCCCCGACCTGCTGCGAGGCGCCGTCTTTGTGAGTGCCGTCCCCATCCCTGGGTCCGTCCTCTCCCCGTGGCAGCCCTGTGACACCCCCCCCCCCCCCCCGTGACACCCTCGTCCCCCCACCTTGCAGGAGGGCTGTGGCATGCAGCCCAACGCCACCCCCCTCACCCGTCTACAACATCGACCCCTCCCGCTTCGAGGACCTCTGCCTGGCCGGCACCTCCGAGGTGGGGATCGCAGGTGAGGCAAAATGGGGTGAAACCCGGGAAAAATGGGGTCTGTGTGTCTGGCGGGGGGGGACTCTGGGAGCCCTGCTGCCCCCCCCCCCCCCCAGCCCCATCCCTCCACTCTAGGGTACTTCATGGATCACGCTGTGCGGCTGGAAGACTTGCCCATCAGGTACCGGGTCCCCAGGGTCCCCCCCCCTCCCCAGGAGCCCCCCATTCCCCATTGGGGAGAACCCTGGGACACCCCCACCCCCTACCAGGGGGGACCCAGGTGTCCGGGGGGTTCCTCACCCCTTTGCCCTGGCCAGGGTTGTCTGCTCCAGCACCTGCTACCGGACCGAGACCGACACAGGGCGGGAGCCGTGGGGGCTCTACCGTGTCCACCAGTTCACCAAGGTACTGGTGGAACTGGGGGAAGGACCGTGGTGTCCAGGTGTGGTTGGGGGGCCGGACATTGCCCCATCCCCTGTCCCCGCAGGTGGAGATGTTCGGGGTGACGGCAGCGGAGAGCGGGGACGAGAGTGAGGCGCTGCTGGCCGAATTCCTGGCTCTGCAGAAGGAAATCTTCTCCGAGCTGGGATTGCATTATCGGTGAGCGCGGGGGCATCTGTCCCTGTGTCCCCCCATGTGTCATCCTGTCCCCCTGCCCACCCCTGCTGACGGCCCCACTCCCTGCAGTGTCCTCGACATGCCCACGCAGGAGCTGGGGCTCCCTGCGTACCGCAAGTTCGATATCGAAGCCTGGATGCCTGGACGGGGCAAATACGGGGAGGTGAGGGCAACTGGGGGGGGGGGGGCGGAGGGGCAAACCCCCCCAATTTGGGGTCTGCACAAGGTGACACCCCCGGTTACAGGCTCCAACAGTAACCTGAGGGCAGATTCTCCCCCCTTAAGGGGGTCTGCAGGGGGTCACCGCCCATGTTTTGGGGTTTGTTGGAGAACTGGGAGGGAGAATCCCCCCATTGTGGGGGGTCCCTGGAGTGGAGGTGGGGGGGGGGGTGGTGGTACCTGCAAACCCCCTTTGCTCCCCTCCCCAGATCTCCAGCACCTCCAACTGCACCGACTACCAGAGCCGGCGCCTGAACATCATGTACAGCGACGGGGCCGGGCAGTTACGGCACGCACACACAGTGGGTGCCAGGGGGGTGGGTGAGGCGGGGGGCAACCCCCCTCCCTCCTGGGGGGTCCCTGAGCCCCTCTGCCCCCCACTAATTCCCCGCCCCGGCAGGTGAATGGCACCGCCTGTGCCGTCTCCCGGATGCTCATCGCTCTCCTGGAGTGCAACCAGTTGCCGGTGCGTGCTGGGGACTGGGGGGGCACCCCAGGGTGCTGGGGGGGGGGGGCTGGGGGGCACCCCAGGGTGTTGGGGGGCTCACCCTGCCCTGTACCCCCAGGATGGCCGTGTCCGCGTGCCCCCCGCCCTGCAGCCCCTCGTCGGCCAGGCCGTGCTAACCCGGCCCCTGGCCCCCCTGCTGCGCTACATTGGCCCTAACCAGCCCCGGGGGGGCCGTGAGGTGCCCTGAGCCGGGGGGGGGGACGGGAAGGACGGGACCCCCAGGCGGCCCCCGCGTCGCACGCCAAGCCCAGGGGGACACCCCAGGCGGCCCCAGTGTCCCCATGAGACACCCCAAGCACGGGGAAGGGGGGGGGGCACCCGAGGTGGCCCCCACACCGGATGGGACATGGAAGCAGAAGGGACGCAGAAGGAACATGGATGTCTCCAAGGGTGGCGGACACGGACACAGACGACACGGACATGGACGACACATCCCCCCCGCTGTGTTAACGAGCCTCTGCAATAAATGCCACCTTCACCCCCCCCCCCCCAGAGCTGCAGCCCATGGGCACACGCATGCGCCTGTCTGCATGCGCACTGTGTGCGTTTGCACACGCGTGTTCTCCACACACGTGCACACATGCCGTGTGCATTTGTACATGCATCTTCTCAGCGTGTGTACACTCTCCGTGTGCCCTGTAGCCGTGATGTAGCGCGTGCAAGTGCAGCGCCCAGCGGTGAAACTGGGGAGACTGGGAGGTTGCTGGGGGAGGCAATGGGGATCCTGGGGCGGGGGGGTGTCACACTGGTCATGGGGACCCTGAGGAGGGGGGACTGCAAGCCCCCACCTGGTCCTGGCACCAGGAGGAAGAGGAGGAGGAGGAGGAAGGGGGTGGCGGGGGGGTCTGTGCGGTGGCCAAACGCCTCTTTATTTTACAACAATCGATATAAATCCTCTACGCTACGACCGGGACTGCGGGGGGGGGAGGGGAGGGGCAGCAGGTTTTGGGGTGGGGGGAGCGGGGGCTCCCCCAAAGTCCAGCCAACGGCATTGGGAGCCCCCAGATAAATAGGGGGAGACTTGGGGGGGGGGCCGGGCAGGTGCCAGGGGGCCCATCAGTCCACGCAGCGCCCGCTGTTGATGACGATATCGTCGTATTCCTCCTGGGGGAGGGAAAACCACACCCAGCGCTCAGCGCCCCCCCTAAAGTTTTGGGGGGGACTGCCGGGATTGGGGTGAGCCCCCCTCCTCATTGGCATAAGGGAGGAGCCGAGAGGATTTTCGGGGGCCGCTGTGTTGGGGAGGGGGGGGGGCCACTTACATCGCTGTTGTCACCCTCGCCCTCGTCAGGGCTGTCCCTCGGAGTCCCAGGGGGCTCCTGCGCCCCAAAATCCCGCAGCAGCTGGGGCAGGCGGGGGTCGGGGCGGTGGCGGGCACTGTAGAGGGGGGGTGTACCCCACGTACATGCGGCGGCGGGGTTGGCGCCGGCGCGCAGCAGGCACTCGGCCACCTCGGGGCTCTGCGCCTCCACCGCCAGATGCAGGGGGCTGCGGCCGCAGCTGGGTTCCTGGGGGGTGGGAATGGGAACAGGGAGTCACAGCAGAGCAGGGGGGCGCAGCGGACCCCCAAGTTCCCCCCGCCCGGGACGGTGCTCACCGGCCTTGTTGAGGTCGGCGCCGGCGCTCAGCAGCAGCTCCACCATCTCCAGGTCTTTGCGGAGGACGGCAACATGGAGGGGGGTGTAACCTGCCGGGGAGGGGAGAGGGGGGTGTCGCTGCGGCCCCCCCAGCCCCACGACAGATCTGCAGCCCCACTGTGTCCCCCTGCCACAGCTCCACGGCGTGGCCCCTGCCCAAAACCGTGCCCGCCCCCGCCATCCATCCATCTTCCCGCACGGCCTCGTGCCGCAGCCCCATGGCGTCCCCCCCACCCTCTGCCATGTCCCCACAGCGTCCCTCCCACCACAACCGTGTCTCCCAACGCTGTCATATCCCCTCCCCTGCCACGTCCCCGCACAAACCAGCCCCACAGCATTCCTGTTCCACCCCCCCACCGTGCCCTCTCCCCACACCGTCATAGTTGACGCTGTCGAGCTGGGCGCGCGCCTCTTCGTCGCGGGGCGCCGGGGGGGTCCGGGGGGATCCCAGCAGGTGTCGGGCGCAACCCCGGCGTCCCTCGCGGCAGGCGAGGTGCAGCGGCGTGTGCCCCCCCCGCTCCTGCACGCACAGCCCGCGCCGGCCGCCCGCAGCTTCCGCACGAAGCCCGACAGGCCCAGGATGACGGCGATGTGCAGGCCGTCTGCGGGGAGAGAGACCCCCTCAGCGGGGGGGGGAACACGGAGGCTGAGGGGGTGCCCCCCAACCTGCACAGCCCCGCCTCCCCCCCCATCCCCAGTTTCTCCATACCTGCCCCAGGTCGTTCTGCAGGTCCAGGTACTCGGGTGCCCCCCGTGTACTGCAGGATGGAGTCCAGGAAAGCCTCATGTTCGTGGATGACGGCCAAGTGCAAGGCCCTGATGGGGGGGAGGGGGGGAAGCAGTGTTGGCGGGGGGGTGTCTCTCCGCCCCTGGCCCCACCCGGGGGTCCCCCCAGTGAGACAGGGTGAGAACAGAGCTGGGGGGAGCTGGGGGGAGCTGGGAGGGGACCCTCCCCGACGTCCAGCGTGACCCTGTGTGTGCCCAGGGGGGGTCGAAAAAGACCCCAGAGCGGGGGGGGGGGGGGGGGCCAGGACCTGCTGTCAGAGCCCTCCCGGCACCGGGGTCCCACCACCCCGGGGCAGAGGGTGTCCCCCCCCGGGCTGTGGGGGTCCTCCACCCCCAGGAGAAGTGTGTGTGGGGGGGGGTTGTCCCGTGTCCGCCCGACCCCCGCCGCACTCACGTGTCGCCGTCCTCGGTGAGGAAGCCCAGGACGTGCCGCAGCCAGGCCCGCGGCCTCCACGGGCGGCCACCGGTGACGCCCGCCGCCTCCTGCTGCGCCTCCTCGGTGGGCTCAGCGAGGCGGACAGCGCCTACGGCCGCCGTGACGGGTCCCAAAGCCGAACCGGATCGCTCGGGACCGGGGCTGGCGGGACCGGGGCTGGCGGGTAGCGGCCCCAGTTGCCCCTCGCCCAGCGAACCCAGGCCGCTGTCGCACCACTCATCGCCCTCGGGCCGTTTCACTTCACGGGGGGCACCGGCGCCGCCGCCGCCTCCGCGGCCGCCATGCCGGGGCCGCCGGGCTGGGCCGCGATCAGGTTCGCTCCGCCATGGGGCGGCCGCCGCCGTCCCGGGAAATCCCCCGCCGGGCCCGGCGATGGCGGCCGCGCGGGGCCTGCCGGGACCCGTAGTCCTTACACCACTTCCGGGGCGGTGCGCGGAGGGGGCGGGGGCACGCCGGGAAACGCGGCTCTCTCCGCCTACCAGCGCCACCCCGCGGTGTACGCCGGGAGGTGTGGCGGTAACGGTTGGGGGGGGGGGGGCCGTGCGGTGTACGCCGGGAGGAGCGGCGCTCTCCGCCTATCAGCGCCGCCCCCGCTGTGCACGCCGGGAGGTGTGGCTGGGCAAGCGCGGTGCATGCTGGGAGGTGTGGCCCGGGGCAGCGGCCGGCGCCCATGGCCGAGCCGGACGGTAACGGAGGTCGGTAGGGCCGGGACCGGGGGCGCGGGACACCCCCCCCCCCCCCCCCCCGCCCTAAACGGACTGCGCCCGCTGACACCCCCCCCCCCCTCCATCTCCCCCAGCTCCCGGTGCCCGCGGGGACGAGGCCGAGCGGACGCGGAGTCGCCGGTGAGTTCCCCCTCCGCCACTGTCGGTGGCCCAGCTCCGGTCAGGCCTCCCCAGTGATGGACCCCCCCGCCCCCCCCTCCGCCATTACCGTCTGACCTCCCCCCTCCGCTCTCCCGCAGGCCTCCGACACCGAGCTCGGCGCTTCGGGAGACTGTGAAAGTAGGTTGGGGGGGTGGGGCGGCGCGGGCGGCGGCGGCGGGGGGGGGGGTCCCGGTGGCTGATCTTGCCCCCCCTCCCCCGGTGCAGTGGAGCTGCTGCGGAGCCTACTGTCCCGGACGCTGGGGCTTGGGTGGGGAGAAGCCGGAGAAGGTGCTGGACGAGCTGACGCTGGAGTGGAGTTGAGCCGGTTTCTGCAGAGCGAGAAATGTACGGGGGACGGGGGGGGGTCGGGGGGGGGGGGTTGGGGTGCCCCCACCTCAGCCCCCCATCTCCCCCCTCCCTAGGTAAGAACGTGGTGTGTATGGTGGGCGCCGGCATCTCCACCTGTAAGTACGGTTTGGGGGGGGACGCGGGGGGGGGGGGGGGTGTCTGCTGGCATCACAGGGGGGCCCTGATGCGCCCCCCCTCCTGTCACCCGGCCCTCCGCAGCCGCCGGGATCCCCGATTTCCGCTCGCCCGGCACGGGGCTCTACGCCAACCTGCAGAGCTACCACCATGCCCTAACCCCGAGGCCATCTTCGAGATCAGCTTCTTCAAGGTAGCCCCCCCTCACCCCCCGCTTTTCGGGGGGGGTCCCAGTCCTGCTGGGGGGGGGGGGGTCTTGCCCCTCCTGGGGGGCTCGTCTTGCCCCTCCTGGGGGGCTCAGAGGCCTGCCCCACAATCGCTTGAGGAGCTACCTCTCCCCCCCACAGCAACACCCTGAGCCCTGTCTTTGCCCTGGCGCGGGAGCTCTACCCGGGGCAATTCAAGGTAAGACCCTCCCGGTCTCAGTTCCCTCACTGTGGGTCCCCCCCCGCCCCAATAAAAAAGCCCTGGGGGGCTTCTCCCACCCCACTGCCCCCCCCCCAGCTGATCCCTCACTTCTGTGTTGTCCCCCCCCCGCCCAGCCCACAGTGTGTCACTACTTCATGCGGCTGCTGCAGGAGAAGGGACTGCTGCTGCGCTGCTACACCCAGGTAGAGACACCCAGCCCTGGCGTGGGGGGGTAGTTTGGGGTGGGGGGATCCGAGGGGGGGTGCTGGGGCACCCCTGACCCCCCCCCCCCCGCCCCTGCACCCCGGCAGAACATCGACACGCTGGAGCGGGTGGCGGGGCTGGACCCCGAACTGCTGGTGGAGGCTCACGGCACCTTCTTCACCTCCCACTGCCTGCGGCCCTCCTGCCGGCAGCCCTACAGCCTCCAGTGGATGAAGGGTATGGCGGGAGGGGGGGTGTGTGTCTGGGGGTGGGGCAGGGGATCCCCCCGGGGTGCCACTGAGGCTGGGGGGGGTGGCGGTCCCCCGGGCTGGGCAAGGGGAGAGCTCCAGGGTGGGCAGGGGATCCTGTGCTCCAGGATGGGGTCCTAATGGGAGCCTGTTCTGCCCAGTTTCCCCCACTCCGTGTCCCTCTGTCCCCCCCCCCCAGTGTCCCTCTGTCCCCCCCATCCCTCTGTCCCCACCCCTGTGCCCCCCCCCCCACTGAGTTCTCCCATCCCCCTCTCTTCCAGAAAGGATTTTTTCATCCCTCGTCCCCAAAATGCGAGAAGTGCCAGAGCGTGGTGAAACCTGGTGAGTAGGGGGGGGGGGCCCGAGGGGGTGCGTGGGGCTTCCCCTCAGCCCCTCCGCTCACCTCCCGCCCTCCCCCCCCCGCCAGACATCGTTTTTTTCGGGGAGAGTCTCCCGTCCGCGCTTCTTCACTCTCCTGCAGTCGGTGAGTGGTTTGGGGGGAGGGCGGGCTGCCGCGACTGAATTAAGCGCTCAAGCCGTCTGTACGAGATCCCGTTTATTTCACTAAAGGGTCGAACTTATGTATGTTTTAACGAGGGTCTGGACAGAACTAACGACGTCCAGCCCGTGCTACTGCCACAGGAGCGCATATCTGGCTGGGCTGGGACGTTTTGCGAGTCCTCAGAACAGTTAAAGACAAAAAACATTCCACACACGTGCTGGTGACTGTCTTCAGCCACATCTTCCCGTCCTCCGACCTGGCCTTGTAAAACTAGTTCGTCGGAGGCTTGGCGCCACAAATTCTAACGGTCACTCTTGATTCAAATGCCAAGTGTTCCGAGCTGCTCCCACAGGGGGCAGGGGCCCTGCAGCACCCCCCCGCCCTGGGTTTGGGGGCGGGGGGGGGGGCACGGCAGTGGTCCCACGGTGACGTCCCCTCTCCCCCCAGGACTTCCAGAAGGTTGACCTGCTCCTCATCATGGGCACCTCGCTGCAGGTCCAGCCCTTCGCCTCCCTCGTCAGCAGGTCGGACCCCCCCCCACCCCACCCAAGAACCTCCGCCTGGGGGCCCCACACTCCCCACTGCCCCCCGCCATGACCATCCCCTCCTCTCATCCCCCCCACAGGGTCCCCACCAACACCCCTCGGCTCCTCATCAACAAGGAGAAAACAGGGCAGGTGAGGAGCAGGGGGGGACAGTGGGGGGTTTGGGGGGGCTGCTAAAGTGGGGGGGAGGGGACAGAGAGGGTTGGGGGGCACTGGGGAGGGCAGATGCTGCTGCCCCCCCCCCCCTCCTGTCACCCTCATTCCTCCCCCCTAGAGTGACGCCTTCATGTCCCTCATGGGCTTCGGCTGTGGCATGGACTTCGATTCAGACAAGGCTTACAGGCACGGGGGGGCACTGGGGGGGCACTGGGCGGGCTGTGGTGGACAGGGGGGACATGGGAGGAGGACCGGGGGGGACGCCTGGCTTCCACAGAGGAGCACCCCTATGTCTGTACACCATAGAAGGCCTGCTGGGGGGTCAGGGACCCCCCCCAAGGTGGTTTTGGCCCCCCCACCCCCCTTGCGCCCCCTCCCACAGGTCCCTCTGTCCCCGCAGGGACGTGGCCTGGCTGGGGGAGTGCGACGCTGGCTGCCTGGCACTGGCTGAACTGCTGGGCTGGAAGGTAGGTGGTGATTTGGGGGTTGGGGGGGGGGGGGTTGTTCCTGGCATCTGTGCCCCCCCCCTCGATCACCATACCCCTGTCCCCACAGAAGGAGCTGGAGGAGCTGGTGAGGAGGGAACACGCCGCCATCGACGCCAAGACCGCCATCGACGCCAAGACTGCCCGGGGGGGTGAGGGCAAGGCCCAGGGGGGCGAGGGCGAGACCCCGGGGGACACTGGCGAGCGCCAGGGGGGCAGCGGGGGACCCCACACCGTAGGGCTGGTGGGGGTGGGGGGGGCGAAGGGCAGTGACATTAAATGGTCACGGAGGGTTATCGGCCTCGTCTCTTCCCTTGTGGGGGCTGGGGGGGGGGACACGGGGTTTGGGTGGGAGGGGCTGGGGGGTAATTTGGGGCCTCCTCCATGTCCCCACCAGGGAGCAGGGGGGCAGGAAGGGGGGGGGGGTGTCCCTGTTACTGGGGGGTACTGGGGCCAGGAACGAGGGGCCACTGGGGCAGGGGGTCCCTGGTTACTGGGGGGTACTGGCGTGGGGGGTTCCCCAGTTACTGGGGGGTGCTGGGGCCAGGAACGAGGGGGAACTGGGGCGGAGGGGGTCCCTGGTTACTGGGGGGTACTGGCGTGGGGCGGTCTTCGGTTACTGGGGGGTACTGGGGCCAGGAACGAGGGGCCACTGGGGCAGGGGGTCCCTGGTTACTGGGGGGTACTGGTGTGTGGGGGTCTCCGGTTACTGGGGGATACTGGGGCCAGGAACGAGGGGCCACTGGGGCAGGGGGTCCCTGGTTACTGGGGGGGTACTGGCGTGGGGGGGTCCCCAGTTACTGGGGGGTGCTGGGGCCAGGAACGAGGGGGAACTGGGGCGGAGGGGGTCCCTGGTTACTGGGTGGTACTGGCGTGGGGGGGTCCCTAGTTACTGGGTGGTGCTGGGGCTAGGAACCAGGGGGAACTGGTGTGGGGGGTGTCCCCAGTTATTGGGGGGTACTGGGATGGGAGTTCCCGCTTGCTGGGGGTTACTGGTGTGGGGTGATGGGGACGGGAACTGGGGCGGGGGGGGCCGGGGCCGTCCCCGGCAGCAGTGCACAGCGGGGGGGGGGGGCTCCCCCCGGCCCCCCCCGTCGCCATGGAGACCGTGAACCCCCCATTTTACTGCTTTGTGCAATAAAGCGGTTTATTTCTAAAACTTGGTTGCGTCCTGCCCGCCCCTGGGCGGGGGGGGGGGTCCCTGCCCGGTTTGGGGGCTCCCTTCTGCCCTGGGGGGGGTCCCTACCTGAGGGGGGCGCGGTGGGCAGGGCCAGCGCCAGCGGGCGCGGGCCAATCCGAAGTGAAGGCTGGGGGAGGCGGCCAATCAGAGCGCGGGGCGGCAGGCGCGGGGGTTGATAGGCGGGAGGGTTAGCGAGTGGGTGGGGGGCTGTCCTGGCGGGAGAGGCTGAAGAGGCTGCGAGGAGCCAATTAGAGCCCAGGATGGTGGATTGGCGTTGGCTTTGGCCAATCGCCTGGCGAGCCGCTGCCGAAGGGCCCTCTGGGAGCACCCGGAGAGGCGGTAGACGAAGGAGGAGTCTGAGTGCTGGGCCATGAAGAAGGGCGGGCGCCGTTGAGACAGGCAGCCGCTCCAGCCAACCAGCTCGGTGGGCGGGCGGACGGACGCGGACACCGGCCAATGGAAGGCGGTGGCGCCGCTGACGGGCAGAAGCGCAGGCGAATGGGCGCGGGGCTGGCGGGCCGGCGGGCCCAATGGCGGCGGAGGGCGGGGCCGGCGGCGGAGGGGCAGCGCCGTGAGCCAATGGGCCGGGAGCCCCGCCTTGAGTGGCGGGGGGGCGGGCCAATAGGGGCGTGGCGGAGGCGGTGCGGCGGAGTGAGGCGCCATGTCGCGGCGGCGGTGGAGGGGCCCGCAGAGCGCGGAGGGCAGCGGCCGTGGGGGCGAGATGGGGAAGATGGCGGCGGGCGGCGGCGGCGGGGGCGGCTCGGGCCGTTACTACGGCGGGGGGCGGCGGGGGCGGCGAGGGTGGCCGCGCTCCCAAGCGCCAGAAGACGGAGAACGCGGAGCCGCCGCCGCATGGGCCTGGCGGGCCGGGGGGGGCTGGCGGTGGGCCCGGCGCTGCCGGAGCGGTGAGCCGGGTTGGGGGGAGGCCGGGGGACGTTGGGGGCCCTTGGGAGAGAGGGGGTGGGCATCGTGGCGGGGGGCGAAGCGCGGGGGGTGCCACCGGGCCGGGCCGGGGTAGGGGGGCACAGTGGGGCCTGAGTGGGGCGAGCAGGGGGACAGGATGAGGCCTGAGGGGACAAAACGAGTCCCTTCAGGGGGGTAAATACGGTGTATGGGGCAGGGTTTGTGGGGGGCCTGAGGGGGAGTCGAAGCAGGGGCAGGCTGGGCCAGAGGGGGCTGGAAATGGGGGGCAGGGTAGGTCTGGGGGAGTAGGAGAGGGTGGGGGGGCGTGTTTAGGGGGTCAGGGATTGCCTGGAAGGGGGTAGGGGAGCATGGGGCAGGCCAAGGCCTTGGAGGGGCTCAGGTCAGGGTTGGGCTGGGGACAGGGTCTGCCCTGGCGTGGTCAGGCCATGGGTCGCTCAGCACCATCAGGGAGAGGGGAAACGTCTACTGAGGGGCAGGGCTGGACCCCGAGGGCCTGCGGAGCCTCTGGGGTCAGGTTCGGGGGAGGCAGGGGCCTGCAGGGTCTTTGCTTGCATCCCCCAGCAGCGCTGGGGGCTCTTTGGTCGCACCAAGTTCAAAACCGCTCCCTCCCTTAACTGCCGAGGCGGGACCCTCCGCTGCGGTGATGGGCAGAGGGCGGGCTGAGATTCCGGTGGTGGCTGAGACCTTATCCAGGGCGGTTTTTTCTTGGTAGTGCCCCAGACGTGGGTAATTCTGGGGGCAATAACAAGGCCTCGGTGGCTCTGGGTGGGCACCATACTGAGCTGACCCCTTCTCTCCCGCCAGGAGAACTACGACGACCCCCACAAGACACCCGCCTCCCCGGTGGTGCACATTCGGGGGCTGATCGACGGGGTCGTGGAGGCTGATCTCGTGGAGGCCCTGCAGGAGTTTGGCCCCATCAGGTGAGGGGAGACGTTGGGGGACGCACGCGGCGGTGGCATCACTGCAGCGGCACTACGGTGTGAGTCTGACCGCAGCCTTTTCCATCCCAGCTACGTGGTGGTGATGCCCAAGAAGAGACAAGCCTTGGTGGAGTTTGAGGACATCCTTGGCGCCTGCAACGCTGTTAATTACGCAGCTGACAACCAGATCTACATCGCTGGTCACCCCGCCTTCGTCAACTACTCCACCAGCCAGAAGATATCCCGCCCTGGGGACACGGATGATTCCAGGGGCGTCAACAATGTCCTGCTCTTCACCATCCTCAACCCCATCTACTCCATCACAACGGTGGGTGATGCGCTGGGGGATCCTGAGAGTTTTGGGAATGTGGAGCCAGGCATGCGGATCTCTCCTGGCCCTGACACATGCTGCTTTGGGGGGGCTCAGGGGGGTTCTGGGTCTCCGCCACTGTGCCTCAGCTAGATCCCTCATGCTTTCTTACTTCTCCTGTCCCGCAGGATGTGCTGTACACCATCTGCAACCCCTGCGGCCCCGTGCAGAGGATCGTTATTTTCAGGAAAAATGGTGTCCAGGCCATGGTGGAATATCCTTCTGTGCCCCAAGAGCCTGGGGCTGCTTTTCTTGTGTTTTTTCTGCTGTGGGTTGGTTTGGCTCTGACGCAGACTGGTCGCCTCGGCCGCACTCTGGTGTGTCCTGCCCAGCTACGGGGAGGGAGCTGAGGGTTTCCCAAATTATCCGCATGCTCAGGGAGTGATGCCTCACACACGGTGCGGTGGGATCCATTCTCCCAGACAGTGAAACCCTCCTTAAAGACGCTTTCATTTCCGTAAAAGTCCTTAATGCCGCCAACGTTTGACTCAGTGCAGAGCGCCCAGCGAGCCAAGGCATCCCTCAACGGGGCCGACATTTACTCCGGGTGCTGCACACTGAAGATCGAATACGCCAAGGTAAGCGTCCCCGCCAGCAGCACGCACCCCTCGCAGGGTGACGCCGCTGATGCCTGACGCTTCTCTGGGTGTTTCTCACAGCCCACGCGTCTCAATGTCTTCAAGAATGACCAGGATACCTGGGACTACACCAACCCCAACCTCAGCGGACAAGGTAATCTCCGATGACGTGCTTTGTACCTACGCACACGGTCGGGCACAGCACTCTCATACCGACCCACAATATGTAATGCCATTCGCCTGCCTGTACCTTCAGCTGGAGCTGGTGTGGGCTCGACGGGGAGGGGGTCAGGGTGGGGGTGGGGTCGAATTGAGTTAAAAAACCGAGCGGCAATGGCCGGGGGTTTCTCTCGGTGGTTTGTTCTGCGCATTGCTTGTCGGGGAGTATCGGTGTCAGGCGCGTGAAGTGAGGGGGTGTCTCTGCACCAGCGATACGCGGTTCGTTTTTTTCTATTTAATGGGTTTCTGGTGGTTCGGTGCCGGGGGGGAGAAGTGCCATTGCTTTATCATGTCTGCCCCGCTGCCGGCTCTTTGCGTACCTCATCTTCCGAACTGGATTTACCAAATCGGGGCCGTGTCACCCTCCTGGAGCCGAGGGGCGAGCTGGAAACGCCCCTGGCCTGGTGGGGGGCAGCACCCGGCCCACCTGTAAAACTGGAGAGGAGACGCCGTCTCCCTTGAGCTTGAGACAAGGTGGGGGCAAAAAGACACCCCCCACCCCCAAAAAACGCTGTGCTCGCGGGAGCGGATGTCTCCTGCTCCCAGCTGGACGCCGGGGCGGCCGTTGATGCCCTCCGTGTCAGGCTGCGCAGGGTCAGCCCCGCACGAGGAGCTTGGCGATGGGGTTTGGGTTTTTTGGGGAGGTTTTTTTTTGGGTTTTGTTTTTTTTTTTTTTTTTGAAGTCAAATGCTTCATGTTTTAAAGCTGGGGTGTCAGTGCTGGGTGGCTTCGACTGCTCAAAGCGAGGATGGGGGTGGGAGGACGGCGGGCACGGGGGATTTGGGGGGACTGGGATTCGCTGCGGGAGCCGCCAAGCCACCGTCTGCCGGACACCCCCGCTTTTCAAAGCTGCAGAGCCGTTCAGGTGCTGATGCAAGCAATGGCATTACATGACTTAGTGAGGGGCAGGGGCAGAGCTCTCCTGCCAGGTACATACGTAGAAGATGTGCAGAGCCGCAGGGGCGAGAGGGGGCTCGCTGGGAAGCGGGCGGGGGGTGCGGTAACGTGGCCTTTCCCAGCTCCGAGCAGTCATTTGCACATAACCCCGGGGACCGTACTACAGCGGAAGTCCCGAATGGGCCGTGACCTGCCTCTGCACATTCCTCACACCACACAGTGTAGAAACCTTTACTGGAGAAAACACGCAGCATCCAGAAACAAGCAGCAGCTTGAGCTCATTACATCAAGGACACAACACCGTGGCCCAAGGACTATCTACAGCACAGAGAGAGAAAGAGGCGCAGCATGCCACAGCAGACACGTACCTTTACTTACCAAAACCAGACCAAACCGAACCCACGAATGTACACAGAACTAGAAAACACAGCCCAGAGGGTCCTCAAAACAAGCCCAGCAGCGCTCTTACCGGAGACCGGAGTAGATCTGAGGCCCTCCAAGACCTTAGGATTGCTCTCAGCACGGTTTGGTTTGGGAGGGCAGTTCCTTTGCTTTATGCTGTTTCTCCTGCAGTCCTCAACTGCCACCATATCAGCGCCAAGCGGAGAAAACAAAACAAAACAAAAAAACCAAACCAAAAACCAAACAAAAAACCAAACCAAAACCAGACAAACCAAAAAAAAAAAAAAACCAAAACCAAACCAAACACCAAACCAAACCAGCCAACACAAAGCAACCCAACCCCAAGGGCACACAGGTCCCTAGGAGGCTGTAGCTGGGGCTGTGCGGGTCTGGCGCAGGCCGGCGCTCGAGCCGAGACACATTTCCATTACAGAGGAGACACGCACACGGGAAAGAGCTACACAGAGCCAGAAGCACCATTTTGTTACAGCACAACACAAATTGCAGGAGGTGAAACACGGAGGAACACTCTCATTTATCACACCTTTATGTCCTCTCTCTCGGTACCTTCTGAGGACAAAACATCTGTGAGACCTTTTTTTTTAAAAAAAAAAAAAGAGATTTTACTTTTTTTTTTTTTTTTTTTAAAGAAAAATTGTAGCGGTTTTGTGCCTTTGACCTGTGTTTATGACTCTGAAACCATGTGATGCAGGGTCGCAGTGTATGTTTGATGGGACGCCATCTTTCAGAACTGTGCTAACTCACTCTTGAAGCGTCCAATGGTAAGAGAAATACAGAATTTTTATATGACAATGGACATTGTACTTTGTACTCCCGCTGTAAGTAGCCCTTTTCAATCTTTGTAATTGACTCGGAATAAACCTGTATGAAACCCGGTCGTGTAAAGGGAAGAGAAGAGCAACTGTACGGTGACATGAGCGTGTTTATGCCTTGTACGTGATGGCTCGTTTTAACCTGTTACTGCTGTTGCTTTGCTGCCTGTACCAGTCTCGCTCCCTCTCCCGTTTTGTCGGGGCGGGGAGATGTCTTGCCACTTTTTATTATTATTTAATTTACATTTTTATTTTTCCTTTCTGTACATTAATTTTTTAATTTTTTTTTTTTTTTTTTTTTTTTTTAATGGCTGTGTAGAAACTAGCAGCATCCCAGAGGCCGGGGGGCACGGAGTGGGGCGCTCCCCTCACCGCACCTCCCTCCTAGTCAGCTTAGGGGGGCCAGGGCTGGTCCCTGGTGGGCGGGAGGAAGGGGGGGGTAGGACTGTTGTGTGCGGGGAGTTCTTCTCCCGGGATCGGCCCCCTTGCTCTGGCCGGGGCCCTCCGTCCCCGCAGGGAGGAGACGTGGGGGTCCCGGTTGGGAGCTGGGTGCGGGGGTTCGGAGCCAGCCCCGCCGTCGCCTTCCTGGGGTAGCTGGGGGATCCCCAAAGCCTCCCCGGAGCCAAGCTCGGGTGTCAGGGACTGGAGGGGCCCCCGGCACCCTGGGGAGCGGTGTTTCCCCCCTCCCCACCACCACCGAGACCACCCTAACTTCTCCTTCCACCCGCAGGAGACCCGGGCGGCAACCCCAACAAGCGCCAGCGGCAGCCCCCACTCCTGGGAGACCACCCTGCGGAGTACGGTACGGCACCCTTCGCGATGGGCGGAAGGGGGGGGGGGGGCCACAGGATGCCAGGGGGGTCTCCAACCCTCTCTCCCTGCGCAGGAGGCCCCCACGGCGGATACCACGGGCACTACCATGACGAGGGTTACGGCCCCCCGCCACCCCACTACGAAGGGAGAAGGATGGGCCCTCCGGTGGGGGGGCACCGCCGGGGACCCAGCCGGTACGGCCCCCAGTACGGGCACCCGCCGCCGCCCCCGCCGCCACCGGAGTACGGCCCCCACGCCGACAGCCCCGTCCTCATGGTCTACGGCTTGGATCAGTCCAAGATGAACTGCGACCGCGTCTTTAACATCTTCTGCCTCTACGGAAATGTGGAGAAGGTAAACTGGGGGGGCTTCCCTTGGGGTTGGGTGTGGGGGGGCGGGTTGGACACAGAGATGGGGGGATCATCCGTTCCACCGCTTCCCTTCCAGGTGAAGTTCATGAAGAGCAAGCCGGGGGCAGCCATGGTGGAGATGGCGGACGGCTACGCCGTGGACCGGGCCATCACCCACCTCAACAACAACTTCATGTTCGGGCAGAAGCTCAACGTCTGGTAGGTCTTGGGCTGGGGTGGGGGGGGGCAGCGATGGGCAGTCCTGCCCGCCGTGCTGAGCCCCCCCTTCCTGCCCTGGCAGCGTCTCCAAGCAGCAGGCCATCATGCCCGGGCAGTCCTACGGGCTGGAGGACGGATCCTGCAGCTACAAGGACTTCAGCGGCTCCCGCAACAACCGCTTCTCCACCCCCGAGCAGGCGGCCAAGAACAGGATCCAGCACCCCAGCAACGTCCTCCACTTCTTCAACGCTCCCCTGGAGGTGACCGAGGACAACTTCTACGAGGTACAGGGTGGACCCCCACCTGCCCTTGCCCCCCTCCTCCTCCTCCTCGCGTCTGCCTTTTTCTCTCTCCTCTCTCCTTCCTCCCCGTGTCTGCCTCGCTCCCGTTCATCCTTTTCCTCCTTGCTTCTTCCTTATTCTATCCCTCTTTTTCCTCTTCCCTTCCTTTGCCTCCCCTTCCTCGCTTTTTCCTTCTGTGCCTCGTCCTTTTCTTCCCCTCTTTTGCCGCCTCGTCCTTTTCTTCTTGCTTTTTCCTTTTCCTTCTCTTCCTCCTCCTCCTCCCTTCTTCCTTCTTCTCTCCCTCTTTTTCCTCATCCTTTTCTTCCTTCTCGCTTTTTCCTTTTCCTTCTCCTCCTCCTCCCTTCTTCCTTCTTCTCTCCCTCTTTTTCCTCGTCCTTTTCTTCCTTCTCGCTTTTTCCTTTTCCTTCTTCTTCTTCCTTCTTCTCTCCCTCTTTTTCCTCGTCCTTTTCTTCCTTCTCGCCTTTTCCTTTTCCTTCTCTTCCTCCTCCTCCTCCCTTCTTCCTTCTTCTCTCCCGCTTTTTCCTCATCCTCTTCTTCCTTCTCGCTTTTTCCTTTTCCTCCTCCTCCTCCCTTCTTCCTTCTTCTCTCCCTCTTTTTCCTCGTCCTTTTCTTCCTTCTTGCTTTTTCCTCTTCCTTCTTCCTTTTACTCCTCCCTTCTCCTCTAGTTCTCCTTCTCCTCCTGCCTTTTTCTTTCTCCTTCTGGCTTGCTGCTTCCTCCTCCCCTCCCTCTCTTTTTCCTTCTCCTCCGCTCTTCCTCCTCCTCTTCCCTTCCCCCCCCCCCCCCTCTTCCTCCTCTTCCCTTTTCCTCCGCCTCACTCCCTCTCCCCCCCCTTTTTTTTTATCTCTCTCCTCTCTTCCCCGCCCCAGATCTGCGACGAGCTGGGAGTGAAGCGACCCTCCTCCGTCAAGGTCTTCTCGGGGAAGAGTAAGTGCGGGGGGGCAGGGAGCGGCCGCCCTGGGGGTGCTCCCTGCCCCGGGGGGGGGCGTGCGGGGGGGCAGGGCGGCACGGCCGCCGCAGCCACCGGGCTGAGGAAGGGACACCCCCCCGCAGGCGAGCGCAGCTCCTCGGGGCTGCTGGAGTGGGACTCCAAGAGCGACGCCCTGGAGACCCTCGGCTTCCTCAACCACTACCAGATGAAGAACCCCAGTAAGTCACCCCCCCGGGGGGGGTTGGGGGACGGGGGACACGGGGGGGGCCCCCCCCTCCACCCCACAGCCTGCTAACCCCCCCACCTTCTTTCTCTTCTCCCCCAGACGGGCCGTACCCCTACACGCTGAAACTCTGCTTCTCCACCGCCCAGCACGCCTCCTAACTGGGATGCGACCCCCCCACCCCCCCCCCACCCCAACCGTGGGGGGCCCCCCCACTCCCAAATCGCTGGGTTCCCCCTCCCCCCCCCCCAAACCCGCAGTTTTTTTAAAGGCTGATGTTCAGTAGTGACTGCCCAGCGACCCCCCCTCCCCCCCCCCTTTCCCCCAGCCCCCCCGTTTTTAAGAAGAATGGTTGTACATGTGCTCGGTGCCGCCCCCCCCCCCCCCGCCCTCCCACCTTTCAATAAACTCGTTTGGGAAACGAACTGGGCCTTTTGCGGGGGGGGGGGAGGGGTCAGTCCACCCTGTTTTGGGGGATTTTGGGCAATGATATTGGGGGTTCGGTGTAGCTGTAAGGGGGGGGTCTGTACACACACACCCCCCCCCGCCAGCACTGGGGTCCGCCTCGGTGGGGAGAGGGAGGAAGGAGCATTTCCGCCTCGGTAGGGAGGAGGCAGCACTTCCGCCTCGGTAGAGGGCGAGGGGCGGCGCACAGGGTCACTTCCGCCTCGGTAGGGAGGTGGTGGCGGAAGTGCCCGCCCCCCTTGCGGGCGGGTCACGTGGCGGGAAGGGGCGGCGCTCTAGGCGTCGCCTTCATTGTCCTCGGCCCGTGGAGGACTGCGCGGAGGCGATGGCGGCGGGGCTGCGGGGGCTGCTGGGGAGATGTGAGTGGGGGGGACCCGGCACGCACAACCCCCGCCAGGCCCGGGGCCCCCGGCCTAACCTAACCCCTCCCACGGGGACCCCCGGCGTGGCCTAGAGCCCCCCATGACCCCCAGCCTAACCTTGACCCTCAGTTGACCTCACCCCCCCCCCCCCCCTTTTTTGCGCGCCCTGACCCCGGGGGTCCCCCATTAACACCCCCGCCGTGACCCCTTTGAGGCCCCCCCTGAACGCCGGGGTCCTTTCCCAGTACCCCCAGTGCCTCTCAGTCCTTCCTTAGTGGATCCCAGTAAGTCCCAGTCCTACCCCGGTGCCCTCCCAAACCTTCCCCAGTGCGTCGCGGTGGCCCCCAGCCCTTCCCCAATGGGTCCCAGTCCCTCCCCAGCGGGTCCCAGAGCCCTCCAGTCCCTACCCAAGGATTCCTAGTCCTTCCCCAGTGAGTCCCAGCCCTTCTCCAGCATCTCCCATCTCCCAGTCCCTGCCCAGTGTGTCCCAGTGCCCCCAGCTCTTCTCCAGTGGGTCCCAGTCCCCCCCCAGGGACTCCCGGTCCCTCCCTGGTGGGTCCCAGTGCCCCGGTGACGGGCTGGGTGCCGCAGCGCTTCGGCTGCCGGCCCGGCTGATGTCGGCAGAGGCGGCGGAGCGGCGTTCGCCCGGCCGCAGCTTCGAGACGCTGCGGGTGACGCTGGAGCAGGACCACGTCCTGCACGTGGAGCTCCATCGCCCTGAGAAGAGGAATGCCATGAACATGGCATTCTGGAGGTAACGGTGGGGGCACCCGGGGACCCCCCCAGGCCCCCCCGGACCCCGTCCCCCCGCTGTCCTTGCTGTCCCCGCAGGGAGATGGTGGAGTGCTTCCAGGACATCAGCCAGGACTCGTCCTGCCGCGCCGTCGTCATCTCAGGCGCCGGGAAGATCTTCACGGCTGGTGAGGGGGACGGCTGGGGGGATTCTGGCTCATTTTGGGGGCAGATCTCAGAATGGGGGGGGGGGGCACGTTTCAGCCCTAGCAGGGGAAACGGGGGGATCTTGACCCATCTGGGAGGGAGTGGGAGCATCTTGGTACCAGCTGGGTGGAACTGGGGGTACCTCTACCCCAGCCGGGGGGGGATTGGGGGTACCTTTGCCCAAGCCGGGGGGGATTTGGGGTACCTGTGCCCCAGCCAGGGGAGATCAGGGGCATCTCGGCATCACCAGGAGGCCTGGGGGTGTCTCAGCCCTGGCTGGGGGGGGGTTGGGGGGCAGGCTTTGCCCCCCATCTGGGAATGGGGGACGGCCGGTGACGGCATGGCCCTGGGCAGGGATCGACCTGATAGAGATGGGCAGCGAGTTCCTGATGGTGGAGGGCGAGGACGTGGCCAGGAAGGCCTGGAACCTGCGGCGGAAGATCTGCGAGTACCAGGAGACCTTCTCGGTGCTGGAGAAGGTCAGACGGACGGATGGATGGACAGACAGAGGAGGGGGGGGGGACACACACGACTGTTCCCCAACCCCCACCCGACGCCCATTTCTCCTGCAGTGCCCGAAGCCGGTGATCGCGGCGGTGCACGGCGCCTGCATCGGTGCAGGTGAGCTGGGGGCGGGGGGGTGCCGGGCCAGGGTCATCCTCGTCCCCCCCGCCGCACCGGCTCAGGCGTCGATCTCTTTTCTCGGCAGGCGTCGATCTCATCTCTGCCTGCGACATCCGCTACTGCACCCAGGACGCCTGGTTCCAGGTGAAGGTAGGCAGGTGGGGACCCTGGGGTGGCCCTGGGACCCCTCGGATGTCCCCGGAGCCCCTCGGCCATCCCCATGGCCCCCCCCCACCCCACCCCACCCCACGTCCCCGTGTCTCCTTGGATGTCCCCGTGTCCCCTCACGTCTCCCCGTGCCCGCAGGAGGTGGACATCGGGCTGGCGGCCGACGTGGGCACCCTGCAGCGTCTCCCGAAGATCGTGGGTAGCCAGAGGTGGGTGGGGGGACGCTGGGGGGGGGCTGGTAGCAGTGGAGGGGACTTCAGGGGGACCCCGTCTTCGCCCCACAACCCCCCCCCTCCAACCCCCCGCAGCCTCGTCAACGAGCTGGCCTTCACCGCCCGCAAGATGATGGCCCCTGAAGCGCAGAGCTCCGGCTTGGTGAGGTACTGCAGCCCCCCCACCACCACCCCTGGGAGGTGACCCCGTCCCCGGGGCTGTCCCCAGTGCCGCGGGGACCCCCCCGGGGTGCCCGTCCCCGCTGGCAGCCCCTCTCTCTCGCCCGCAGCCGGGTGTTTGCCGACAAGGAGGCGCTGCTGAAGGGAGCCTTGGAAGTGGCCGCCGCCATCGCAGCCCGGAGCCCCGTGGCCGTGCAGGGCACCAAGGTGAACCTGCTCTACTCGCGGGACCACCCCGTCGCCGAGGGCCTCCGTTACATGGTGAGCGGACCCCTCCCCTCCTGCCGGGACCCCCCCAGCCCCAAAAAGCCACGCTCTCTCCCTCATCGTCCCTGTCCTCCTCCCTGACTGTGACGACGTCCCCGTCTCTGCGCTGTTGCCATCCCTGTGCCCGTCTTTGTCCCCCGAGGGATGTCTTGGACCCCCAGGGTGCCCCGTCCCCCTCCCCGAGGGCGTCCTCTCCCCGTCCCCCTCCCCGAGGGCATCCCCTCCCTGTCCCCGAGGGTGTCCCCATCCTCATCATCCCCCCCCCGTCCCCCCCACCCCAGGCCACCTGGAACATGAGCATGCTGCAGACCGAGGACATCCTCAAGTCGGCGCAGGCGGCGATGGAGAAGAAGGGTCCCGAGGATGTCCCCTTCTCCAAGCTGTAGGGCCACCGTGGCCCCCCCCCAATAAACCTGGCTGCCACCACGTCCCCCTGTCCTTCCTCGTCCTTGGGCAGCGTGGGGAGGGACGGGACCCAGGGGGCTGCCATGGGTCTGGCAGGGGGTCCTAAGGGTGTTACAATGGGGATGGGGGGGGGGGTCCCCATATCCCCTGGGAGCAGTGATGGGGACCCCAGGGTGCTACGATGGAGCCCCCAGGGTGCTGGGGGGGGGTCGAGGACTGAGGTTAACGTCGTCGTCCCCCCCCAGACCCCACGGCACATCCAGGCCCCTCCCGCCCCCACGCGACACCCATATGCCTGGGTCTGCCCGGCACGGGGCAGAGTCCGAGGTGTTGCCACCTCGGGCGGCGTGTGCGTGTGTGTGTGTCCCCCCCCCCCCGCCTCCGCCACCACTACTCCGCATCCGGGGGGGTCAAAGTCTGGACCCCACCCTGGGAACAAACCCGGGCGTCCAGCACCAACCCTGCCTCCACCATCTGGGATCTGCCCTCCTGGGGTGGATGCGGGGGGGGCACAAAGGGACACGCACCCCCCCCCCCCCCCAAACCAACAGGGGAACCCCAAGCACCCAGGGGGGTGGGTCAGCCCCCCCCCCCATCCCCAGCTTTGAGCCTCCAGGGTCTGGGCTGTACCCCCCCCGCCCCCAACCCCAAGCTGGCGTGAGGACCCAGGTATCCGGGATGGGGTGGGGGCCCCACCTGGGATTTGGGACTATAAAAGTCCCGGCGCTGCCGTGGGCTCCGCGTCCAGCCCGGCATCGTCACCGGCATCACCGTCACCATGGCCTTCGTCCCCCCGCCCGGCTACCAGCCCGCCTACAACCCGGTTGGTATCGTCCCTGGGGGTCCTCGTCACCCCCCACTCCCCCAGGATGGGGACTTAGGGGTCAGGGTCCCAGGGGTCCCCATTCACCCCCCCCAGGGACATAGTGGGGACCCCACTGACCTCGTGCTCCCCCCTGTCCCCCCCCCCCAGCCACTGCCCTACGTGGCCTCTGTGATGGGGGGGCTCTGGCCCGGCACGGCCATCTATGTGCAGGGTGTCGTGTCCCCCAACGCCGACAGGTACGGGGGACTATGGGGACAGGATTGGGGGGGGGGGTCTGCTGTCCCCTTGCTCGGGTTTGTGGACCCCCTTGGGTGCATGGGTGGGGCGAGGTGGGGGACATGGGGGGGATATGGGGGGACACGGGGGGACATGGGGGGCATGGAAGGGATATGGGGGGGGACATGGGGGGCTATGGGGGCATATGGGGGAACACGGGGGGACATGGGGGAGTATGGGGGGCACGGAAGGGATATGGGGGGACAGGAGGGAGATGGGGGGCACAGGGGGACATGGGGGGGATATGGGGGCATACGAGGGGACACGGGGGGGTATGGAGGACGCATGGGGACATGGGAGGGACACGGGGGGATATGGGGGACGTGGGGGGGGACAGGGGGAAATGGAGGGGACGTGGGCACAGCCTGGGGGATGGGGGAGAGGCGGGGGGGGCTGCGTGTCCCCTCAGGTTTGGGGTGAGCCTGGCGAGAGGGAGGCAGGGAAGGAGGGAGGGGAGGGACGGGGGGATGGATGGAGCGGGGGGGGATGGCGGGACGGGGGGCTGCTGGTGATGGGGAGCAGGGGGGGTGCAGGGCCAGAGGGACAGCGGGATGCATGTGCCCCCCCCGATCCCATTGCAGGTTCCACGTGAACCTGGCGAGTGGGGCAGGGGAGGGGGCCGACCTGGCGCTGCACTTGAACCCCCGTTTTGGGACGGAGGGACAGGTGGTGCTGAAGAGCCGCCATGGGGGGGAGTGGGGGCCGGAGCAGCACCACGACCTCCAGCCCTTCACGCCTGGGACCCCCTTTGAGATCGTCATCACCGTCACCCCCCACGCCTACCGGGTGCGGGGACAGCGGAGAGGGGGGGGTGGTGGTGGGGGGGGGGCTCTGCTGGTCTAGGGGGTCTCAAGGGGTCTATAGGGGGTCACTGGGGTCCTAAAGGGGGATGGATACAAGGATTCACAGGGGGTATATGGGGTCTCCAAGGGGGATATATGTGCATATGGAGGGTACATGGGGTCCCAAATGGGGGTATAAGCGCTCACAGTGGGTATATGGCGTTCCTAAGGGCGTATATGGGGTCCCACAGGGGATATATGGCATCCCAAAGGGGGTTATAAGGGCCTGCAGGGGGTATATAGGGTCTCCAAGAGGGATATATGTGCAAACAGAGGGTATGTGGGGTCTCTAAGGGGGATATAAGGATTCACAGCGGGTATATGGTGTTCCTAAGGGGGTATGTAGGTTCCCAACGGGGATATGAGGGGTCCTAAATGGGGTTATAAGGGCTCACAGGGTCTCCAAGGGGGATATATGTGCAAACAGAGGGTATATGGGGTCTCTAAGAGGGATATATGTGCATATGGAGGGTATATGGGGTCCCAAAGGGGGCTATAAGTGCTCACAGGGGGTATAGAGGGTCTCCAAGGGGGATATATGTGCATACAGCAGGTACCTGGCGTCTCTAAGGGGGATATAAGGATTCACAGTGGGTATATGGTGTTCCTAAGGTGGTATATGGGTTCCCAATGGGGATATAAGGGGTCCCAAATGGGGACATGATAGGGGCTCACAGGGCATATATGGGGTCCCAAAAGAGGACGTAAGGGCACAGGCGGTATATAGGGTCCCAAATGGAGGGAAAAGGGGTCTCAAAGGGGGAGATAGGAGCACACAGGGGATATATGGGGCTTCAAAAGACGATGAAGGGGATGTATGGGTATGCAGGGAGTATATGGGGTCCCAAAGGGTGGGTATATGGACACACAGTAGTATATGGAGGTTCCAAAGAGGGGTGTATGGGCACACGGGGGTGTATAGAGACCTAAAGAGGGGATACATGTACACACATAGGGGCTGTATGGGGTCTATATGGGCTACAGGCTATATGGGGTCCCAAAGGGGGATACAAGGGCACACAGGGGGTATATAGGGTCCCAAAGGGGGAAATTCAGTCATACAAGGGTTGTATGTGGTACCAAAGGGGAAGTGTATGAGGTTCCAAAACGGGATATATGTGCACACAAGGGGTATATAGTGTTTCAAAGGAGGGGTATATGGGGACATGAGGTCCCAAAGGGGGGCTATATAGGGCTCCAGTGGTGGATATATAGACACGCATGGGGTACAGGGGGTGCCAAAGGGGGAATATATAGAATTCCAAATTTGGATATACGTTCACACGGGGTTATATACGTGTCCGAAAGAGGGATATAAGGGCTCAGACGGGGGTGTGAGGGGCCCAGAGGGGATATATGTGTACACAGCGGGTACCAAAAAGGGCTATATGGGATTTGCAAGATCATATGTGGGGCCCCAAAGTGGGGGGGTATATGTGCACACAGGGGATCTATGGGGTCCCAGATGAGGGTATATGAAGTTTCAAAGGGATTGATGAGCATACAGGGGGTATCTGGTGTCCAAAGAGAGCGGGAAATAGGGGCACACAGGGGATATGTGGGGTCTCAAATGTGTGTATATGGGATCTCAGAGGGATATATGGGGTCTCCAAGGGGGATGTATGGGCACACAGGTGATATATGGGGGTCCCAAAGGGGAAAATATGGGCACATGGCATTATATGGGGTCCTAAATATGAGTGTATTGGGTCTCATAAGGGGATATATTGGCACACAGGGTGCTGGTGCGGGGTGGGGGTTATATGGGCATATGGGGGGGGCAGTATATTGGGTCCCAAGAGGGAGATATGAGCACACAGAGGGTATATGGGGGTCCCAAAGTGGATATGTGGGCACACAGTGGGTTATAGGGGTACATGGGCAGGGGGGGAGAATCAGGGGATCTGCCCCCCCCCCAACACCCCAACCCACCCCCCCCCAGATCCTGGTGAACGGCAGCCACTTCGATGAGTTCCCCCACCGGCTGCCGGCGGAGCAGGTGACGGCCGCCACCGTTGACGGGGACCTGGAGCTGCACACCGTCACCGTCCTGGGTGGTGGGGTGAGCATGGCCGGGGACCCCCCCCCACCTGGGGACCCCCGTATCCCTCCCTCCCCACCTGGGGACCCCCCCCGATCCTCACCTCTTCCCCATCTCTGCACAGGGGACGTATCTCCCCACCATGCTGGTGAGTGCCAGGGGGGGTGTCACCCTGGGGAGGACCCTGCTGTTTTGGGGGAGCCCCCCCGTCATCCCTCTTTCTGCTTCCCCCCCCCCCCGGTCCAGGACATGCTGCAGACCATCCCCTACTATCATAGCAACCTGCCGGTGAGTGCTGGGGGGGGGGCACAGCCTGGACCCCCCCTGCCCTGTCCCCAGGGTGTCCCCATGTCCCCCACTGACCCTCTCTCCTCTCCTGCAGGTGATGGTGCAGCCGCCCACCCTCCACCCGGTGAGTGGGGGGGGACCCCGGTTGGTGGTGTTGGGGGGGGCACACACGACACAGGGTGACTGTTGGGGGGGGGCTGAGGAGGGGGGGTCCTGTCCCCATCCCAGCCCCTTCCTTGTCCCTTGTAGCCTGTGCCCTTCGTGGCCACCATCCCGGGGGGGGCTCATCCCCAAGAAAACCATTGTGGTGAAGGGCTACATCCCCCCTGACGCCGAAAGGTATTTGGGGGGGGGGAGAAGGGACCCGCACCCCCTTCCCTGGGGTGCTGAGCACCCTGACACCCACTGTCACCCCTCCCCCCCCTCAGGTTCCACATCAACCTGCGGGCAGGTCCCGGGGGGGACGTGCTGCTGCACTTGAACCCGCGCCCGAGCGAGGGGGTGGTGGTGCGCAACAGCCTGCTGGGGGGGGTCTGGGGGGCCGAGGAGCAGGACCTGCCCCACAACCCCTTCCAGCGCGGCCGCTACGTCGATGTGAGTGCACGGGTGGGCGGGGGACGGGACGGGGGGGGTGTGCATGAGGGTGGGTGTCGCACGTGGGTGGGTGCTGTACGAGCCGGGGCGGGGGGGGGGGGGGGCATCACTTGGACCAGGGGTTGTGTTGCAGGAGGGTGAGCATCGCACGCGGGTGGGAGTTGCACGAGGGTTTGCATTGCACAAGGACGGGCATCGCACGTGGGTGGGAGTTGCACGAGGGTTTGCATTGCACAAGGACGGGCATCGCACGCGGGTGGGAGTTGCACGAGGGTTTGCATTGCACAAGGACGGGCATCGCACGCGGGTGGGAGTTGCACGAGGGTTTGCATTGCACAAGGACGGGCATCGCACGCGGGTGGGAGTTGCACGAGGGTTTGCATTGCACAAGGACGGGCATCGCACGCGGGTGGGAGTTGCACGAGGGTTTGCATTGCACAAGGACGGGCATCGCACGCGGGTGGGAGTTGCACGAGGGTTTGCATTGCACAAGGAAAGACCCACAGGGCAGGAGGACGGGCGTTGCACCAGGCAGGTGTTGCTCGTGGGTGGGTGTCGGTGTCGCACGAGGGCACGCCTTGCACGAGGGCGTGCGTCACCCACGGCCGCTCTCCCCCCCCCCCCCCCCAGCTCTCCATCCGCTGCGGGAACCATCGCTTCAAGGTGTTCGCCGAGGGGCAGCCGCTCTGCAACTACTCCCACCGCCTGCCCCCGGGACCCCACGTCGACACGCTGGAGGTGGCGGGCGACGTCGTCCTCTCCTACGTCCACTTCTGAGCCCCACAGCCGGCCCCACGGCCTGCCCCATGGCCTGCCCCATAGCCCATTCTCCAGCCCCCCCACCCCACGGGTGCTGGCCGTGGCCGTCGGTGCCACCGTCACCACCCAGCGCTGACCCCAATAAAGCTGCTTTCGCACGTGTGCCTCCATCGCTGCCTGCCGCTGCCCCATAGCCCCCCCCCCCCCCCCAACCTCGTCCCCAGGACCCCCCAGGACAAGCCAGGGCCGTGCTGGGGCTGGTCCCAGCCCCACCGTCTCCTTTCAATCCCCTTCCTGCAGTGCTGAGCCCCATGGTCCTGTCCTGCCCCCTCTCCCCAGCCCCATGGTCCCCCATGATGACGCCCTAAACCTGTCCCCATGGTCCTGACCCCCACGGTCCCGTCCCCGTGACAGCTGCTCTTTGCATAGGGGGGGGACACACACGGGATGATGGTGACCATGAGTTGCCCCAACACCTGCCCTGAGGGCAGCTGGCTGTGGGGCCGGGACCCCCAGCAGTTATGGGGCAGAGCCGGGACGTGGCAGCAGCTCCTGCCCCTCTGGATCTGCTGGCTGGGTTTTTTTGCTCTGTTTCAGCCGTAATCTCCAAAAAAAAACCAGGACAGAAACCTTCCTGGGAGGGTCCCGCTTCCTAAGAGCTAAATTCCTGGGATTTTGGGGCCGGACAGCTCCTGCCTCTTGTCCTCCCTGGCAGAGCCGCCCAGAAGGAGAAAGATGCATCTCGTTGCCCTTAAAAATCTGACACCTTTTATTGTCCTGTGCCCCAGGATCCTCCGAACAGACTCGAGCAGAGGTGGGTGAAGCCGGTGGCGTGCCCGGCCCTGGGGCAGGGGGGTCCCAGCCGTGGGGGGGGGGTCCCCTGTGCTCCCCTGGCCCAGCACAGGAGGGACAACAGCAGTGAGGAATGGTACAGTCTCCGTCGTTAACAGTTATCAGCAATATTTTAATTACATGACAAAGAAAACCGGTAATATATGCTGCTAGGTGAATATATATTTATATAATAAATCCGTAAGTTAATAAAGTAAATAGGAACCTTCTGGCTTTCATTTAAATTTTAGAAGATCAGGCTTTTTTTTTTTTCATTTTTGCTTTTTTTTTTTTTTTTTAGGTTTTTGGTCCTCAGAAAAACCTGCTCCAAGGTGGGAGGGACGTGCTGGGGAGGGGGCTGCGCTGGGGCGAGACCCCCGTCCCTGTCCCCGAGCTGGGGCAGAGGGGCCAATGCCAGTTCCGCAAAGACCCCGTTTGGATTTTCTGCTACCAAGAGGCATAAATTAAAGAGGGCAGAGGCAGGGCAGGAGGAGGGGTCTCCCTTTGAACATGCCAGCAGCCGGCGGCCGTCCTGTTCTGTCAGTTGAAAAAATAGAAGGGGTTTATATTAAAAAAAATAACCATCTGAGCCAGAGCTGCCGGGCGCGCTGAGACTCCCTGCTCCCCTGCCAAGAAACTCGAAGCGACTAAAAGGTGAGAACCTCCCCCACTCCCCGCCAGCTCGCAGCCTGCCCTCCCCGCAGAGCGAAGTGAAAAAAAAAAAACAAAAAACCAAAAAAACCAAAACAACAAACCCCAAAATAAATCATTGCATAGGTACGTGGTCGGTATAATACGCAATAACCGGATGGTGGGGCGGCCGCGGCTTTTTCTGTGATCCCCTCCCCGGGGAGACCCCGCGGCTGGAGGGAACAGCCGGTGTCGGTGTGTGTGTGGATGCAGAGCACGGAAAAAAAAAACCAAACAAATGGGGGCTTGGCTCCTGCCGGGAAGCGCCAGCGCTTGGTGCCGCCGGTGCCGCCGCCGCGGCGGCTGGGCTCAGAGGTCGCTCTCGCCGTAGAGCGCCGTGGAGAAGGACTTGTAGTCCAGGGCTCCGGGGATGGCGTCAGGGCCCTGGTAAGGAGCCATGCGGGCGATGCAGTACTCTGCCTGGTCGGGGGGCAGCTCTCGCCGCAGCTCCTCGGCCGTGATGTAGTTCTGGGGTGGCGTGGGGGGAAAAAAAAAGAAAAAAAAAAAGAGATGAGCATCCACAGACCACGGGGACAACCCCCGTCACCAGTCGCCCCGCCGTGCCTCACCTTGTCACCGGCCAGGACTTTGAAGGAGGCGATGACTTGGTCAGCCGTGTCCGTGTCGGTGGTCTCCCGGGACATGAAGTCGATGAAAGCTTGGAAGGTGACGATCCCACTGTTGTTGGGATCGACGACGCTCATTATCCGGTTGAATTCGGCATCACCCTGGTGGGAGGGGGACTGCGGTGAGAGGAGGGCGCACCGGACCTTTACCGGGCTCTCCGGCGTTCGGAGATGGCTGCCGGACCTGGCTCAAGCCCACCGTGAGACCCCCTCCGCCGTCTACAGCCGCACGAGAAGGGAATCTCCCGAGTCGTCAGGGATCGCCGCGGCACAAACGAAGCGCCCGGCGTTGTTCCCAGCTTTCAGCACCGTCCTGCCCCCCCCCCTTTCACCTCCTGCCCCCAGCCCTCTCCCACCTGCCCTGCGGTGAGCGCCAGCCCCGGAGGTTCACAGGCAATGAAAAGATCGGAAAGGGAAAAAAGCAGGGGAAAAAAAAAAGGGGGGAAATAGCAGATAGCATACCAGGCTGTATCCCGTGGAGATAAGGAGAGCTCGGAAGTCATCGGTGTCCATGCTTCCCGTGCGCTTCTACTCCGAGAGGGTGAAGAGGAGGAAGAGGAGAGAGGGCCAGCCGCAGAGGGCAGAGACGGAGAGCGCATGCAGAGACGGAGAGGAAGAGGAAGGAAAACCCAGGAGGGTAGGGAGGAAGGGAGGAGAGAGAGAGGCAGAGATTCAGTTAAAGAAGGTGTTTTTGGCAGTTGACAGGGGAGGGAGGTTGCAGGGGGAAATCCAGCACGGACGTGGGTGGAGGAGCGTGGAAGGGGAGGAAGACCACGGGATGGGGAGGAAGAGAGAAAGGAGAGAGGTTAATGGCGTCTGTGGCCGCGGGGCGGCGAGGCTGGGTACCTGTCGGTCATTCTCCACGTCGTATCCCAAGCTGATGAGGCAGGCTTTGAACTCCTCTGGTCCCAGGGCACCGCCGTGGTCCTGCGCCGCGGCACGGGGGGAAGCCGCACCAGCCGTCGAGGGGGGGAACGGGGGGCCGGAGACATGCACCGGCGGGGGGAGGGGGGCGGGAAGGGGGAGAGACACGCCGTTAGTGGAAGGCACACTGGCTTTGCTGCCTGGAGGAGGCTGAAAGCAGGGCTCCGCCACCCCCACCAGATCCTAGAGCTGCGTCCCGGCACCGGGGCAGAAATAATCCCGTGGGTCTTGCTCCTCCGAAAGAGGAGCAGCGGCTCTGTTGTGGGGGGCGGGACACGATGAGGGCCAGCACGTCAGCTCCCTCTGCAACCCCCGCCCCGAGGGGAAGCCGACAGCCGAGACGCAAAGGCAGGTTTCGGCAGCACCGCCTCGGCGCGCTCGAGGTGCCCCGGTACCTTGTCGAAGTGGTTGAAGGAAGCCCTGAACTCCTGCATCTGCTCCTGGCTGATGCCCTTGGCGTCGCGGGTGAGGATTTGGTTCTCCACCTCGTTGATGGTGCGGGCGATGGTGGTGAGGAGCTGCTCCCAGCCCACGCGGATGTGCTGGAGGGCGAGAGGAGAGGTGAGGGTCTCGGGGAAGGGACAACCCGGCTTGCCGAGTTGAGGCGCGCCACCATTTGATGGTGACTCTTGCGGTCAGGTAAGCGGGAGTCACTGGACGGGAAGCAGCTACCGGTGACACCCCAGCACCCCGACTCAAGCCCAGGCTTTGGAAGGCTCCAACTAGAAGGGAGAGGGCACCTTTGGGTGTCACCGAACCCCCTAGGCACACCGGAGGGGGAGAGAGCTGAAGCCTGGCTCAGCTCTACGAGGAAGGCTCAAAGCTCTCCCTTCGCCATCCTCGAGTCTGGGCGGGCGAAGGTCACCCACCTCCATGGTGTAGTTGGTGTGCTTGTTGTCGAAGATCAGCGCCTCCTGAATGAGCTGGTGCTGCTGCTCCAGCAGGTCGATGTTGGGTTTGTAGTCCACGATGCTCTGCTCGTATTGCTTGAGGTGGTTGAGCTGGTCCTCCAGCGTGCCGTTCATCTCGATGGAGATACGCCCGATCTCCTGGAAGGTGGGGAGGGGGGAAAACAACCCCAGCGGGGCCCAGTCAGGATCAGGTACGCCAGGAGCAACACCATGAGCTCTAAGGAACCCATCCATTCGCCCATGCCTGACGTGGGGGGCTGACGGCTGCTAGCAAGCCTAAGCACGAGCCCCGGGGTGCACCGGCCTGATTTTATCAATGGATTCATTGCTTTCCATTCTTTTTTGGAGCTGGGGCAATGCAGACACGGGGCAGCTCTTGCTCCAAAGGGAGGTTCCGAGGCTGCGGCTCTGCCTTCCCCAGCCCTCTGAACGGCAGATGGCACTCCGGCTCCGGCAGAGCCCACCAGCCACCGGGATAACTGCTGCCAGCCGCCCCTCCGGGGCCGGCCAAGACCTCACCTCCATCTTGGTCTGGATCCAGGGCCCCACGATGTTGGCCTGGCTGGCGAACTGCCGACGTAAATGCTCGTTGGATTGCTGTTTGCTCTGCTCGTCGAGCAAGGCATGGTCCCTCTTCGGCACCAGCTGCTGGACCTGCGAGGAGAAGGGGACGGTGCTGGAGGAGCCACAGGCGCATGTGGCAGTGGGGACAAACCTTTGCCAGGGCTGTGGGGATCAAGGTATTTCAGAAAGGCGGCTATGGAAAGGCACAGCCGTGAAAACCCACGGTGCTCCAGGCACAAGGGGAAGGAGCTTGTGGAGCGTCCGGCTGCGGAGGGAGCAGGAGCTACAGCCTCACAGACGATCCCTTCGTTATTATTTGCTGGCACACTAACAGACGGCCTTGCTGGCGCTTCGGCTACACAAGGTGCTGATGGTGGAGGAGGCACTTACCCGTTCCCACTTGGAGTTGATGATTTGCGGGGTTACAGAGGTGTAGGGGTTGTTCCCAGAGAGCTTGATGCTGTTGAAGTCTGCGATCCGCTGTGCTTCCCTCTGGATGCCCAGGATGGCCTCACGCTCCTTGTCGGCGTCGGGCAGGGTGGACTTGAACTGGTCGTGAGCAGCGATGAGTCCCTGCGGGAGAGGGGATCCAGATTAGAGCCTGGGGCCAGGTTTGGGGAGCCACTGTGAGAGTGATTTTATACCAGCTCATCCTTCCCCCCAAGAGAAGCTCCCTGGATCTTGCAGACCCCAGAGCTCGCACGAGAAATGGCCAAGCAGCCATCTCAAAACAGGAGGCAAACGTCTCTGTAGAAAGCTGAAGGCTACAGAGCCTTCGCACCTCTCCTCCCGCGGCCTCCTACCTCGATCTCCTCGATGGTGTGGACGATGAACATGTCCTGAAGGTCTTCCATGGCGCTCTCCATCCAGTTGTTGAAGGGGGCTGCCCTCTTCGCATACTCCAGGTGCAGCTCGTCGATCGTTTCCAGCTGCTTCTCTGTTTTCTGCACATGGCCAGGAGGAGTTAGGAGCAGAGGAAACCCCCACACCATGGTGGCCTTGTCCCCTTCGTCCGGGCCAGGGAGCTGGCAAGGAGATGGGTTGTGCTTACCTCGAGAGCCTCTCTCCTGCTGTGTGTCAAGGAGCCCAGAACATCCCACTGGTCACAGATCTTCTGGCACCGAGCGTTCACGCTGGGCGAGTCGTAGTAATCCAGCTCACTTTAGCAGGGGGAAGAAACGCAGCAGGGTGAGAAGACGGTGCAGGTGCAGAGTTTGGGGCTGGAAGGGACCACGAGAGCCGCTTTGGGATGGTCTAAGCCCCCCTCCATCATGGCCGGCCACATCCCGACGCAGGGACGTGCTCGGCTACGAGCGGCCCTTCCAGTGGCTTTCGGAGCCCCCGCCGAGGCGGCGAGCAGGGCAAGCTCTGCTGACGGCGACGCTGGGGCTCATTAAAAGCCCAGCGCGCACAAGACTGGCTCCTGCGTGAGCAGCCACGGCTCCTCGGCCCCTGCCTCACTCCTTGCTGCGGCGTTTTCCATGCTCCCCAGCCGCGTGTCCCCGTTTCCTGGTTGTCGGCGACTCGGGCCGCTGGAATAAGGGCTCCATTCATGGCTTGGCCCTGCCTTTGGCTTTCAGTGTACTAATTGTGTGCAAGTTTATCTGACTGGGGGAAAAAAAAAAAAAGAGCCGGGCTGCCCGGGCTCCCTTACAATAACCGTATTCTAGCAGCGGAGAAAACAGGAGGGGGAAGGGACGGGCAGAACAATAGGGGCACTGTGCAGAGGAGGCAGCCGCCGGCGGGGCGCTCAGAGGTGAGCCGCGGTCCGGGTTTTGCCGTGAGACCCCTGGTACGAAAGGTTTTGCAGAGAGCAGGGGAGGAAGGGGCCAAAGCTCAGAGTGTCCCGGGGTCCCCAGGGTGTTCGAGGGTGCGGAAACGTACTTGAGTTCCTGCGCAATTGCCGCGATCTGCTCCACGCGGTCCTGGTGTGCCGCCAGATCGCTCTCGAAGGCTTCATGCTTCCTGATGAGGGCTTTGATGTCTGACAGGGTGGCGGTTTCATAGTCCTTCTGCTTCAGCATGGCCTCCTTGCCTAGGGACAGAGGAGCGAGGGCCGTCACCTCCCTGGCGGGGCTGACACTTTGTCCCCCTCTGAATGTGCTGGGAGAGGCACCGAGGTGAGTCCTCTGGCTTGCAGGAGGCATCTCCTCGGAAGACGAACCGCGAACAAACAGCTTTTTCCCCCTGCCCAAGCTGATACGTATCCAGAAACCCTGAAGTAACAAAGAGCATCTCCGAGACGTGCTGCTCTTAGAGCAGGGACAGGGACCCTGGTCGCTCACACCAGCAGCTCGCCACCACGTTGGCCCCGCTGCTGCAGTCCACAGCATGGATGGTCGCTCCTGCTCCCGGAGAAGCAGGGCGGCTTGCAGATTTTAAAAGGGTCAAGGCACTTTCCGAGAGCTTCGTCACTCTCAGGGTGACCCACCTGCGATGGATGCAAAACCTCCCCGTCCACCCCCCACCAAAAAGTGCCCTCCCAACCCACTACCTTCGGTCCAGGCCTCGTGGATGGACGCCTTCTGCCTGAACTTCTCAGCCAGGTGGTCGAGCCGCTCCAGCCGCCTGATCTCGTTCAGCAGCCATTCCTCATAGCCCTTCTCAGCTTGCTCCAAGTGCTGCCAGCCGTTATTGATGTCCTGGGGACAAGGCAGAGGGGCCTCGGGCTCAGGGGTCCGCCAGGGTGGGAATGACCGTTTTCCCCCCAACTCCTCATTGTCACCGCCGCCAGCAGTGGGGTCCCCTCCTCCCCCTCCGAAGCTGTTCTGGCCACTTTGGGAGCCCCGTCTTACATCAGCGTGGGTTTTGGGAGAAGCTGACGAGGAATCCATCCCCAAAACCCCTCTGGGAGCACAGGAGAGCAGCTCCAGCTTCCATGCTCTCACCCACAGCTTTCAGAACGGGTGGACCCCCCCCCCCCCCACCTCACCACCCCCTGGTCTCCCAGCTCTACTCCCCACCCCCAGCTCAGGAGGCTCAAGGAGCTGCTCACCGAGACCATCTTCCCCTCGGAGGGCATGAAAGCAGGCCTGTTGCTCAGCCGGAGCTTCGTCTGCAGGGTGTTGAAGTTGATCTCCAGCTGGCATTTCTCCTGCACTTTGGGGGGCTTGTGGACGCGCCGGTAGTCGCGGAAGTCTTCCAGCTTCTGCTGCATCTCCTGTATGGTCTTCTGCGGGCTGCGGTCCTCCAGCCAAGGGATGGTACGCTTGATCCACTCCAGCAGCTGTGGGGGGGAATGGGATTTGATGGGTGGGAGGTGGACAACGGCAGAGGGAGGATGGTTTTAGGGGGCACAGGTCCCCCCAACCCCACTGGTGACAGGGTGGCTGGGTGGCTTACGTCAGAAGCGAGTTTCTCGTAGTCTTCCATCAGGTGCTCGTTCTCCTGGTTGACAGCCAGCACTTTGCAAATGCGGTTCGCCGCGGTCTCGGCCTGGAGGGGAAGAGCAGCACAAGGAAGGATTCAGAGCCGCGGAAAGCTGCAGTGCCCCAACCTGCATATCCCCATCCCAACCAGACCCGTTCTGCTGGAGCAGCGCTCCGATTGGCCTGGGGGATTTAGGAGCTGCAGAGCATCCCCCTCCGGCAGCCCGGCTGGGTACAGAGGATCTCCGAGCACTGTGCAGGGGAGACGCAGCCTGGCTTCGAGGCTGCAGAAAGCCAGGCTCCCCAGACCATCATGGGTGACTTCCAGCACAGCTCCAGCATCGCTACCTCCGCACGAGCATCACGGGTCAAACCTTACCAACAGCTTCACTGACAAGGCAAACTTGGGTTTCAAGTGCTGGAGCCCTGAAGCCTGTGGCCACACCGAGCGTGCCACTGTCACGAGCGAGACCCGCGCTGCCCTGGTGTTTTTCCTTCCCTGCTCTCTATCTGGAGGCGCGCTGCCCTGCCGGGGTTGGGCGCTGCTTTCCAGGGAGTGGGAGAAAGCCCATCACACCCAGGCTGCTCCTCTTTTTTTTGGTTTTTTTTTTGTTACCCATCTCTAAGCACCATCCATCGGTCTTCTGCTCTTCCGTGAAGGCAGATCCTCTCTACACTGGGTGGGAGGGTGAGGAGGAGGCAGAAAAGATAAGCCTGGGGGATCGAGTACCTTGGCAGGCAGCACAGAAAGAGTCCAAGAAGAGGAGTTGAAAGCCAGACATCAACAGAAATAGTGGAGAGGGTCTACAGAAGGATGGGGAAGAGGAAAAACGAGTCGCCACAGGGGAAAAGTAAAAATAAATAAATAAAAAGATAAAAGCTAGGCATCGGAGGTCTGAAACCCAAGGAAAGGCAGGAGGGAGATGGGATGCAGCACCGGGCTGCTCCTCCTGCTGCCCCAGGTGCGGCTTAACCATGTTAGCCACGCTCCCCACCGAAGCCAGGCGCTCCCGCCTCCCAGCACGGCGCAGAAGAAAACAGCACATGTTCCTGCAGCTAATCGAGGCCAGCTGATGAGGAGGGTACGCCGGCTGGGAGCGGACCAGCAAGAATAAAAACCACCGGCCAGGTTGGGATTTGCAGCCCTCCAGATGCAGGCTGCTGCTGCATGGGGTTCACACGGCCAGTAAATTAACCCCAACCTTCATTAACCATCCTGCAGCTGCGCAGGACCTCCAGCCGGTGTAAAACCTGCGATGCCAGCGCCTGCAGAGCAGCCGTCGGTGGTGGAGCCATGCAGAGACGGGGTCTCTGCCTTTTGGGTTTACCCCCTTTTGGGACAGCAGCTTCTCAAAGCCGTGGGCAGCAGTGGCAACCCGTGCCGTGGGGCAGCCGTCCTCGAGAGCTCGGCACCAGCCACACTCGGGGGGCTCTGACCACAATTCGGCTGTGCGGATCAAGACCTGGATTGCTCCCACACAAGCTGAGGCTCAGCCCCAGCTCTTTGCATGCTGACGGTTTTCTCAGCCACCAGCCGTCCGAAAGGCTCACTCGATTCCCGAATCCCTCTGATTAGCACAAAACGGTAATTGCTAATCCACCCGAAACAGCAATGTCTCTTAAAACGCACCTGCCATGTTGCAAGCCACCCCCGCTTTGGGTCTAACGTGAGGTGTTTAGGAAGGAAGGAAAGGAAAGGGCAGCTGAGTGATGGTGCTGAGTGGGGAGGTAGGTCAAGAGCCCTCCCCAGGCACCCCATGGTGACAGGCAGCACCCTGACATGATGATGGATTTCATGCCTGGCTCTGAGTGCTGGTCTAACGAGTCTCCCTAACAAAGGTCTCAGACTGGGCTGGAGGGAACACCAGCCTCCCCCTCTCCCAAGCCCTCAGGTAAAGTTGATTTAAGACATTGCCTCAAGCTCTCGCACGCCCAGATTGCGCTGAAGAGATGCATCAGAAACCCAGGTCACGGTGCAAACCAGGACTCGGGCTCTTCTCGGTTTACCCAGGTTACCTCCTGCCCCGTACGGTGACAAAAGCCCAGCTACGCTAAGCCTGGAAAGACTTCTCCAGCGCAGGAGCCGGCCCAGCTCTCCTCCTGGACAGGAGTTTATGCTTTGCCCTTTTCCCAAATGAAGCGGAGCTAAAGCCGGCCCCATTTTTATGTTTCCAGAAGCCGTGCAGCAGCGCAACAACCCTCGGGAGACCGAAGGTCCGATGTTAGTAGCGGTTCGACCCAAGCGCGCAGCTCCACCCAGCAAAGCTCACCTTCTGAGCACCCGAGAAAGCGTGGTAGAAGCAGGAAACGTATGTCATGATGGCCTTCTCATCGGGCCTGAGAGTGCCTACAATATCTGTGCAGAGAGAAAGGGAGGAGAGAGGGTGAAGAAGCGGCACAGCAATCCTCAACCCCCTCAGGCATGCAGCGGAGGGGAACAAGCGCTTGCTGGGACCTGGGATCCAAACCAGAGTTGGCTGATGTGGTTATTTTTGCCGCTGTGCTTCCCCTGCTTAATAGCTCAGCCTCTTGCAAAGTGCTGAGGCTTCGTTTTGAGATATATCTGAGCTCCCAAAACTCATCAGGCAGCTTCAGGAAGCTCCTTTCTGCCCCAGATTAGTGCCAGGCTGGTGCTCTGCCAGCCCCTGGGCCCAGCTGTGCTAGCATCACATTACAGACAGATTTGGGGAAGCCGAGTGGCTTTTTAAACCCATGTGAACGAGCTGAGGTCTGGTTCCCAAGTCAACAAGAGACAAAACGGCCATCTGAAAGAGAAGTCGCATGAGTGTAGGATGCTGCAGTCGGAAATGTTACAGCAAGATGGACACAGCTGCCTCCGGTACCTTCTGAGCCCCAGAAAAGGCATGGTAGAAGCTCGACACATAGGTCATGATGGCTTTCTCATCGGGGCGAGCTGTGTTGACAATGTCTGCAAGTGAACAACAAGGGTTAGACTGAGAGGGGGATGTTCGCCACCTCTGGCACGAGCCAGGCTCGCTCTCCACGCTGTGCCTAGGAGCCAGCTCCTCTTTAGGCTGGAATCCCACAAACAAGCAACGCTTAAAAGCCATTAAATATACCTGTACGGGCAGAACAGTGCGTTATATACGGTCCCCTGACATTAAACCATCCCCCTCCCCTGCTCCAAGCGAGGCTGGCCACTGGCACACTTCCTTGGCACCCAAAGGAGTGGATCTTCCATCAAGGACCCAGATGTTTATGGCATTTGGACAACATCACCCTTTGGCAGCGCATTACAGCTTGAAGCACCCAGAGAGCTTACCCTCTGCATCCAGCATCTTGGGGATGTCCAGGTACTTCTCCGCCACTTCGAAGGCGTTGTTCAGATTTGTCACAGGGTCGTCCTAGAGAGAGGAGAAGAGCTAATGAAGAGGGCTGGTGGCCGAGGGCTGCAGGGAGCCCAGACACTTTGCTGAGGCAGTTAAGCAAAAGGGTAGATGGACAGCCGTGCTTCTCCGCCAGCTCAAAGCTTGGTTTTTAGTTGAGAAAGGCAGCAGAGAAGAGACTGCACTACCACCAAGTTCTACCTTTCTGAGTTTGTCGTATTCGATGAGCTCTGGTCTGTGTCTGTGGATCAAGGCATTGAAAGCAAGACCATCCTTCCAGCTGCAAAAGAGGAGGGAAGAGTGAGATTCCTGCGCCAGCACAGGGCTTAAATTCACACACATGGGTCCCCTGACATCCCTCTTGTCCACCCCCCCTCGGTTCACTAATTTACAGTAGAAGGGCCAGGATGAATTGTGCATCTTCCTTCAACCCTGGAAAACCTCTCCAGGAAAGGCAGCCCGGATAAGGGGCAGATATTTATGGGCTGGACTAGATAACCTTTAAAGGTCCCTTCCAACCCTAACTATTCTATGATTCTATGATTTCAGGTGTAACCGCAGCAGGAGAAAAACAAAAAAATAGCACGAGCTGCACTTTCTCCTTCCAGCTGCGCTGTGCTGAAAGCTTCGCCACTGAATATTTCAGAGGAGCCTCGAAGCCCGGGGGAGCAGCACTAATGCTTGCTGCAGTGCGTGAAGGAGCAGATCTCAGAGCCGAGGCGGCCGTCGAGGAGGGTTACCTGATGTGGAAGTTCTGCACGTTGACGTTCTTGTAGGGAGCCGTCTTCCTCTGACACCACAGAAGCAAGCCCTCCTTCGCCGAGGTTTCTGCAAAGGGACATGGCAGCTCACAAACCAGCCGGAGCAGCCTTGCCAGCAGATTCGGAAAGTGGATTCGTTGTGTGATGCCACCTGTGGTGCACATATCCCTGCCCCTTACCTTCCACTGAGATGTCCTGAATGGCAAATCTGAGGATAATGGTCCAGATCATTCCCAGCGTCATCTTCGCATTGCCATCAACTATCTCTGAAAGCCAAAGGTTAAAAACAGACATTCAGCTTCCTGCGGCTGGAGGCAGCCACTGTCCCTTCCCATCTACAGGGTAACTCCAAGAGATCCGGGAGCAGGGAGCCAGCGGGGAAGGTCTGCGGCTCTCCAGCACCTCATCGGGAAGCCCAGCGCTAGGACTGCCCCTCCAGCACATCCAGAGAGACACCGGTTGCTTCGCAGCTCACAAGAACAGGCCAGGAGCTTGTCAGATCTTCAGGGGAGCAGGAGGCCAGCGAATGCCACCAGCCTGCAGGCAGCTTCTTCCCCTCCCCGCTTTGCCTTCAGGTACAGAGAAACAGGCAGGAGCTGCTGGAGCAGCACCCCAGAGCCCAGATTTGGGCTCACCACCCAACCCACCCCATGCTTTGATTTCACTGCGCGCCTTTGTCTGGTACATCGGAAGCGACGAGATGATCCGATAACGTGCCGCTCGCTCTTCACTCATGACACGTCGGATCCTTGTCCCGCGTCTTTCGTGACCAAATAAGTCCAGAACTGGAACAAGCGTCTTCCAAAATAAACATCTGCAAACCCAGTTTCACGATGGTGGTGTTAATGCCCAGCTCCGTCTCTGCCAGACCGTGTGCTGGCTGCATCTTCAGCGGGTCCGGACGGTGACCTGCCGCAGCCCACCGCATCCCAAGCTGATGGGACAGCTCGTTCAACCACTGAGGAGAACCGAACCACGGTTCCCGAGAAGCTCTGGCCCACCCCTGGCCAGGGAGGCTGGAAGGTATCTCCTTGAACAAGCAGATGTGACATTTGTCATCTCCTGAGCAACCCAAGCGCTTGTTTTGGGGGGAGGTTGAGGGACTAAGTCAAGATACTCAAGGAGCAGTTGCCTGCAGTGACCATTCAGCTGACGTGTGGGAGACTTTGGTGGATAAACGGCTGTTGTAACCGCCACCACACCCTCGCATCTTGTATTTTAATGCGGCACCAGTTGGAACACGCACCAGTTTCGGGAACAGGCAGTCTTCCCCAGCAGGAAAGCGACGCCAGCCGACAAGACTTCAAAGATATAACCTTGGAGCGAGCCGCGGTCTTCCAGCCTATTCAAAAACTGGCTCTGCAAGGTGAGCCGCTGCCAAACGGGGCCCTGTCCCCTGCAAAAACCACCCAAAGGCTCTGGGGCAGCCCTCGGGCTTTGTCAGCGGTGAGTAAATCCCAAGGCAAGTGGTCCTGGCTGCTGTGCAGACCGGGAAATCCTCTCCCCCAGCCCCAGGGAGGAGCACAGAGACCTCAGAGCAAGGGAGGGAGGGAATTAAATCCGGTATTTAACCCGCTTCTCTTTAGCTGGCAGGCTCCCGGCTTGCAGGACTGCGACGGCGCTGCGTCCTCTCCCACGTCAAGCTGGCGTTTGCAACGTGAACCCTTCGACGTCCACGTGTCTGGTGCAAAGGCGATGCCGAGCCTGTTCCCCAAGGCAAAGGACACGCTCTGCTTCATGTGCAACCGGAGAAAAAACGAAGCAAAGGTTTTTTTCTGCTCTGTTTGCCCAGGTTGATTTTCATGGGGACGGACCAAATTGACACAGCTGGGGCAGAGTCTGGAGCTGGCCTGGCCCTGGAGAACCCTGCGACTGAGGAAAATCAGAGATCCTCATCTAATGGGAGGAATTTTGTTTTTTAAACCATAACGCTTTTCCTGCCAGTACGAACACTGGGGAAGGCTCACAGGGAACAGCAGGCAGAATGACTTGGAACAACGCAGCTGCAAATATTTGGCTTTTCTAGAGGTTTTTTTTTTGACCTGATCACCAATGGCAATTAGTCAAGGCAGCAGCAGGTACCCGTGCGATGGGCCCTGGAGGAAGCCAAGCCTTCAACCGATCGTCAAACCTCCCCGCCCGCAGGCTGAAAATCAACTGAAACACCTTGGGACGGCTCCTGCAGCCTATCCGGAGCTTGCCACAGGAGAGAGGGAGTTCACACTTTGCCTAGCAAGCCTCACTTCGTCTGGGCTTGGGGTGCGGGAAGGAGCCACTCTTTTCTGATGAGTCCAGCAAAACCGTGTTGTGGCACAGCATCCCCGAAATAGCAGTGATCTTGGAGAAGGAGCCTGCGCCACCTTTAACCTCTGAGTTCCAACGCAGCGAGTGGCATTCGCTTGGTACTTCCTGGATGGCGTGCATGGACTCCCCCGCGGCAGCAAGATCGGCAACGCCTCCCAGCTGACTCAACCGCGGACCGGTCCGCGGCTGCAGCGATAAACCCACGCCGACGATCTGGGTACGCCGCCCAGCGCCGTGACTCACCCACCACCCGGGGTGTGTAAAACCACCTTCAAAATACCAGCTCCCGCTGTGCCCGCTGCCATAAAGTCAGGCAAATCACAGGCAGGCGCTGCCGGCACATTGTTCGGGTGCCAGTGTCAGGTCCCCGCACCAGCTCGCGGTGTCACGCTGCGGGGCAGCAGGCAGAGACCGCGGGTCATGGTGACATTGTGGAGCTGGTGCCAGCCGGCACGTTTTCCCGCTACCCGCCGTGGCCTGGATTGGGCCACGAAGACATGCTGGAGGTCCAGACTCACCTTCAGCTCCTATAGAGACCAGCTTGACGCCTTTGCTGGCGATGAAATCGAGGGCTTTGTTCACGTTGTTGATTTTATGCACTCTCATTTTTCCCCGCTCCGGTTTTGGCAATCGTTCCCCTGGAAAGGAGAAGCCAGCAGGACAAAGTTTTTTGTTTAAGGTTAACAGTGAAAGAACATGGAGGAGGATGAGTGTTTAGGAGGTGACACCACAGGACAAAAGACTTGCTTTGAGGTATATTGGCACATTAAAAAAACCAACAAACCCACCACCATCCTCAAATGCTGCTTTATAAACCTTGCAGGGACTCTTCTGCACACTTTGAATAGCGCAGGTACAGGGGACATCGATGATGACAGGCAGGAGGGATGGAAGGTCACACCAACACGTCCTGCCCAGCAAAAATACGGAGGGGGGGGGACTGACCTGAAATCACCTCCAGAAGCAGCATGAGCTTGAGGCCGTCGCGGAAATCCTCGTCGATGTTCTCTATCTGCGTGCCAGCCTTCCGCAGGTGGGAGTTGCACCAAGCTGTGAACGTCTGTGAGGACAAGGCAGGGAGAAGGACGATCAGACCGGGAACCAGAGAAACCACCCCTCGCTGTGAACCGATACATTGACTCCCCCTTTTCGGGGGCCGTACTCACTGTGTCCCCCCAGGCTGGTGCTGCTTGTCCCCATCTCTGACCCCGAGCCCCGAGCCCACCTCTCCCCTGTGTTGTTGTCAAACCCCAGGACTAAGGATTTGTGTGTTATTTTGCAGAATAAACAGGGAAACGGGGACCCTGCTGGCACACTGTGACGTCTGCTGGGAACAAAAGCCACCCCACGGCACCGGCGGATCCCTGGCTCCGCTTTCTTTCCGGCGGGTTGCTCGCCGCAGGGACACTGGAGACCCGTGGGGGGATTCGCCCCATGAAAGCTGCCAGACTCTGCCAAGCAAGCAGGAGGAAGGATGTCCTGGCTGGCAGCTGCCTGCAAAACAGGCAGCCAGCCCTGCCCACCCACGCCCCAGGAGCTGGAGGGGGGGTTTGCAGTAATGCCTTTGCCAGCAAGGGGAGAGGTTTTTCCGCTTCATCCCCCTGCCTCGGATGCTCGGCAGCAAATATTTGCTGGCAGCGGCTGGGGAAGGTCAAGACGACGAACTGCAAACAGCGCAGATTCCTGCGCTGAGGCTTTGGGCTGCGTCTCGGTCTCCCAGGGAGCAGGGCGTTATTTCCCAAAGGGGAACTGGGCATTCATGTACATTAAAGGTGCTGCCGGCTCCCAGTTTGCAGCCGGGGTTCCCCTGCGGACCCCAGCCCTGAGTAATAACGCACGAAGCAGGTATTTCCTGCTGCTCCACCCGGAGCCGTTAGCACTGCTGAATTACGGCCTGAAATTGCAGCTTTTATTGCAAAAAAGCTGGAGGCTCAGGTTCTGGATTGGCGCTTGTAGCTGCTGGCACCTTGGCTCCGTGGGGGGAAAACAAACCACCGTTAACCAAGCGGCAAAGTTTACACCATGAAATTGCAATCACTCCTGCTCCTTCTGTCTGCAATCCAAGACTGTTGTGAACCCATTGGCCACAGTTGGGTTTCAGACGGTCCTGTTGGTCCATCCATGGACCCAGGTCCCCCCTCCCTCCGCCGTCTCCTTGCTGCTTGGTGAACAGGGAGCATTGTTCAAAGCCGGCTCGTGGGCTGCGGTGAGCTCACGGCCGGGGAATGCTGCAGTGACAGCTTTTAATGAGCCATTCATCCCACCAGGACCAGGGGGAAGTGTTTCCCCCAGGCTCAGGAGCAGCACTGCTGGCTGCAAGGGGGTCAGGATCATGCTAAGCCGGTTTCGGTTAAACCCAGACCAGGCTAGGAACCAAATCCAGAGGCGACTCTGAGGCCATCCCGCACTGAGACCCCCGGAGCTGGCAGTTTGAGGAGCAGGGCTCACTCCACCCCAATATCTGCTTTTAGGGCAGGATTTTAGGAGAAGAAACACCGTCCAATTGCTGCGGTGCCATATCTACCCGGCTGGACGCCGTAGGATCTGTGCCCACTTCTCACCCGAGCCGGATGCCGGCTTTGCGGCGTCAGAAATACAAATACACCAGGATTGACCTTAAACAGGAAAGCTGGGTCACCTTCAGGGGGGAAACGCAGCGGCTCTGTTTGTTAAAGCTGTTTTTGCAGCCCACATCCCAGCAGAGAGACTGGGACAGCCTGGACAAGCTCTTCTGTGCCATGGAGGAGCAGCCCCACAGCACTGAGAGCATGCCAGGCAGCTCAGTGGCTGGGAAAAAGTCACCTTTTCTCTTCTGGGACCTTACGATCTGGCATTTCACACGTGCTAGGTTGCCTCCATGACTTGCCCTGGGGCTGGCGGTGTGGCTACCTCGGCATCCCAGCAGCAGAGCGGAGATGGCCGTATAAGGGCAGGAGAGAGGTAAATCTGCAGCCAGAGAGGGTGTTCCCAGGCTGCTTATCAGGACCTTGGCCCATCAGACATCCCTGAACAACCGCTCAGCAATGACAGTCATACGCCGCTGCATGCCTCTGCCAGGCGTGTCCGGGTGTTGTCACCAAACAAGGCGAGCTCGCCGGAGCTCGCTCGCCAGAGCGTGCCACAATGCCAGCTGGGGGAAACTCGATGGAGAGACCAGCTGTGAAGCGAGCCCCGGCACGTGGAAAAGGCAAGTCAAGAGCTGAATCACGCCCAGCATGGCAAAACCCACCCGTACACAGCTGCTGAAAAAAAAAAAAAACCAAGCGTAAAAACAGGAATAAAACTCCACCTCTGAAGGAATTTTTCCACTTTACATTTGGAGTGATTCAGCCCCATCGAGGCGCTCGCTCGTACGGCTCTGGTTTTGCAAGGATGCTGCTCTGCGTAAAAATAGTAAACCGTGCGGCGCCAGAGCCGAGCCGCTGCGTGATACATCAGGCTGCTGCTGCCGGCCAAGCAGCTGTCACAGCCAGCCGTGGGGATGGTTGCCTTTCGGCACATGGCCTCCCCGGTGCTTTTTGAAACTGCCCGGCGTGCCGAGCAGACGCACCGCAGCCCCAAAGCTTGTCCACAGCCCCGGCTGAGGTCCCCCATCTCTGCGGTGCCCCCGAAAGCCTGTCCTTGTTTCTGAAACGCTACAGAAACAGCCAAGGAGTTAAAAATAGTTGCAGAAAGCAATAAAAAGCCTTCAAGCTCTCCCAAAGCCTCCCCAGAAGCTCATTTCCTCAAAAGATGACGGATCTCTTCCAAGTCCCATGAATTTCTTTTCCGACGGCTACTGGGCAGCCACGGCAGAGCCACGGCACCAAGCCGGTGCTGTTTGCCAGGCTGAGCCCCCGCTCTCCCAGCTGGGGTGACCTGCACCCCCGGAGGTGAAGCTTCTACCCCCTAAGCAGGACGGCACTGAGGCGCTTGGAGCTTGTTAGCTAAACCCCATCAAATTGACCCCAAAAAGCAGTTCAGGTGAGCGTGTCTTGCTGTATCGGGCAGCCTCGGGACGGAGCCGAGCCGCACCGGATGAGATGAGCCAAGCCTAATGAAGCCAGCTTAAGGACCGGCTGGTGGGCAAAGAGCAGCTTTCCCGCACCAATGTGTTACGAATAAAAGTTACTAAAAAAGGAGATTCCACACATGCTTCTGGAATTTCCTTCCCACGGAGGCGCTGGAGAAACGCTTTCCAGGCATTGTATCAAAGCTGCCTTTGTCGGGGAGGAATAGGTGGCCCCGCACCTTCCCTGGGCGCCGAGCCTGAGCCAAACCCCCCTTGGCGGGGGGAGACCTCCCCTCAACCCCACCGAAAACCCGACCCCGGCACACCTTGGGGAAGGAGGATCCGTCTTCCTCCAATTTTACGCAACACCTGGAAACCTTGAGAAAACAGGGGAAGGGAGGAACGCGCCCAGCAAAACCCACCTCGCCTTCCCCCCGCCAAATCTGGGGGGGCTTTTGTGGGGAGGGGGAGAGGGGTTCATTTGAGCACATCTTTCCATACAAGCCAAAACTCAGCTTCGAAAAGCCACGGCGGTGCTGGTCACCAGCCCTACCAGCGAGATGCTGGGCTGGGGGCTGCCAATGGGAGGCCGCTTGCCGGGGAGGAGGGTTTTATTTTTCACCTGTCACCCATGAGCACAGTGGGCGGCATCGGCTCTGCCCAGCTCAGACAGGAACGATCCCGAAGGATTTTTGCAGCCTGCCTTCCTTTTAAGGCAAACACCGACACGGACTTTAGACCGACTTGAAAACCTGACCGAAATCCTCTCTGCTGTCCTTGGAGGCCATGGCACAGGGCTAAGCGTTTGTTTACTTGGGGAAATGTATGGGCAGAACCCTATCAGTATTTTTCCATTAGGTCACCGCCAACAATAATCTGTCCTAAAAAAAACAAACAAAAAACCCCCCAAAAAAGTATCTTTATTTAGAAATCTACTGGAATAGCTTTTTTTTTTAGTTTTAAAATAGTTTCTTCTCACCCGCGAGCACTTTCCCTGGCAAGAGCAACCTTTATTGAGGCAACCATGGAGCAACGAGCCTGATAACGCCACCGGTTCCTCTGGAGACGGTTGCAGTGAGAACCCTTGCAAGCAGCCAGGCACTTTTGGTCTCATTTCCAGGGTTTTAAGCAAAAAAAAAAAAAAAAAAATCCAGCCTGTGACCACATGTTGCCAGCCTGAACACAGCCACATGCGTGGAAAGGGGTGGCGAGACCCCGAGGGAGCCCACCGAGGGCTTGGGTGGGCAACCGGGTGTCCAGCAGAGCCCAACGTACCTGGGCAGATCCGCCGCTTCGGCCATGCTGTCTCCCCTTCGTTAGGGCCGCCAACGGGAAGCTCGTTAGGGCAGGAAATCATTCCTGCACTCCAGGTTATCGGCCTGCTCTTAAGATGTTGCGGAGACTAAACAAAGGTCTGGAGAAGAAACAGGGAGGCATTTCCCAATCCGTTAGGAAAGCGGCCGAGGGACCCGTCTGTATTAGCCCAGCCTCGGCTGGCAATTAGCAGGATCGCTAATTACAGTCGCTAGCGGCTCAGCTCGACTCTGAAACTGCTTTTCCTTTGAGGAGCAGTGGCTCCGGAGCTCAAGCAGAGGGGAAAAAAAAAAAAAAAAAAAAAATCACAAAAATCAGGAGAAATGAGGATTTCTGTCTGGACGGGGAGAAAAGGGATGCCAAGGAGCAACATCTCCCATCCTTGGTCCTGCCTTCGTTAGAAGGGCTTCGTTACCGGCTGGGCCTGGTGACCACTGCCAGGCTTTGCCTTTCGAGGTGGTGATGCCACCGTAGCATCCCAAAACACCGGGACAGATGGTTTGGCACAGCTCGGGTCTGCTCCTGACTTGCCAGGCGTTTCCAGTCGCTCATCATTTCCCTTGTCGTGGGTTGTTGTTTTTTTTTTTTTTGGTTTTTTTTTTTTCCTAATTTGCTGCTACCGGACGGGCCAGGGGGAGGCTGGACCACGGAGATTCTCCTCATTCTTTTCCCTTATTAGGCTCTCAGCTCGACTGTTTGGGGAGAAAGCAGCTAACTCGGAGGAGGACGGCGGCAGGAAGCAGCCGGGGGAGGCATGGCCCCCCGCGGCAAACCCTCACCGGAGTCCGGCACACCACAGCCAGATTTTGAGGGTCTGGGTTGGGGTAAAGAGGCAAAATTCCTCTTGCTCGGGGGCTGGGTCCGAGCCAGGGCAATGCTGTTGGCTCCGCTGCCTCCGTTTTTAGAGGAGATAAGGGCTCAGGTGAGTCAGGGCCGGGTGTACCCGCATTCCTACGAGGACGAGGAGCTCTGTGCCGAGAGCCGGCACACCTTTCCTCAAGCCGGGCGTTGCCCGCCGTGCAGCGGCTCCGGCCCGCCTCAGCTGGGAGTTTGGCACGTCCAGATATTCAGCACGTACGAGCTTTACATGAGGTTTTTCCAGCAGTGCATTTCTAGGGCTAAACATGAGCTCCTGGAAGAGTTTGGCTCATTAGATCATGGGAAATGACAGGGAATTTCTTTGTCCTCTGCAGTGCGGACGGGTCCAGCTTTGCTGTATCCACTGGTTTCCTCCCCTAAAACCAGGCGCTGTCACTACTCTGCCCGAGGTGGGAGGAGAGGCTCAAGCACGGGCTGCAAACATGCCAAAAAACCAAAAAAAAACAGAAAAAAAAAGAGAAAAGCAGAGGTATTACCAAGCCAAATGGCCAGATGGAGGAATTACTGCTCGTTTATACCACCAACCGGCACCCCTCATCCTGGCAGTGCGAGCAGCTCCCAGGAGGAGCGCGGGGTCCCCAAATCCTTCTTTCCCAATCCCCAGTCATCAGTCCTCGTTAGGAAGAGCCGTCGTGTTTGAGCACTGTGGAAAACCCTGCCAGAGCACTTACCCAGCTCTTTGCGTAACCGGGGCTCCTGCCTGGCAGGTCTGCATCATAAAACAGGCATTAACGTGCCACCACCACGACCAGGTAAGTAATCTGCCGTCAAGGATCCAATTTGGGATTGAAAAGTTGCCTCAGTGGGATTATGTAGGCAGATTATTTTTAAAAAAGAGAGCCAGGAAGCCTGAAAGGGGCTTAAGCACAGCAGAAAAATGCACCCAACCCCAGCCATAGGGACGAGAATCTTTATACCATCGCACCAGGAATCGCTACGGGGTTTTTACGTATGAGCTCCCCCGTGGAAAAAAAAGGGGGTGAATGCAACATGGGGGCTTTTCCATGCTCTGGAAAAGCCATCTCCAATGCTGGCAAAACACCAGCGACAGGCTGAGGGCAAGGAGAGTGGGGATACTGCGAGCATTTTCCTCCAAAGGAGGGTTTAAAGGTGAATCCTGCTCCAGGCACGAGCCTGAAAGCCGCTGCGCACGAGCTGGAGGGAGTCGAGGATGCCAGTGATGTTTTCCGAGGAGGCGTAGGGCTCTCAGGGCCGGATGTTTTGCTTTTGGAGAGAAACCAAGAATCCAGCCGGGCAGCGGAGAAGCAGCCTCTCCTCCATCACGTCCGTGCTCTCGGTGCAGACAAGGCGAAGCCCCCGCCGCACGGCATTAAACCCCTCAAGCGACTCTGTCCGCTGGTCCTCGCCGTTCATCCCCGCAGCAGGCAAGATACCAGCCCCAGCCGTGAGCCTGGCCTCGTTAACATGCTGAGGTCGTTAAGCGGCACAGGGCAGCTCGAATCTGATGAGCCAGCGGCGGGTGCAATTAATGACTCCAGCGCACGAGACGACACTGCAAGAAGCAGGCTTTCACTCTGTGGGACGAGCATCTCCCAAACCATGCTCATTACTGTTCCGTGGGCTCGTTATCACCCCGCAGGCTCGTTATCACCCTGTAGGCCCTTGAGGACATGGCGTTTTCCCTGAGTTATTTTTCCAGTACCACCAGTGTTGGAAGCGGGAGGAAGCCAGGAGCGCGCACACGTCTATTTAAGGCCGTGCGCTGGCAGTAATTTCCCTTTTTTTTCCAGCGTGTTTGCCGATGCTGGGAAGGAGGGACGCCGGGAAGGAGGGACGCTGGCAGATTGTGCCCTGCTGTTCCAGCCACATAGCTGAGATTCCAGAGGAGAAACCCCGGGGACTGGACACATACCAGCAGCAAAACCGCAGCTGTTGGGATGGCTCCGCACCGGCATGCTCCAAGCGGGAACGTCCCTGTCCTTCCATCCTGGCTGCCTTTCCCCCCGCAAGGGATGGGATGAGGCCTCGGTCGTTTCCATTTCAGTGAAGCAGATGTTTAAGGGATCTGAGGCTTGAAGCTCGCCGCCTCCTTCCCTCTCCAAAGTCAGCCCCGGCCGAGCGGGATGTTTGGCATGTCGGCAGCTTCCCTCGAGATCAAAAAGACACAAAACCGCTCCAAAAAAATGAATTAACTTGAAGACGAGCATGCTGGTCCTTCCAACACCCGCAGAGGAACCGTTTCCAATGCCATCTATTCCTCCTGCAAGGATCAGGGCTGACTTTGAGCCTCATCCTCGCCTCCAGGGGAGCAGGGATGTACAGGGGAGCTGGATCCCCGAATTCCTGGAGTAGCCGGCAGCTTTCCGCTCCGGGCAGCGCATCAGTGCCTGTCCCCTCGCCCGAGGAGAAAGAGGAGAAGATGAAGAACCACTGCAGAGGCAAACTCACTGGCGGCTGCGGATTGAGAAGGGGAGGATGGAGAGGGGGATGGCCAGACCCGGGGAACGACCCGGGAAACGCTTCCGATGGGCCGGGTGCCAAATCGGGGCAAGGGGAGGGGGGGTTTGCAGCCTGCTAATTAGCCAGCTCTCCGCCCAAAGCTAACGAGGCCTTGCCTTTGAACCAGCTGGAATTTATAACCGCTGGCTCACAAACATCATCCGTCCGCCGGCGTGCCGGCTCACCCGTGCTCGGCAGCTTGGGCTGCGAGCCACACTGCGATTCACCCTCCCAGCCTCACTCCCCTTGAGACTAAACAGCTCCACGACGGTTCTACCGAGCCGCACGTCAGCCAAAACCTTCTCTAAATATTGTGTCTCCTTCTCCACGTGAGCCTGCGGCAAGGCAGGGCTGGGAAACCCAGCGGCAGCTCAGCCCCAGCTCCTTCGGACCCCCGCAGCCCCAGCATCCAGCCCCACTGCAGGGAAACTTGGGCATTTAGCACCAACAGACCCAAAAGCTCGTAAAAACCGAGGCCGACAGCAAAAAAACGTATGTTATGGTCCCAGACTTGCTGGGAAGCGGCGCGTTGGGGCTGGCTGAAGCACCGCTCCAGGGAGGAAGAGGCCTGGCACGTGCTTCCTTCGCCAAAAATTATGCCATTTAGCTGTGATTTTTTTTTTTTTTTAAAAAACCCAGCATAACTATGGCAACAGAAACCCAGCGTTCACATTTCTGAGTTTATACAGGTGTCTGCACCGGCGTGGTGACCTATGCTGCTCCTCCCAGCCCCAGGCAGGGCGGGGGCTCTGCTCTTTGGGTGGCTGCGTCCCCCCTCGGCTGGCTCCTCCGCCTGCCAGGTCCAAAACCCCCTCTGCGAACCCCGCTCCCTTCTAAATAACCTGCAATTAAGACAATTAAACAAAAATAGCACATGGCCACCTCACTGTCTTCCCGCAAACGGTTTCCAATTATTAACCAGGACGAAGGTGGTAGCAGGTCAGAACTCCTAGTGCTTGCTGGAGAGACGGGTCCTGGTCATGTAGCGGCAAGCAGGCTTTGCCACGCCACACGGGACCGGAGGGTCCCGGCACTGGGGTGTGGCGCAGGCGGACCCCCCCAGCCTCTCACCAAGACCCCCAGTGAGGTGCTGAGTGTGACGGGAGCGTCGCCCTCTCCCCACGGTGCCTTTTGACCTGCCCCTCCCTGCCGCCACCTCTCCCCCAGTGCCCTTTTATCCTCTCCCTTATTTCCCCATTCCTGTCCCAGGGAGCGGATCCTTCCCTCCGGACGCTTTTACACCAGGCTCCGGCTGCGTCTCGCTCCTCTGGCCACCCCCACCCTCCCCTCAGCCCACGCTCTGGCCGAAGCTGCCCCCGGAGAGGGGGACGTAGGATCTTCCAAAGCCAGCTGTGGGGCAAAGCTGTTTTTATTCCACAGCTCCCCCCCACCCCGGCATGGCAGCCTCGCTCCGGGGTGGCACCACCCCGGAGAGACCCTCGGAGCTAGGCTGTCCGTGCCAGCCCCCCAGAGTGCAGCCCCTGGGATCCCCCAAAGCTCTCCCTCCTTGTCCAGCCCCACACACCTGCAGTGCTCCCCATCCCTTGGGCCCCAGGACCCCATCACCCCTCCCCAGAACCCCCAGGTATCCCCTTGGGGTGGCTCCCCCTAGGCATCCCCTGTCACCCCCTCCTTCTCCACAGCCCCCCCTACCTTTCCCCTATGACTCCCCCCCCCCCTCAGAGCCCCCCAGCACCCTTATTTCCTACCACACGGTCTGCGACACCCAGGCCACAGTGCCCGTCCCCCCCCGCCAGCTCCTGCCCCCCCGGGAAGGGCCCGTCCAGAGCCTCCCCCACCCCAACCTCCAGGCCCACCGCCTCCTCCTCAGGGGCTCCCCTTAGCACCTGCTTCACCTCAGAGACACCCTCCACGACCCCTCATCTGGCCCCACAGCCCCCCCCCCCCCCCAGGTCCTGACCCCTCAGGGTTCCCCTCAGCTCCCCTCCCCAGTCCCTAACCCCTCACAGGATTCCCCCCAGCCCCCCCCCCATAGTCCCTGACCCCTTAGGGTTCCCCTCAACCCCCCCCCCCCGTCCATAACCCCTCAGGAGCCCCCTCAGCCCTAACCCCTACTCCCAGACCCCTCAGTCCCCCCCCATTCCCCAGGCCCTGACGCCTCAGGAGCCCCCCCCCACCCCCCCAACCCCGGGCCCACCTTGCGCTGCTGCTTCTCCCAGGCGGGATCGAGGAGGAGGTCGCGGTCCCAGTCATCCTCCTGCGCCATGTAATCGCCGTTAGGGCCGGGCCCATTACCGCCGTAAGGGTAGGGCTGCCCGGCGCTGTGGTAATCCACCATGGCGGTTGCGATCGCTCCGCTCTGCTCCTGCCGACCGGGCTCTGCTCCCCCGCCGCCGCCGCCCGCCACTGCGCATGCGCCGCCCGCCACGCCCGGGGCGGCCCGCCCCCAGCCGCGCATGCGCCGCTCGACACCGCCCTCCGCGGGAGACGCCCACCGAGCTTCTAAGGCACGCCCCCCGCCCCGCCCACCGCCATCAGACACGCCCGCCCGCCCCTCCAGGCCCCGCCCCGCCTCAATATGCACGAGCGGGCGGGCAGAGCCTCATTAATATTCATATCCCCGACACCGCTCGCTTTCAGCAGCCACACCCCTAAGGGCCGACGCCCTCATTAATATTCATGAGCGCCCAAACCCCTGTGTGCATCCACACGGAGACTCGACCCACCCCCGCCCGCCTCTGCGAACAGTCAGGTCGTTAATATTCATAGTGGGCGTGACACAGACGAGTAGGAGTGGCTACACATTGAGGGGGGCGTGGCCTCTCCCAGCAGCAGTACTCCCACCCCACAGAGGGGGGAAATCTGTGTGTGTGTGTGTGTCCCCATGTTCCCCCCAAACCGAGCTGCATCCCCAGGGAAGGGGGGGGGGGTGTGTGTCACCTCCCAGGCCGCCCCCCCCAGCCCCCCCCAAAATGGACAACAGCTCCCTGGAGGCTTCTCCTTTACTGGCAGAGCCCAAAGTTAAATGGGGGGACGGGATGACAACGACGGCAAAAACGAGGGGCTCAGAGGGAGGACGCCATGATGCTGGAGACGCCTGCGGGAGAGAAGGAATAGAGTGAGGGGGGTGTCAGGGGTCTCCCCAAGGTGCGGGTGGGGGGTCTCCCCGTTCCCCGACACCCACTGTCGAAGTCGATCTTCTCCACGATGTTCTTGGGTTTGATGCTCTCCTCCTGGTTGCAGATGAAGATCCGCCCGGGCTCCGGCTCCGTCCACCCGTATTTGCTCATCCAAACCTTGAGCTGAGCCTCTGGAGGGGGGGGGATATAGGGGGGGGCTTCAGTCCCCATCCCACCCCCCTGGCCCCCTCCCCAAACCCTCCAGTCATCCCCTTACCCGAGAGATCCCCCCAACATCTCAGCCAGCAGCCAGCGGTCGATGTGCTGGTAGGTGATCCCCACCACGTGGCAGATGACTGCGGAAGGAGACCCCACGTCAGCTGTCACCTCCCCCCCCCTCACACCCCTCCACACCTTGTGTCCCCCCAGGACCCCCCCAAAACCCCCTCACATTTCCTCACGGAGTCCTCAAAGCCGGTGATCCCATCCAGCAGCTCCATGTTCTCATCCAGAGCTTGCTGCAGAAGGTGGGAGGGGTGCATCGTTAACACTGGGGGGGGAGGGGGGGGGGCAGATAATGAGAGCTGGGGAGCGCCCCGACTCCTCCTAGATTTGGGGTGCCCCCCCACCCTGAGCAAGACTCACCCAGAAGGACTGGAAGTGGCAGGTCTCCAGCAGCTCCCCCAGGTAGAGGATCTGCCTGATGGGCCTTTCCTCCTGCTGTGGCCGGGGGGGGGTCAAGGAAAATGTGGGGAGAGGGACCCAGACCTGCACCCCTCCCCCCCCCTCCCACAGCTGTTCCCCCAAATCAGCCCCCTCCCCCCCCCTCCAAGTCCCTAAATTCATCTCTCCAGGTCAACAGGCAGATAATGAGGGGTCCCATGGGGTGAACCCCCCCACCAGGGAGGAGCGGAGGGGGCTGAGGGGGGAGTTTTGGGGACCAGGGTGGGGGGAGAGGTTCAGGGTCAGGAGGCAGGGGGGAGTTCAGGGGCTGGGAGGGGGGGGATACGTGGGCCTGGTCGATCATGCACTTGCAGAGGGTGAAGTCAGTGTGCGGGAGGTTGGTCAGGGCCTTCAGCAGGATCTGGGCAGTGACGGTGGTCTGGAAGAAGGCGGGGTTGAACTGGTACCTGTTGGGGGGGGAAAAGGGGATCGGTGATGTGGCGTGTCCCCCCTCCCCCCCCAGGGACCCCCTCCCCCGCCCCCCCGGCCCCACTCACAGCTTCAGCACGGCCAGGTTGGCCTCCAGGTCGTAGGCATTCTCCTTGGCCTGCGTCTCCACGTAGCGCTCCAGCGTGGCCAGGTTCTCGGGGTTGTACCTGCGGGGAGGGGATGGCCGCACCCCACCGGGAAACCCGTTCCCCCCCTCGTTACCGTCCCGCGGACCACCCTCAGCCCCGTTACCGAGCCCCCCCGACCCCAACACACCGTTCCCAGGGTCCCCTCAGCACTCCAGGTCACCCCCAACCCCCTCCACATCCTCCCTCCGGTCCCCCCGCCATTACCGGCCCATGAGCCGCCATTACTGGGCCAGGAACCGGCCCCAGGGCCTGGTCCACACCCCCCCTCCCCCCCCCCCCAAACCCCGCCGTCCCCGCTCGATACACCCCGGGGGCTTCCCCCCACCGTCCCCGCCCCGCCGGTACCGGTCGATGCCCCGCAGCAGTTTGCCCACGTTAGCCCGCATCTGCTCGAAGAGCGCCATGACTCTCGGTACCGTCGGAAGCGGAAAGGCGGTAGCGCGTTCAGGCCGTCGGGGGTAACTTCCGTTTCCGGCGCGGGCTATCGCCGGGTACGACGGGACGGTGGAAGACTCGACACGGGCGGGGGGGGGGGGGGTGGTGGTGGTGGTGGTGGTGGTGGTGGTGAAGGAGAGGTGCGCAGGCGCAGAAAGAGAGAACCGAGAGTGGGGTGAGGCGGACGCGTGTTACATCCCAATGGCCCCGCCCACACATACAGGCCCCGCCCAACAGCACCGGGCCCCGCCATCGAGGCACCACGGGCCCCGCCCACAGCGTCGGGCCCCGCCCACAGCGCCTCTTCCCAGTACAGGCGCGGGGTGTCGGCCTGGTCTGACTGGGCCAAACTGGAGCCACACTGGGGGGGGGGTGTGTCAATGCGGGGGGGTGTCATACTGGGGTGGACTGGGCCATACTGGGGATGGAGAGGGGGGCCACACTGCGATGGACTGGGCCATACTGGGGCTGGAGGGAGGGGTCACACTGGGATGGACTGGGTCCCATTGGGGATGGAGGGGGGGGTCACACTGGGATGGACTGGCCCGTACTGGGAATGGAGGGGGGCGACACACTGGGATGGACTGGGCCATACTGGGAGTGGGGGGGGTGTCACACTGAGATGGACTGGGTCCTATTGGGGATGGAGAGGGGGTCACACTGGGATGGACTGGGCCCTATTGGGGCTGGAGGGGGGGGGTCACACTGGAATGAACTGGGCCATACTGGGGTCAGGCTGGGGGGCGGCACTGGGACGCAGTGGGGTACACTTGGGTGTGGGGAGGGGGGGGGCAGATGGGCCACACTGAGGCCAAACCGGTCTTTTAGTGTGGGATACTGGGATCAAACTGGGGTGCCACTGGGATCGCACTGGGCTCAACATGAGGCTGAACTGGGCCCAGACTGGGGGGGTGGGGGGAACACGCTGGTCTCAAACTGGTGCCCCCACAGTCCCCGAAACCAGGGCGGGGGGGTGGGGCAGCACCCGGATGCCTGTGTCCCCAGTGGGCCGTGCCTCAGTTTCCCCTTCCGCCGCGGTGCCTTCTGGGGGGCCGGCGAGGGGGGGTGGGGGTGGGGGGGGACACCCGCCACCTCCCGCCACCTCCCGCCGCTCGGCCTCACACCGGGGGGGGGGGGTGTGCCGAGGGGTTGTGGTGGTGGGGGGGGGGGGGGGGTGGGGGCCGCCGACATGGACCCCCGTCACCTTCACATCTCCACCCGGGACCCCCAGGAAGATTTCGAGGTTCTGCAGCGCCTGGGCGGCGGCACCTACGGGGAGGTCTATAAGGTGATGGGGACCCCCCCCCCCTCCAAAAAAAAAAATGGGTCTGAGGTTTGGGGGGTGGGTGACCCCTGTGACATCCCCCCCCCCCCAAAAAAAAAAAAAAATTGGCCCTGGGGTTCGGGGGACCCCAGCATCCCCACCTGGGGTCCTCAGGGTGGGAGGGTGGGGTGGTGAGAGGTGCCCCCCTGCCTGCAAAGGGACCCCCAGTTCCCCCCCGGTGCTCCCAGTTCCCCCCCCAATGCTCTCAGTGTCCCCCCCAATGCTCTCAGCCCCCCCCCCCCCATGCTCTCAGCCCCCCCGCAATGCTCCCAGTTCCCCTCCAGTGCTCCCAGTTCCCCACCCTGGTCCTTCCTGCCAGTACCCGCAGCCCCAGGGGACACCCCCCCCTCCTTCACCCCCGCTACCGGAGGCGTGAGGCCCCAGCACATCCGGCACTGGGGGAACTGGGAGGCACTGGGAGGCACTGGGAGATACTGGGAGGTACTGGGAGGCCTTGAGCCCCTGTCCCTCCCCTCCCCAGGCCCGCAGCAAAGCCTCAGGCGAGCTGGCCGCCATCAAGGTTGTCAAGATGGAGGCAGGTGAGGGGACCCCCCCGCGGCGGGGATCCTGGTGTCTGGGGGACCCTGAGACCCCTGAGATCCCCAATACCCCAAATACCCCTTGGAACCCCCCAGTACCCCCTGGGGCCCCTTAATACCCCCCCAATACCCCAGATACCCCCCTGGGACCCCTTAACACCCCCCCCACTACCCCCCTGGGGCCCTTTAACACCCTCAGTGCCCCCAACACCCCTCCAAACCCCTAATACCCCCCCCGGGAACCCCTGGGACCCCCTTAACACCCCCCCGATGCCCCCCCCAGGACCTGCTCATACCCCCCTGAGACCCCTTAAATCCCCCTGGCCCTTTGTGGGGATGACGAAATGTCCCTGAGCCCCCCCCCCCCAACCCCCTTGGGGAGCTCTTGGGATGCCCTGAGACCCCCCAGGATCCCCAATACCCCTCGGGACCCTCTGGATCCCCCTGGGACCCCCCCAGGACCCCCCCAATACCTCTCGAGACCCCCTGGGATCCCCCTGAGACCCCCCCAGGACCACCCAATACCTGTCGGGACCCCTGTGAGACCCCCCAGGACCCCCCAATACCCCTCGGGACCCCCTGGGATCCCCCTAGGGCCCCCCAATACCCCTCGGGATCCCATGGGATCCCCCCAGGACCCCTCAATACCCCTCGGGACCCTCTGGGATGCCCTGAGACCCCTCCCAGGACCCCCAATACCCCTCAGGGCCCCCTGGGATCCCCCTGGGACCCCCCCAGGACCCCCCAATACCCCTCGGGATCCTCCTGGAACCTCCCCAGTATGCCCCCAATACCCCTCGGGACCCTCCCAGGACCCCCCAATACCCCTCGGGATCCCCCTGGGACCCCCGGGTGTCCCCCCCCACCTCCCCCCCCACAACCCTCTGCCCCCCCCAGACGACGACCGCGCCACACTGCAGCAGGAGATCCTGATGGTCCGCTCCTGCCAGCACCCCAACATCATCGCCTACTTCGGCAGCTACAGCTGGTGAGGGTCCCCCAAAACACCCCCAAAGCACCCCCAATCCCCCCGCCCCCCCAAATACCCCCCCAAGCCCCTCAAATTCCCCCCAAACCCCAGCAACCCCCCCCGAACCCCCCATTGCCCCAACCCCCCCCCAACACCCTCTGTGTTTCCCTGGTGCCACCCCCCAAATCTCCCCCCGCCCCGGTACCCCCAATCCCCCCCCCACCAAGCACCCCCATTAACCCCTTCCCCCCCACGCAGGTGCAACAAGCTGTGGATCTGCATGGAGCTGTGCGGGGGGGGGGTCTCTGCAGGACATCTACCACGGTATGGGGGGGGGGGGAACTGAGGCACGGCGGGGGGGGGGGGGGGGGGGGGGGGGGGGGGGCACGAGTCCGGCCCCCCCCCCCCCCCCCCATCAGCCAGCTGTGGACCCAAGCGTCCGGGCCCTCTGCTTTTGGGCTGAGACCCCCAATTTTGGGGTTCCCCCATTCTTGGGGGGGGGGGGTGGTGTCCTGGATGCCTGGGTCCCCCCGCTGAGCCCCCCTCCCTGCAGTGACGGGACCCCTCTCGGAGCCGCAGATCGCTTATGTCTGCAGGGAGAACCCTGGAGGTGAGTGGCCCCCCCAGGGCCCCCCACCCCGGGACCCCCCCGGGACTCCCCCCCCCCCCCCCCCCCCCCAGGGCTGACCCCCATCCTCATCCTCGCAGGGCTCTCCTACCTGCACTCCCAGGGCAAGATCCACCGGGATATCAAGGTAGGGGGGACAAGGAGGGGGGGACGACAAGGTGGGGGGGCAAACACATTGGGGGGGGGTGTCACACATTTGGGGGGGCCGGGGGGGGGACACGCTGACCCCATCCCGTCACTGCAGGGAGCCAATATCCTCATCAATGACAGCGGAGAGGTGAAGCTGGGTGAGTGCTGGGGGGGGGGGCAGTGGGGAATTGGGGGAGGCTATGGGGGGGGCAATGGGGAATTGGGGGGCTATGGGGGGGCTGGGAGCAATGGGGGGCAGTGGGGAATTGGGGGGTAAAGGGGGGGCTGGGGGGGCAATAAGGAATTGGGGGGTAAAGGGTGGGGCCGGGGGGGCAATAAGGAATTGGGCCATAAAGGGGGGGCCGGGGGTGCTGGTGGCAGCTGGGTGTCGGGGGGGGGGCCCTCGGATGCCTGGGGGAGCAACAGGGTGAGGGGGGGCCTGGAGCCTGGACGCCTGGGTCCTCTCCCCTCCGGGGGGGCTGGTGGGGGGTGTCTAGGTCCTGGGGGGGGTCTGCGGGACCCCCCCCATCCCTCATACCCCCCCCGCCCCCCCCCCAGCTGACTTCGGATCGCGGCGCAGATCAGCGCAACCTTCGCCCGGCGGATGTCCTTCATCGGCACCCGTACTGGTGAGGGGGGGTCCGGGGAGGGGCTCCTGGGTGGTGGCGGGGGTCGGTTCCACACTGCCCCCCCCTCCCCGTCCTGTGTCCCGTCCCCCCCCCCAGGATGGCCCCCGAGGTGGCGGCGGTGGAGCTGAAGGGGGGGTACAACGAGCTCTGCGACGTCTGGTCGGTGGGCATCACCGCCGTGGAGCTGGCCGAGCTGCAGCCCCCCATGTTCGACGTGCACCCCCTGCGGTGAGCGGGGACCCCCCCACATTCCCCCCACCCACACCCCCCCCCTCCCCTGGCACCCATGGGTGGGGAGGGGTCCCCCTGACATGCCCCTCTCCCCCCACCCCAGGGTGCTGTTCCTGATGTCCAAGAGCGGGTACCAGCCCCCCAAGCTGAAGGACAAGGCCAAGTGGTGAGTGGGGGTCTGGGGGGGCCGGACCCCGCCCCCCAGCAGGGTGGAGCGGGTCCCCTCAGCCCTCACCGTGTCCTCCGTCTCCCCCCCCCAGGTCCCCCTCCTTCCACAACTTCGTCAAGGTGACACTCACCAAGAACCCCAAGAAACGGCCCAGCGCCACCAAGATGCTCAGCGTGAGCCCCCCCGGACCCCCCCGGGATCCCCAAACCAGGCTGGGGGGTGGAGCGACCCCCCCCCCCCCCCCCCACTGCTCCCCATCCTGTCCCCATGCCGGTGCCAGTCCTGCCCCTGGTCTTCCAGCCTCATCCTCCTCCTGTCCCTGTGTCCCTCTCCCTAAATGCATCCCTGCTCCTCATCCCCATCCCGTCCCCATCCCCATCCTCATCACCTTCATCCCCATCCCATCCCTGTCCCCATCCTGTCCTTGACCTGTCTCCATCCTCATCCTCATCATCCTCATCCCTGACCCATCCCTGTCCCCATCCCGTCACCATCCTCATCATCTTCATACCCATCCCATCCCTGTCCCCATCCCATCCCCATCATCCTCATCCCTCTCCCGTCCCTGTCCTCATCCTCATCCCCATCATCCCC